>JALRMH010000044.1:0-331961 GCA_026119935.1 Endothia cerciana | reverse complement strand
AGCCCTGGGACATTACGTCTCTGGCCTCAAAACATCATCAAAGGGGGTCCGTTTAGGGATGCTCGCAAGGTACGTACTGCCAGAGAACAGCTCAGCGAGACCTCCGATGACGACGAGCTTGGTGCTTCCCAAGGAGGAGAGGCCAGCGGTCAGGGCGAAGGGAACGGTGAGGCCATCGGCAAAACCAATGGTGATGTCGCGGATCATGTCGCCATTGTTGGAGTGACGCTCGGTGTGCGGGCCGGACTCGTGGTGCTTGGCGTAGGCGCTGGACTTGACGGTCGGGCGTCTGAGGGAGTCAGGCCGTAGCAGGCCAGCTGGCGCAGGAGCGCGCTCGACGGGTGGCTCGACAACGCCGTCGCCGTTGCGGGCGTTCTGGCGGGCGTTACCGTTGTTGTTGCCACTGGCGAGAAGGGGTGCCGTCTCTGAGAGGACCGACATGGTTGTGGCTTGGGGAGGGGAGGAAGAGGGGGGATGAGGTGTGTTAGGGAGAGGGAGGGAGAGGAGGAGGTTGTTGTGTTGACATGGAGTGTGGAAGTGTGTGCTTCCGGTGTCTGCAGGTGAGAATTGGGGTGCCCCAGAAGCAGCAGGCAACGCAGATACAACACGTCACAACACGATGCAACACGACGCAACACGACACCACACAACACGTCTGTTTATCTTCTTCCACCAAGGGTGAGGCCTTGGTGAGTAATCAATCTAGTCTCATGAAGCCGTCGTGCCCGCTGATCTGGAGGCCACAAGCGAGTGTGGAGGTTGGAAATTGGTAGGCTGCACACCGCGATCACAGCGTAGAACTTGTGGTGTAGTCTTGGCGTTGAGGCAACGAAAGAGGCAAGCGATCCCTGGGACGTATCTTATTTTATAGCTTGAAGCCCCCTCCAGCTTTGCTGACCCAATCCACAGCGATCTGATGATCTCCTTCAAGCCTTTGCCTCTTTTCTTTACAAAAACCAACAGATGCGGCTTACACGGGTGGGGGCAATATACCAAGCAATGGTCAGCAGATACCCTCGCCATCTCATTGGTGGGTTCCCGCCCTTTTAGGAGTGAAGCGACTATAGCAGCGACTCCTCTTCATAGCATTTCGTTGTCTAAAACAGAAAGAAATATAACCAAAAACCCACCAAGTCTAACAAACGAAATACACTGTGAACATCGGAATTTTTTTTTTTTTTTTTTTTTTTCTAACAAGGCAAGCATTCCCTGCGCGATACTTGAGATCCGGCATCCGGAGTTGCACTGAAGCTTATGTTGGCCGACTCGATCCCACATACCACGCTGCTGCTCTCACAAAATCTTCATCGCCTGGTTCCTGAGTCTGTGAATAGTGGCATAAACTGATTTACAGCTACCTCTGAAAGAGGAGGGTTAGGGCATAAGGTCCAGGGGAGAGTGAAGGGAGGATGAGCCGGGGGGGAGGCCCACCTGGTTAGGTCGACAGTCAGAAGCCAAGCCAAGTATGAGCGATGGCCTCGTCTTCTGGCTTGAGGCAGGCCCACTTGGTCTCGCCCGGGGCCAAGGCTGCGGCTGATGACAGCATGTTCGGAATTGACGGTCCTCACCCTGCCTGCATGACGGGAGTCTGTGACCCTCGGTACGTGGCCTAGACATCCGAGTTGTTCGTCAGAGTCATCACAGGCCTTGACCCGGGCCGGTCTGTATCGCCTTCTTCTCACCATCGACATCGCCCGCAACAGCACCAGCACCAGCGCCAGCACCAGCACCAGCGCCCCTCGTACCACAACGCGCCACAAGATGCCAGCCAACACCGAGAAGGACCCTGCGACTATCGAGTTCGCGAGGACCCTCGAGAACACGCCGTGGTGCGATGACTACGAGAAGATGATCTCAGGCGTCCTGTAGGCTCCAAAGATCCTCCTCCAAGGGCACCGACCCTGTTGTTATCCTCCTTCCTCCCCCTCGCATCCGTCATTATCAGCATCACCATCCTGTACTTTTTTTCTTCGGTGGGGGCCCCAGACCTGATGACCCTCGCTGCAGGTACAACTGCATGGTGCCCGAGCTGGTCGACGGACGCTTCCGGGCCCGCAGGTTCATGCACAAGTACAACAGATACTTCCCCGACGACGCCACCGCGGCGTCTCTGTCCGCGGACCGGGAGGAGATGCTCAGGGGGATCCTCGGCAGCGTGGGCAAGACGCCCTTCGTCGAGCCCCCGATCAACATCGACTACGGCTGCAACGTGTCGGTGGGGGATGACTTCTACTCGAACTTCAAGTAGGTCATGTTCAGGCCCGCCCACGCACCGGCCAACACAACCCTTCTGGGGTGTTGGCGGGTTGAGGGGACGCCGTGTTGACGCGCCGCCCCTTAGCCTCGTGATCCTCGACTGCGGCATGGTCAGGATCGGGGACAGGGTCATGTTCGGGCCCTTCGTCTCCATCTTCGCCGCCACCCACGAGACGGGCGTCCAGTCCCGGAGGGACGGCGTCGAGTACGCGATGCCCGTCACCATCGGCAGCGACTCCTGGATCGGCGGAAACGTCACAATCATGCCCGGCGTGACCATCGGGAAGGGCTGCACGATAGGCGCCGGCAGCGTGGTCACCAGGGACGTGCCGGACTTCAGCGTGGCCATCGGGAGCCCTGCCAAGGTGGTCAAGAAGGTCGATCAGGTGCCGGATATCGAGTCTACCACAGAGACACAAGAGATCAGGGTGATCCCGGAGCCATAAGGGTCACATAGACTCCAAATATGACATTAGTTGAACTTTGCCAACTCTTTCCACGCCCTGCTGGGACCCCCCTCTAAGTCAGCAGTGTTGAGCTCCGACAAATGAAGAAATCTCTACAACCCACAAGGGAGAGGCGGGGTAATCTGTCAGATTACCACCGGCCTGCGCGGTTTCGGGGCAGTCACAGGGGGGGATAGGTGATCGTCGAGGTTCAGGACGGCGTGCAGGTTGAGCAAAGCTCGCGGGATGTCACTGTGGGACGTCGAGTTGCCGTGGGCTGTCGGTGGCCTGATGATAGCCCGAACGGGCTGCTCACGAGGGTGAGTGCGCAGGAACGAAAAGTGACATTCACCGTGCTAGCCTGGTATCAAGCTGCAAGGGAGGGCGGAACTGGACGCCCATTCACCCGGAAAACTTGAGGACATTATTCTGGACCCAGGCCAGCACACCCAGCAAGCCGAGTCCGCCTGGCTGGTGTCGAATAGCTGATTATTCCACAGGCATACTGAACGAAGCTGACGACCGCATCGGGAATTTTTCTTTACAGGGACGGATTGGGAGGTACCATGCTCTTGGAGATCATCAGAAACGCAAATCTCCCCCTGGATGATCTAGGTTCATGAATATGGCCACCAAGTGGGCAAAGGGAAGACACAGACGACCTGAGCAGTGCGGAGACGCACGGCAGAAATCGGAAACCTTCTTGTTCTCGTCACATTGTCACAGGAAGCCCATCTTGAATTTCCACAGCTGTCTACCGCAGCCGTTCCATCCACCTAGGCAACGTGCACAGGAGATCATCGGGTCTCCTTTCCCTGACCAACAATTTCACACCGGCACGTGCAGGCTCCTCTCTGACGTGCAAGACGGCCTCGCCTAATTCCATGAGGACTGTTATACCGCAACCCCCCCTGCAGATCATGTCAGCGTCTGAAGGCCACCTCAGACCTGACCCGCGGAGCCTCTCCACCGATGAAGTGTTTGCATCCGCTCTAGCCCTTCCCGCCAAATCCCAAATCAGTTCAACATCTTTTCATACACGAGCCACCCAGGGCGAGAAGAGCGGAAGATGTGGCCGGAGATGACGAAGGCTCTGACACTCGCACTTCACATCGCCGACTTCGCATGCAGACCGGCAAAATGGCGAGAAATATTGGTACAGTCATGCTCCGTCAAGTCATCATCCACATGCGTGATGCATCCGTGCCGTGGGCTGGACCATCGTATCTCCAAACGAAAAAAATAGAACCACCCCCCCCCCCCCCGGCGGAGCAGAGTTGCTTGACGACGCGGATTGACCTTAGTCCCGGGTCAAGAAGGCTACGCCAACGGCAGTGTACATCGGCATCGCCACCGTGAGACACACGTCCACGTGTCGTATCCGCCCATGATTCGGTAGAAGAAGCCTCGGCACAGCAGACAGAGGGATAAGTTGGCCTCTGTAAGCTTTGCCCTCAGGACTGGTGGCTGTAGTCGACGGCCGGGTGACAAACTGGCCGTGTTCAATGGATTGCGGCCACGCCGTAGCCGCGATATGTAATCGATTCGAGGAGGAGGCCGGAGAAACATAGAATGCTGAAGTTTTGGTCGTCGATATGTGCAGGCGAACCAGTATATGAGGCCTGGAAAAGGCAGGCAACATGCATGCCAATGTTGTACAGGGGCAGGCCGCTTATGAGTAAAGGTAACCGAATCGACTGGTGTATCAGTTTACTGGCCGCCTTTTCGTGCCTTCTCTTGTGCTCTGGCCTCGCGTGCTGCACGCACCAACGGCGAGAGTTGGGCCAAATCAACACATTGCTTCATGAACTCGTGCTAGAGGACAGACTTAGCAGGACTGGCACGTTGCGGGGTTGCGGGGGCATATACTTACTCTGAGGAGATCGTGTGCACTAGCCCGCTTCTCCGGGTCGACCTTGAGGGCAAAGTACAGGAAATCTCGGAAAACTGCGGAGAGGCTGTTCTCGTCCTTGATAGTTGGGGTTCCGTTGGTGGCGATCAGCCAGAGGGCACGGAGTGGCGACTCGGTCAGGTATGGTGGCTCTCCCTCGATCATCTCGATGGCCATGATTCCCAGTGACCAGATGTCTACCTTCCTACCGTACTCCTTCCTAGTGACGACCTCAGGAGCCATCCAGTATGGCGTGCCGACCATGGTCGTCCTCTTGTTGTGGGCCTCATTGATGGTTGCACAGAAACCGAAATCGGCTGTCACACAGGGTCAGTTCCTGATCATGTTCGCCTGAGCTCCAGAACTTACTGAGCTTTATATTGCCCTCCATGGAAAGCAGGATGTTGTCAGACTTGATGTCCCGGTGGATCACGCCCTTGGAGTGCAGGTGCTGTAGTCCCTTCAGAGTCTCCCTGCAGACAGAAGCGATCTGCCCCTCGGTCATGATGTTGAAGGTGACCACGTCCGTCAGGCTGCCCCCCTCCATATACTCCATGACCACCCAGAGCTCACCTGAACAAAGGTAGCTGTCGATGAAGTTGACGATGTTGGGGTGCGAGCTCTCCTTCATGACCAGGATCTCATTGATGATGAGGTCCTTCTTCGGCTGCTGCTCCAAGTTCATCTGCTTGATGGCCACGAGCCGGTTGCTGCCCCGCTCGTGCCCAGTAAACACTCCGCCGGATGCACCCTGGCCGATCTTGGCGAATCCCCGATAGATCTCGCGCGGGTCACCTTCCGAGCAGATACGCTTGAGGGACGCAATCACGTCGATTCCATTGCTCTGCCTCTGCCGGTTTCGGGGTCTCGCGCCCGGCACGGCGCCAGCCTGTGGCTGCTGGGGCCGCTGAGCACCGTTCTGCTCGGGAGCCCGGGCAAACTGGTGCTGGGACTGGGGCGGCGTGGGCTGTTGGGCCGGCTGCCTCTTGCTAGGAGCACGACCGACCTGACCAGTCATGGCCGCTTGTGCCTGCGCCATAGCCTGCTCTTGCTGCTGTTGCATCAACTGCTGCTGATAGGCAGCCGGGTTCGGCTGCGCCGGGGCGTAAGGGGCGGCGCCGTTGACTCGGGAACTCGATCGCGATCTCGATCGGTGCTCTTCGGGTAGCATGGTCGGCGCATCCTTTGGAGGGACGTAGGGACCCTCTTCGCCGGCGGCGGGCATGCCGATGCCAGAGTCTTTGGTCGGGTAGGGAGGTTGAGCATTGGATCGGTTCGACATGCTGACCGGGGGCTTGGGAGCCGGACGGCTGGGCATCAGGTTGATATCCTTGGTAGGATGAGAGCCAATACCTTTCGGGACCGGAGGGGGCGACCGGGGATTTTCGAAACTGCCTTCAACATTCTGAGGAAACCGCGGGCTTGCAGGCGGGCTTATCATAGGTGACATACCCGTGTAATTTGATGAGAATTGTCCGGGCGAAGGCATCGTGGCCGACCCGGGTGCAGAGCCGACCTGGCGCATCTCCGTCGCTCGGGCATCATGGAACTTCTCCAGGTTCTGGTCCTCGTGAGGCCTCTCTGTCGTCTCCTTGTAAAAGGTGAGCACGTCGACGAGCATCTGGGGGTTCGCCTGTCTGTCCTTCTCGGGGATGCCGCTCTCGTTGATCAATCGTTGCCACTCCTTGGGCAGTCCCTGGCAGAAGCGCTCGGTGATTAGCACGGGTCTCTCTGGATCGACAATGACGGGCCGGGTCGGATGATGGGGAGGTGACTGACCGTGAATTGGCCGGTGGCACTGTCATAGCCAACGTGGGTGACGTGCACGGGGTTTTCGGGCGCGGAGATGGTCGGCTTCTTCGGTGAGCCCACGAGACTGGTCATGAAACCAGAGAAGCCGGACTTCTTCCTGAGGACGGAGGACATCTTGGGCTCCTTGGACTCGTCCGAGAACCGCTTCGACTGTGGCAATTGACCGTCGGGCATCTTGGAGCCCTGCGACTTCTCGGCGGCAGCCATGGTGTCAGCAGCAGCCGAGAAGCTGGCGGAGTGTTCGACGGACAGGCCAGCGAGCCGGGCGTCAGGGGTGGTGTGGGCAGGACGGGGAATGGGCGGACGTTGAGGGGAGCTGGGGGCCTTGATGGCCTCGATGCGATTGAGGATGGCAGAGCCGTCAAAGGGAGCGCCGATGAATTCTTCTGACGCCCTGGAGTTGAGACGATGATGGGTAGAGGCGGCCGTACCCAGCCCGTAATTAAGATTGTTATTGTGGGGATCGGAGAGACGGTAGTGGTCCCTGCTGCGGGACGGGCCCCCTCGGTTGGCGCTGGCGGACGGGGGTTGGGAGAAGGACAGGCCGGTCGAGAACTCGCCGGAGGGGAGGATGGGAGAGGGATTGAGAGACCGCTGCTGGTGGTACTGCTGCTGAGGGTAGTGGCTGCCAGCACCGACAGGGGCTGCGGCAGTTGTGGAGGAAACAGGAGGATGTCGTGGAGAGGAACTGTTTGACGCGTTGTTGGAGGTAGGAGTAGTCCTTGCAGGTGGAGCACTTGGCGCCCGCCTCAGGCTCGTGGAGCTGCGTTTGCTCTGGATCGATAGGGCGTCGAACCTAGAACCCGCGGTGCTGGCGCCGGCATCGATACTGTTGGAGCTGCGGTGTTGGTATTGCTGGTGCGAGCTCGGGGGTTTCTTTGTCAGGCGGCGTCGCGAGGACGAGGGCATGCCAGTGATGGTGGTCGATGTCGAGGCGGGCAGGTTAGTGTTGTTTGGGTTTAAGCCGTCCATGATACCACAACACAACGTCCCGAGGCGGCTGAGCCTAGGTCGGGGAGGGGGCAGGGGGCGCAAGTCGACAACAAGGAGGAAAATAAGGGCGAAACGGAAGCAGGTCTAGCTGACGGTTGAAAGGAGCGGGACGGGCGTATTGACCTAGGTGTGAGACGGGGGGCGGGGGACAAGAGAAGGGGGCCCAAGCCGCTCTGATCACACTGCTGGACTCAGAAAGTTGGCCAATGACGTGGGGCCGGTGCCTCTACGGTAACCTGCTGGCAGCAGGGTTGCTGCCGCTGTCCTGATCGACGAGGTCAGAGATGCAAGGAAGGCCGGGTGGTGTTTGCTGCCGGCTGGTCGCTGGCGCTGTTGAGAGGGCGAACAAAGGTCAGAGGAGGTGGAACGACCGATTGATTCCCTTGGGAGGAGAACAGGGTGGGACGGGGTCCAAAGGAAGAAAAGAGAGGCAGAGAGGGAAAACAGGCCCGGGTTAGGTCTGGACTCCCGCAGTCGTAACTCCGTGTGGTCTGTCTTGTCTGCCCTGTGTCTGTGCTGTGCTGGGTGCGTGCTCGTCGCATATGTAAGTACTCGGAAGACCGTCGATGGCGGATGTACAGTGAGCTGAGGGGGGTGGGATGCTGCTGAGCTCGGACAGGGCCGCGCAATTAGGAAATCTAGGAGGAGGTTGTCATTTCTCTCGTGACCCGTGCTCGACCTGGGTCTCTCTTCCCTACAGGTCCCGTCGCTGGCGAGCTCGTCCCAGGGCCTACTCGAGCTCGAACCTGTCTGAACTCGTCCGGACTCGCAAGCAACAGACCAGCCTAGGCCCGCGCCTTAACGTGCGAACGTAATGCGCCGCCGTATGATATGGCCCGTATCGTATCGTAGCTCCGTCCTGTCCATCCAGAAGGGTCCTAGGGACTGCCTTGGCCAGGCCTGGAAATGTTCTTGCACAACTCTCCCCAGTATCCCGCTATGGTAGTCCTGTCCTGTCCTGTCCTGATCCCGTCCTCTCCTGCAGCAGGGCTGCTGCGACAAGGTTCGATAGGGCGGGCGAGCAGTGGGGTCCTGCGGACGCCTGATCAGGAATCGGAGCAGTGGTGGCCGCTCTCGACAACGGGGGCACTACCACTGTGGTATTAGGCGGGGGCGGTGGTGAGGATGGGGGGTCCCTTGCCCTGCGCGGTAGCTGATCTGGATGAGGGCCGTGAGGTGCGCGTGCTGAATGGCTTGGTTATTTCCGAGCTCCGCAATGAACGGTACGATCGGATTCAGGCCTGGGCGATGCGAGGAGAGACGCGACCGGACAAGAAAGGCGTGTCTCTTGACGTACCCTCTCTGGTCGGGGTGTGTGCCCTGGCTATCCTGCCCAAGAGACGTTGACACTGACGCGCCAGAGAGTAGGGGGGCCAAGAACAGGACGACCAGAAGGTGACCTGATCTGCCTGGCGTGACAGGCCCTGCTGAAGGCGAGGAGGGGTCCCGAACCTGGCCTGGAAAAGGATCGTCGTGACTTCGCGCGAGACGGCGATCAGCTCGCAAGCTGCTGATGTTTCCGAAACCCCCGTACCGATCGAAGTCAAAGAGCACCGTTTTGTCTGGCGAACTTTTGACACAGGGTACCGATCTCAGGGGTCGTGATGCCTGACGATCGGACGACAAGGGAAGGAGACGGTGACAAACCTTGTGTTATATGTTTCCGCCCTCGGTGGTGTTGCTTTTTCAGCATAATGGTCTGTCTCTCTTGGGCATCACCATCTACTGGTAATAGGTGCTGTAGTATAGGCAGATGGTTGCCCCCCAAATGCGCGGGTGGCACCAGGTTTGCAGGTTGACAGTGCGATAAAAAAAATATTGGTGATGCTATTCACACGGTATACCTGATGATAAAGCTGTTGCAGGTGAGCCCAAGTCAGGAGGAAAGGGCTGGCCAGCGGGGTGTGGGCCAACATTGGAGACAGTACGAATCTTTTCAGCGTGCACGGTAGCAGGGTGTGGGCCCGTACGGCAAGAAGACAGCAGGGTCCACCACATGGCCCAGGCTCGTAAGGGTTCTGGGGCATATCGCTTCTGCAAGTGCGCCTGCAGCAGCCGCAAGCCGGTTCCAAGATCCTGACTCTCCTCCCTGCCCAAGCTTGCCAGGTGGCTGCGGCTCAGCCATACCCTTCAACCCGTCTCTGCACTCGCTTCTCTGGTGATGATGACAACGTACCTCCCTGGCCATGGACACATATTACTATGTACCTGTATGGGGGCGATGTGGCACTCGTCGTGTTCATCCCTCGCCCCAGAGTTCCCCCTTTTCATGCTCAATATCCTGCTCAAGGCAGCCTGCAGGTGCAATTACCTCTTGACAGCCGAGTGGCATCCAATCCATCAGGAGTATGCAGCACCAAGGCTGGCCGGGCTGGCCAGGTCACAGGCCGGCCCCTTGACGCTCATGCACGGAATTTCTTTTGTGAGACACCATGGTATGATTCCCCAGTCCTTGGTGTGACCTCGGTCAAATTACCTGAGATAATCCATCTGCCTAGAGTTCTCGTCTCCCTCCTGTGCTGTTCCCCTCTAGTCGTCTTCGTCTGCCGTGGGATATTATTAGACACAAGCACGGGAACTCACGGGGGAGAGGGGGGGGGGGGCTCCAAGGAGAGAAACCATGGCTGGTGCTCAGTGCCTATGGCTTTGATCCTTCTGGTCCTTCTGGTCCTTCTGGTCCTTCTGGTCCTTCTGGTTCACGCCTAGCCCCCTCCCTGCCTTTCTTCCTAGCCTACCTTTCTCACATAATGCATGGAAGCGCCCAAGATCTACCCGGTTTTGATTTCTTCCTTGGTGATTTCTTCGCCCTTTAGTCGTGATCAAGTGCGAAATGTTCCGAGGTGATCCTGGTAGAGTGGCTATCCCCGTATCCCTCTTCCCCTCGAAACAGCTTGGCACCAGCCACGAGAAGGATGTATTGATGCTAGGCAGATATTCATCTCCACATGGAAGGATTGGATTGTTAGCGGGCAAGGAGGACTTCATTCTGTTGCAAGCCAGGAGGGTTCAAGAACACCAATGTAAATATTCTGGAGTCGGGAGCGGATGCGGAGATTGGTTTTGCCAAGCTCTGTTCAGTCCGTGCTCGCCCACCAAGGAGTAACAGCGTATCCTCACTCAACATGCTTTAACCTCCTATATTGTTACGTCTACAAATCCTGATGTAGCCTGTCCCTTTTGCCCAGCAGGCCTTTGGGAACCTATACTCTCATATACTCCAGGGCGGACCTAGCCTCAATCATCACTGCTACTCTTGAGATACAGGACAACCATCAGCATCAGGGCTGAACCCAACAGACGGAATCCGTGGAGACGGCTTAGAACCCTACAGCATGTTCGTGCATCGAAGCTTGGGTGGTCGCAACCGGCATGTCGCCTTCCGTGGCACCGTTGTCATCCTCTTGTGTTGTACGAGGGACCATCGTCGGAGCACAGGTCGATGACGAAAGCTTTGGTCGGCCAGGCGCAGGGCCGTGGATGAGGAGGTCAGCACGAACCCGGGGCAGAGGGCGTGCATCGATCCACAAGTTCCAGCGAGGAGCGATGCACTTCTGATTTTGTTGTAATCCTCCCTCAAGAGGCGCATCTGCTGTCCTCGGGAGATTTAGCGATCAGCTGGAATGTCTTCCCCCGTCGTAAAGCGTAGGCATCTCGAAAGTAATAACCCGTGACCACTCCACTCAATTGCCAGCCGGTGGCCACTGGCTATGCGACTCTCAAGTATTGATAGATCTTCTCGGCCTTCAACCGCCTGCTGGCGGCCGTGTCTTCGAACTGGGTCTGTCTGTCGCGACGTCGCTTGGGCTGGGTGGATGTCAGCAGCAGCTCCATACCTTGGCCACTAGTCACGGGTTACAACTCGAGCACTTACCGCGGACCCGGTGGCCCCGGGGAAAGCCATATTTGATCATCTGTAGGCCGTCAGTTTGTTGAGGTGGAGGTAGAACAAGGCATAGCGGCCTGTGGGAGCGACTTGGTATTGCAGGAAGCAGAGGCAAGCAATGGCCGAGACAATGTTGGCAGGCTTTAAGTCTCGGCCACGGCGGCTACTTACTCGACAGGCATCTGGAAGTATTGGTCAATGTGTTGGGTCATCAGTTGTATGATTCAGCGTACCGACTGTCTCAGGTGGTCCGGCAAGGTGGAAGGAGCTTGCGAGAGGACGCCGCTGAGGTCCAGCTTAGCTAGGGAAAGAGGACATACTTGGCCAGAAGTGTGCATGTACAAATAGACAAAGCGGTCAGAGGATCCCCATGCAAATGTGGTCAGGCGCTCTGTGTCCTCCTCGGCACTTCGTCTTTCAGGCGGGCCACCGTACGACTTCAGGGTGTTGGGATCGCCGAGGCTCCAGCAAGTCCTGTCTTGATGCATCACTTGGATGGGGCATAGACCATAACAAAAGTGCTCCGATGCCGTTGAAGGAACATAAAGGAGAAGATTGTCTAGCTCTACATCTGCTCTTGCCTGTAACTGTCCCACTGCATGCTATCTCTAGCAGTTGTGAGTCTCGGTCGAAGGACCGAAAGGACGATTCTTTACAACTTGGTATGACTTCTGGACCTGACAGATGCACACACAGAAATCAAGTATATGTCGAGGGTGTAAACATTCTTCAGTACTTGTGTGCTGAATAATCACAATTAGCTAGCTGCATGCCCTAAACCTACGGCTCTAACTAGGGGCGGGCCCAGCTGAGACAGCCTCACGAGGCTGCCACTCACAGCAGGTAACGTGGCAAGGCTATCATTGAGGTGAGCAGGTTCGATTATGAAATATGCGGCAGTATCCTGGTAATTGTCAGCTGGAAGAGAGGTAAGAATTTGGAATGAGACTTAAGTGGAAGAGATGCAAGGTCGAAGATTGTGAGATACAGCTGCATGCCCATTTCAAGAAGAGCACGCCCTGTTGCCTTGGAATACCCTCGCATCATGATGATTTTGTTGACCTGCAATGCAATCATTGCTATGCCCAGAGCTCCACTATCAACAAATTCCTTTTCGCAATGCTTAGAACTGGAAGACTCTTGCTGCACAAGCCTCCACATCTGTAATATTATCATCCAGAAACAATCAATCGACGCATCTGTAGAAGTGACAAGTTGACGGAAGATTTGTTATGCTCTGTTAATACGTCAGACCATGAGTGCCTTCTACTATGCGTCTTCCCAGAGCCTTCATTATCTTTTTATTCCGGTATAGTGGACAGTCTGCCCCCGGTGGCCTTCCATCCTCCAACTAACTATAGAGTTTCCAACCGACTTAGCAAATTCCCTCTGGACAGCACCACGGACCAGTCGGGTGTATGATTGTCTAGTGTGAATGTCTCTTATCAGAACTCAACCACTAACATAGTATTCGTCCAATAAAAGCTCCGTCTCTCTTCGCCCAGACCATCCGGGCGTTTATCGTCGACTACCGCATCGCCGTCAAATACCGCGCCCAGAACTTGTCCGGAGGCCGACAGGTACCAGTTCCTCTGCGACCCCCACGCGCGACCCCTGTTCACGGGCCTCTACCACGGCGAGAGCTTCGACCTCTCAGTTATCCGCATGGACGCGATCATTGGCACACGGAAGGACGATCACGGCGAGCCCTGTGCTTGCTGTCCGCAGGACCTGCCCAAGATTTCCCGAGTCGACCTCCGATGCGGTCACACACGGCCCCAGAAATATTTTCCTCAACCCGTTCAACGGCGCCGCGACCTGTTTCTGCAGGCACTGCACCGAGAACCATGGCGCCCACTGGCGGTTCCAGCCTGCTAACCACACTGAGGATCCTCCCCGCCCATCAAACCCTCGAGGGCGAGAAGAGAAACTTTGACCAGCAGAGGAGAGGTGTTGATCGGCTGGAAGAGAAAACTTCGAACGGGAGGAGGAAGAGCACCAAAATAGGAGAAATCATTGATTGGGGGGAAGAGAAACCTTACTCGAGGGGAGGAGGGCATCAACTGAGATGGAAGCTAGGGCTGAGACACGGCTAGGTAGATAGAGCTACGTAAGGCGATCAGTTGGAACACGATGAGTTCAAGACAAGAACTCGCCATCTACACAAGGGCTGCACAACTTTTCCTGCCTCACTTCTTAATGTTATTCACTAGATACCATGACTCAAGAAATCAGGACTCACCTGCTAGTTGATCGTGGCAAACGGGAGAACCGTTGAGACCTCATACAGCAGCATCAACACAACAGAGAACCACTACCCAAAACCCGAAAGACATGAACAGAATAATCTAGCGGCAAGTATCTGATATAACGAGTCGTAATTGGGCCGCTTAGGATTTTGATAGGACTATATAACTGAATGCAATGCTTGCGAACTTGAAGACCCAGAATTTGGACCACGATAATAGAACTTTTCCCAACCGCCCCGACCATTCCAAAAAGGGAATGAGACGAAAAGAAGAAGACCATGAAAGGGGAAAACGAAAGGGAAAAAAAAGAATAAAAAATAAAAAATAAAAAATAAAAAAAAAGAGGGTACAGTCTGCTATGCTTTATTATCGCCAATCATCTTGCTGCTCGTCGGCGTGCGGACTGAAGGCATCGAAGGCAGGGCTGCCCTACTCCCTCGCCCTGGACCCGTTCTGACCGTCACGCACAGCAGCAAGGATGAGGTCCTTGGCCTTCTCGACACCATCCTTCGGGCCGATGACCTCGATAGCCTCGCCGTTGTCACGAGGTACGTTGATCTTGCAGCCGCTCTGCTTACGGATCG
The DNA here is from genome assembly GCA_026119935.1 of Endothia cerciana. Classification (NCBI taxonomy): domain Eukaryota; kingdom Fungi; phylum Ascomycota; class Sordariomycetes; order Diaporthales; family Cryphonectriaceae; genus Endothia; species Endothia cerciana. Next base: position 317,847 of record JALRMH010000044.1, on the reverse strand, counting down.
AGTTCACCTTGCTTCCACCTTGCCCAATCACGTGGCGGTAGGTCTTGGGGTCTGGCAGGACCAGATAGCCGGTGACATTGTCCTTTGCTTGGTTCATAGCCGTAGTGATGGCACTCTTGGCTTTCTCGATGTCTTCTGAGGACCCCTTGAGGACCCAAGGAATCTCGCCCTCCTCGCTGGAGACGCTCTCGACCACATTCCAGGAGTGGGCATCTTCGTCGGCTTCATCAGTGATCAGCGGGAGCGCGCCACCGCTAGCCCGGGGTGCAGCAGTGGCCTTCGGCGGTGGGGTCTGACCCGCGTGGTCAACAGTGACGTGGTAATCACTTCTAAGCTTGCGGAAGAATTGGCCATTGTTGGAGATGGCCTGGTGCAGATTACGGGGGACCTGGATCGTCTCCGATGGCTTGTCCTTCGTCAAGTCGGCAATGTGCTCCTTGGCCTTCTCAACAGCCGCCTCCTGGCCAGTGATCTTGACTGCTGTCTCTGTACTTCCCTGCCGAGGAATGTCAATCGTGACACTGAATTGTTCCTCGAGGCGCTTCTTGGTCTCCCCGCCACGACCAATCAAAGACCTGTGCTTCTCGGTGGGCACATCGACCGTGCTCGTGACCTGGCTCTCTCGCACGGACACAAAGTCTTGGATCTGCTTAATGAGCTGATCGACGACTGCTGAGCGGCCCGCCAAGGTGATGGTGTTGCCATCGGCTTCCTGCTTCGGGAACTGAATGAGACGAGCACGCTCTCTGGCATCGTCGGGCCCACCGGCTTTGATGACCATCTCACGCAGATGAGCACCTGGGAAGGGTTAGGTTCTCGACCAAGCTCAAGATGACTTTGAGTTGACTCACCTCCAGCACCAATCAACGCTCTATGGTACTTCCTGTCCACATCGAAAGTCTTGGTTACGGTATCATCAAAGGCGGCCTTCTTCTCTTCTAGAATCTTCTTTGCCTTCTCTACGTTTGCCTTCTTGCCCTTGATCGTGAGCTCGACAAGGGGTTCGTCTGAATCCTTATCGTTAGGAACGTCGATCCTCGTCTCGGTCTGTTGACGTAATGCTTCCATAGCAGCACCCCCTTGGCCAATCAAGGACGGGAGCTGCTTGCGCTGGACGGTCACAGTCCCGGTGAAGGACTGTTCCTTCACCCAGTCGTAGAGCTGCTTCAGCTCATCGTAAGAGGAACTGACGCCCTTGCTTGGGCCGCGGATGATGATCTGATCCGGGGCTTGCTGGCGACGGGGCTTGGGGGCCTCGCCGGCGGTATCCGCACTGGGATCATCATCTTTGCCGTTCTTCTCAGCGCGCGGGAAGAAGATCATGACGTTGTACCGGTTTTGCAGCCTGTTGACGGTCTTGCCTTCGGGCCCAATCAGGTCGCGGTGGAACTTAGGCTCTACTGTCAGCGTCTTGGTAGTCTCGTCAGCAAGCTCCCTGCCAAGCGACTCAATGTGTGACCGTGCCGCCGAGGCCTTGGCCCTGGGGCCCTTGAGCTGGACCTTGCCGTTCTCGACCTGGATATCGACGTCGAACTTGTCACGGAGGTCCTTGATCCTGCTGCCCTGCTTGCCGATGAGATGGTTGGCATACTGCTGCGGGAAGTTGAACTCCAGGGTGAAATCACGCTCTTTCTCGTCTGCCTTCTCCTGCTCCACGAAAGCCTTGACCTGCTCTGCCAGACGCTGTGTAGCTGTCTCTGGCCCACGCAGTGTCACGGTGGAACCGATGCTCGACACACGGATTCGGATCTGGTTGGGACCCCGCTTGTCTTGCTCCTTCTGGATGAACCTCCGCAGTCTGTCGTGGAACTTGACAGGTACCTCGATATTGACAGCAGTTATACCATCTTGCTGGTTCAAGAGATCCCTGATGTGCTGCTCGGCAGCACGCAGACCCTCCTCGAAAGCCTTCACATCAACCTGCGATGGGGCGGCACGCGGAACCTCGTACGGGCTTCCTGCAGGGCCGGGCGCCTCGTAGACAAGCAGGATGGGCGAGCCAGCTTCGGAGACCGCAGGCACCACTAGTTGTACACCGTAGTTGTCGCGGACGTGTCGGCTGACCTCATTTTGCATGTAAGGGTGGAAGAATGGGTCCACGTCGACAGTCCTCATCCTCGAAGGGGGATGACTCTCGAAGATGCTGCGAATGTCCGAGGTGGCAGCGGCGGTGGACTGGCCCTGAGGAAGGAAGAGTTCCCAAGGCAAAGCCCCGTCCTGAGAGAACGGAGTGTTGATGTGAGCGCGATACTGCTTCTCCAGGCGGTCGATTTCGTTGCGGTAGCGCAGGTAGCGGGTCACGTTCTTTGAGTGGACCGCGCCTTTGCCGGGCGCTTGCTTGTTGGTCCACTTCAAATGGTCGACGTTGTTCATGTTCATGCTCTGCGCCAGCGCCTCTGCCTTTTCAAGAGCGCCGTTGATGCGATCCTCGGGTCCAACGATGGTGATGGCGTCATCATCTTCATCTGTCGGTAGGATAATGGCGCAGCCGGTCTGGTCGAAGAACTCCTCGGGTGACAGTCCCGAGTGGCCGATGATGAACTGGTGGCGGCCGCGCTGAATCTCGAGCTGCTGCAGGAGTAGCTGTTCGCGGAGTTCTGCAGCGCGGCGCTCGATCTCCTGCTTGAGAGCAAGAACGGCCTCGCGCTCACCCTCTAGCTGGATATGATGGTCCTGAGCGGGCTGGAAAGTAGGACGCTTGCCAGGCGCAGGGACCGGCGTGGTGACCTGGGAAGACCACATGGCGTGAGGCGGAACGCGCATCTGAGCCGGGCTGGCATCACCAGTGGAGTTCGCGATGAAGGGGTAGAACTCAGGAGGGATGTCCCTGACCCTAGTGTTGACCTTTGCAGCTCGCTCGCCGATGAGCTTGAGGATTTGCTCGCGTGCCTGGGCGGCCGAGATGGAGTTACCCTCGATCTTGATGTTGATGTACTCGTCATCTAGATCATCGGCAGGGTCGGCGGCAGAGGACCTCTTGTCATCCTTGGGGACCTCGATTCGGGCGCCAGTCTTCTCCTGCAGAGACTTGATGTTGGCGCCTTGTCGTCCGATGATGTGGGCGCGGGCAGACTGGGGAATGGGAACTTGGATGGTTTGCTGCCACACAAATGCATCATTAGTCCGCTGTAACGTCGCAAAGAGGAACTGCCAGAGTTCAAGATAGCACGTACAGTAGACCCGATCTGCTTGACAAGTTCCTTGAGCGCCTGCTGGGCCGCCTCCTGAGGGCCAGCGGCCTCGAACTTTAGACCACCAGCACCTCCGGCAACGGCCTTGACCTGTGCGCGGGAAGATCGGTTGATGTCCTGAATGATCTGGGCCAGGGGGCGCCTCAGCTGGTCACGGGACTTCATGTGCTGAGGCTCGAGGACGATGGACTCGATATGTCTGCCGGGAAGGGTGACGGAGGGGGCCTTGGAATTTCCGGTAGGGGTCGCGGTGCCGGAGCCGGGGGTGGCAGCTCGCTGAGAGCCATTGACGGGAGCGGTGCCGTTTCCGTTGGTCTTGTCGGCGACGACGTTCCAGGTGCCCATAGGCACAGTCTTGGGAGCCTGAGCCTTGGGACCACCAAGTTCAGGGAACAACTCACGAGACTGAGTGTCCAGAGCGGGAGCCTTGGATTTGGGGGCGGCAGCAGGGGCAGTCTCCTTCTGCTTTCCAGCTGCCCTCTCGGAGAGGATGGGAGGATCGGCGGAGTCGACATGCGGCTTCAGATCCTCGTCAACAACATCCTCGACGGTGACATGATGGTCCTCTGCGGCCTGGGCGTGCTCCTGCTGGAGCTTCTGGGCGGCGGACAGTTGCTCAGTAGAGGAAGCCATTGTGTCTCAGCAGTAGAAAGCGAGGTGGGAGACGATACAGGAGACCAAGAGTTATCAACCAGGAGGGGGATTTGACAGGAAGGGCTGTCAAATCAGGAGGCAAGGAGGATGAGTGGAGGAGAAGGTCGTGGATGATACAAGAAGACTCGACAGGTGAGGATAGGAAGGGACTGGAAGGCAAAGCCAGCCATCTGCTGTGCGACGTGGACCTTCTCTAAAGCACCCACTTTTTTTTCAACAACTCTACTGCTTTACCGGGTTTAGCGTGGCCCTGGAGCTCCCCCCCCCCACCTGGATCCCTGCCACTTCAGCACCAGGCCCATGATTTGCACAATGACTTATGGCTTCCACTGTCAACTCTCCAGACCGTGCTCATGTTGATCTTCTGTCACTGGCAGAACAAACTTAGAATACGGGCTCTTCAGAGTCCCTAGGTCAGCCCACATGGAAATTTTGTAAATCACGAATCCTGGTTGTGAGCTACCACGGATGGCCAAGCAGCGATTCTCCTCCATCTTGGTTACAGACGTGGATTAGCCTATCATCTTACACCAATCCCGCCCTTGACTCCATATCGGGTGTAATTCAGAGCAGCACACGGACAATTCCTGCCCCTCCTCCTTACCATTTGAGGTCGCGTTTTTTCAGTGACCTTTAGCATTATCAAACGCCTTCATGGGGAGCTCCACGAGTGACACATCATCAGCTCTCGCTATGGTTGATGTCACTAAACTTTTAAATAAATTTTCTTCACACAAATACTCGGCCCAGGCAAACGAAGCACCACCTTCCTAACTACTATACTGATTAATCATGTCTTTATAATAGTATTTTCGACATACATTGAATCTATACCTACCTAAATGGTGTGTGACAGACTGCTCTCTTGATAAAGGGGACCTAGAGGCATATCAGAAGATCAAGATCACGTTGGGCTGTGGCCTTAGGATGACAATGGTAGACACCTTCATGTCCTGTTGAGCCAATGTCCCAAGAGCGCTACTATCCAAGTATACAGTTATTCCACATCATTAGCGTAGCCAGGGTCTAGCTACGGCCTGCTCGTGCGAGTTGAGCAATGTCCTTTGAATATCTTACATCTTTTTCGAATCATTTCCTGGCCCCCTCCTTCAGCAGCGTCTCGCACCGCACCAACACCCGGGGGGCCTCACTGAACCTGAGCACGCTCCTCGAGGCGGATCCCAAGTTACCACCGCCGGCCCCGCCCACTTGACCCCCCGGACTCGTCTAAGCCCCTCCTCCCTGAGCTCCCCCCACCGCTAGGATACACGAACACCTTCGGGCTGCCCCGAGGGGCGCCATAGTCAAAGCTCTCCCGGAGGCCGCGGGAAGCGCGCAGCTCATACGCGCCGTAGCAATCATCCTCGTACGCGCCGCCAGCGTAGGCACCCCTGGGCGTGCGAGGGGCATACGACTCTACCGTCCGGTAGCCCGCATCGTGCCGGCCGCGGCTGCCGGCCGTCCCGTGTTCAGCATAGCGGTCCCGGCCCGAGTCACGGGGGCCGGCGGACACTGCCCTCCGGTGGCCGCCGCCTCGCGGCCCGTAAAACTCGTCGTGGAACCTGCCGTTGCTGACGGGCGGTGCGCGGGAGCTCCTGGAGGAGGGACCGGCGGTGGACGCCTCCCTGTCCGGGCTGAAGATGCGGTAGTGGCTGGAGGAGCCAGACCTCTGGCTGCTGGACCCGGACCTGCGGGAGTGAGAAGATGACGTCGGCGTGGAGGGGATCGTGGTGACCGTCACCCTGGGGCTGGACGTGAGTCTTGTGTGGCGGTCGTGTTGGCTAGCGTACCCCCGGTCCTGGACTGCGTATGTCTGGCTGCCGGCTCGTTTGTGTGTGTATGGGCTTGAGGTGTAGGTCCTTGTGGATTGGACGGGACCAGCGACGTATTTCTCCGCATGGACGACCTCGGAGCGGCGGGGGGGACGAGTCGCGGGCTTCTCCGGTGCCCAGGTCCTCTGCGAATGGCGCCCACCTCGGTGCTTGGATCTGAAGCCCCCTTCTGGGACACAGCTTATAGAGTCGCTGGGAGCCAGGGACTCCAGATCATCGTCGTGATACCCTGCACAAACAGTGAGCCGAGCTGAACTTTCCAAGACTTGTCGGTCTGCGAGCCCGAAAGAGTGTGTAAGGTCCAGATAGGAGAGGGAAGGGGCGCAACCAACCCATTCTGATCTCACGCAATTTTCCCTTTTTTTTTGGGGGGGTTTTTTTTTTGTTGTTTGTTTTTTGCTAGATGGCGAGGATTGGTGGTGGTGAGTTAGGCGCAGGACAAACAGGTCTGCTGTTTTAAGCACGACAGACGGTAGGCCATATGAGACGGCGTCGTCCCACCTTATGACGATCCAGTCGAAGCAGGTAGCCGATGGTCCAGGGGCTTTGCCGAGTTGTGGAACTGAATACAGACGAGAGTAAATACCACTTCTGTCTGCCTACTCCCTCCGGTTGCTACCAGGCATCTCGCCACAATGCACAGCACAGATGGGGCGATACATGAGAGCGCCCGTGAGGCAGCGAGACGCTGCGACCGCCACCGGCGTGGCCCACACACAGTACCCCCCCCCCCTCAGCGTTTTGTGCACACTCACTCACACCGACACTGTAGATCGCAGGAACTCCGAGCCAACCGCTGCGGCAAACCGCGCAAGCCCGTCGCGGAGTTCCAGGATTAGTGGATCCGCCCATGGTCCAGCAGTGATTGCCTGGGTCATGGATCGAATGCCTTTTGCCCTGGGCGCGGTTTCAAGACATTATGCAGGATTCGCCGAGGCCTTCCGAGCGGCCTGTGAATGCTTGCTGACGCACTGTCCATGGACAACGTGAATTGATGCTGACGGGGGCTGACCACGCCCGAGGCCCGTTTTGACGTCAGCTCAGGCAGCTCAGGCCTAGAACTCTATCCACAGAGCACGGGCCGTAAGTCATAGTCACCAAGCAGAAATTCCAATACGACGGCTTCATGTACGCGAACTTTTAGCATTGTTGCAGAATTAACATCCCCCCGGGTGCGCTTCGTCTACAGGATCTGGTAGTTGTAGTACTTCTGGTGGTTGGCTCCCTTGTTGAGGGACCATTCCATCCGTTTCTGCGCTGCATGCTCGATCTTGCGGCTGCGCAGCTCCGCCTTCTTGACCTCTTTCTTCTTTCTGTCCGAGACGCCTAGCATGCCGATGCCACCTTCTGCACGGCTAACCAGCTGCCTGTTCTGATCCCTCTGGCGGCCCCGGCGGACAATCTGCTGGCTGGTACCCTTCTCGCTGTCAACATCCATATCCTCAGTGTCCTCGCCATTCTCGATCGCCAGCTGTCGCTGGGTACGCTCCTCAGACGTGGGATAGTCGCGCAGGTTCTGGCGGTAGTACTTGTTCAACGAACGGTGGCCCACGGATTTGCCGCTTGGAAGATGCAGCTCATACTCGTCGTAAAAGACAGCCCGTGTAGGCTTGTGTGAATGCGAGTGAAAGCCGTCCTTCTGGCGATGAGGTCTTGAGTCACCGCGCGAGTGATGAGGGTGCTTCTCTAGTCGGTCGTACTGGTGGTAGTGATTCTCGGCGGGCACAGCAGTCAGATCGGCAGAGTCCAGGGAGGAAGCGGAAGAATCCGTCTCCCAGCCCTCATCCCCACCTTCCTCCACCTCCTCGCCATCCTCGTTGGTGACAGTGGTGGCGCGCTTGCCACCCAGCCTCACCCCGCCGTTCGTGGTGGACTCGTCATCTGAGTCCATTTCCTCATCATCCGAGTATGTACTGCGGAAGTCGTAGAACTCTCCGATCTCCAACTGTTCCTCCTCAGTTGTGTACGGAATCTTGCAGTGCGCCGTGTCTCGCATGTGAGTTTGCACCGCAAAGGCGTTGGATTTGACCTTGCCGCAGTACAGGCACTCGTTGAATTCCTGAATCCGCTGTTGCAGAGAACCCAAAAGGCCCTCCATATCAACCAGGTATTGCCTCTCGGGAATGAACATGCCATGAGAGCGCTCCATGTGGGCGACATTCGAGGGCACATCGGATGACTCCAGATTGCAGAACAGGCATGATTTCAGCGACAGGCTTGGTGCCGCACCAGAAGTCTTGGACGGAATGGGGGTAGCAGAAGTAGACTGCCGCTCGCCAGCCTCCTCGGACATGATCTTGTCTTCTTGCTTCTGACCGTCGGCGGAAGGAACAGGATTGGACGGGCGCGGGACCGGAGGGGGACGTTCCTGTATGCCGGTATTCTTCATGCCCTCAACAATGTGGGTGAATTCCTCTTCTGCCTCGGAGTCGACCTCAGACTTGTTGGAGGGCACGGGCTCACCTAGTGAGAAGGTAGAGCTGATCATGGAGCTGGCATCGTCGGGTATGACCGCAGCGCCATTCTGACCTCGCAGCGAAGCAGCCTCCTTAGCCTTGTGTTTTTGACTACCAATGTGGTTCTGGTATGAGTTGTCGCTGTAGTAGGTGCGGTGGCACACATTGCACTCTTTCTGCCAACCGGCACGCTCGGCCTCTGCGGTAGAGGTCGCTCTAGCCTGGAGGACCTTCTCGGTGAAGACTTCGGAGGAGATTGGGGGAAGGCTGGCAACTCGACGCTTTAGGTTGTACCGGCTGTAGATTAGGACACCGCGTTAGTGCAAGAGCACAGAGGAAAGGCCATCTGCCCGACACTTACTGCCAGTCGCTCCTCATATGACCCTTCTGCAGGTCGCTGTTCCGGAAGGCGACCTGACAGGTATTGCAGGTGTAGGGGTGGGAGGCAGATGTGTCCTGGGCGGGAGCACTGCGGCTGCCACTTATTGTCGCCATGGTGAGCTGTGTCGGCGTAGGAGGATCGTCGAGTTGTTGAGCTGGTGCTGTTCGACCAAACGTACCGCGGGGTTTGATGGTGAGGTTGGATGTCGTCAAAATTCAAGACGCCAATGGAGGGGCTTCGGCTGCAACGGAAAAGCCGGAAAGCGAATGGTTGAGCGATATTAGAGGACACCAGTGCTCTGCCTCGAGAGCAATTGATAAAAAGCACCAGACACCAGCCTTGAATTAGTAAAGGTGAACCTTTCAGGATTCCAGGTCAGAAGTGGCGGCGATAATTTCTTGACCTGGCCCTCATCACCCGGCCCGTCTTAGTTTTTGTTGGTGGGGAGGCACCGCCGCATGGGGAGGGAATAAGAGCCGATAAGCGACCGATAACAGATGCACCCGCCCTGCCCTGCGGCATCGATACACTAGCTTAGCACATTCCCCTCCCCCCACTCTGGCACCTGGGTGCCCAAGCAATGCTGTGGTATAGGCCCGGCACTCGACAGATTCTCTGTGGAGATACACGACAACCACATGCATCTTTGTTCCTGGATCAGCCTTGATAGTTCGGACAGCCTACAGATGGGGTGTTTCCCAGGAGGGCATGTTCTACCAGTCCTCAGTATACATGGAATTGTTCCTCGATACGGTGGGAGAGTTGCTGAGGTTTCCCCCAGAGGCTCCACACGACATTCCCGCGAGACAAACTTGCTATGGTACCAGGGCTAAAATGTACAGTACCACAGTATCCTGCCACCTGCGAAGCTTGACTGTCGCGGGTACGCTGCCAAGGTTATCCCCCTGGAGGCCGTCCCCACTGCACAGGGTGCTTGGGAGGAAGTCGGCTGCAAACCTAACAACCCTTGTATGTCGTCTGCCTTTCGATACATACAAGGTCTTTCCTCTAGAGACTTGATGCTCACATCTACTCGGATCTTCCAAGATGATCGCAGGTAGGACTGACTAACCTGCAAGTTCCAACAGCGGGCGCCGAAACAAACGGTGATTAGCAGCGTGTGGGTGGGTGCCCATGCCCACGCGTGGTACATAGTCGTTGTAACCGTTGCGGCGGGCCCGTCCCTACGGAGTAGCCTAGAGGCTAGCCCTAGCCTGGAACCCCGGGCCCCGGGCCCCGGGCCCTGGGCCCTGGCCGCTGAAGTCTGGAATCTGGAGTAGACTTTGGGATGGCCTGTGCTGACCGCCGAGCGCCGCCCACTTCCACATTCAGTGTTCAGCTGTTGTGTCATTGCCATCAAACGTCAAAGAAGAATCTCCATCCTCGTCCTCACCCCGACAACTCGACGCGCATTTCATCCTACGATCATCACGACACAGCGCCTGCTTCCTCATCTCTCCAACGGTTTCTCATAGCCTCCTCTCTCTACAGACCTGCCGCTCACTTTTCAGCGTTCTACCGAAGCCTCTCATCGTTACCCCAGACGAGACCTCCACTGAACCCGCAGTCCTTCGTGACCAGGCTGCGCTGCGAACCACACACTGCACTCGCATTCACTACATAAACAGCCGACCGATCCAAGATCACATTCGCGGCGCCCTGGTCACCTGCTATCGATGCTGAGCCACTCTCGACGCCCGCCTATGACATGACGCAAGACACCGTTCGGCCCCTCGATGCCGGGAACGCCAGCCATTCCATACACCACGATGTCGAGGCCGACCTCTTGGCGGGCTTGTGGGAGACCGCACCCTTCGCCCGCCTGCCCCGGGATGCACCACCAGAGCTGAAGGCAGTCGTTGAGAACATTGAGAATCCAAAGAGAGTCTACGTCATCCACCGCGCCTGCCGTAGGCATGGCTTCCAGCAGCTCGTCGAGAAGTTCATCGTTCAGCTGCGCGAGGGCTGTGGCTCCAACTACTGCTCCACCCCGACCTGTTTCTCCTTCCGCAAGCGAAGCGTCGGCCGCATACCCATACGACGATACAATGTCACCAGCGCGAGGGTCCTCGCCGTCTACATGGCCAGCCAGGACAACCCGGAGAATGCCCTCTGTCCAGCACTCAGGGCACCCAAGCTGCCGCCTGCCGCCATCGACTCACTCATATTCTACCGTAAACCAAGTCTGCAGGCCGGTCAGGACAGGATACGCTCATCTGGGAAAGGCCACCCCGCCAGTGCTCCTAGTTCATATAAGGCTCGCCAAGTTAGAGCCAAGACAAAAATTCATCTACGGCAGGGCACTACGGAAGAAGGCAGCGGGACGGACAAGCTGAGGCCACCACCACCTCGAGAAGATGCTCCAACGGCGGAGTCGCCCAGGTTTGATGTCGTCGAGAAGCATACGGGCAAGGACTACAGGTCGTTCGCCGCAAACATGTTTGGTACCGTGGCTTTCAAGATGCTAGAATGGCTGACGCCAAACGCCCTCGAGGATATGCACGAGACTGCCTGCGATCTGCAAAAAGACACTCCCTTGGAAGATGGAACCAAGCTACCTAGGCCCTCCCGAAGAAAGTCCTCGTCCTCGCCAAGACCCTCCAAGCGGAGACACAGTCCGAAGTCGACGAGAGGAGCGAGTGTCAATGACTATTCCATTCCAGAGGAACCGGCATCTACAATGAGACAAGGCAGTACGAAATCGGAAACGAGAGGTCAAGAGAAGGAGGATGCACATCCCAATGGTCACCAGTCCTTGCCGGATAATCAGCCAGGCAATCTCCGCCGTAATTCAAACACCAGAGTGTGCACGAACTCTGTGGCACAGCCAAAGCGGCAGCTCTCAATTGATACATATCCGGTCGACTCTTTTGCGGACGATGGCCCCAATGGGCTCCGTTCCCCACGCCAACCAGGTATCCAGGCGGACAAGTCTACAATGTCTATCAAGAGTACGGCCTCGAATCTGGCCCGGCCTGTATCCCAGGTTCCACCCGTCAACTGGTTCGATGACTCTCGTTCTGACAAGGAGTACCCTACCCAATCACCGGAAGATACCAGTCGACCAGCAAGAGATGGGTCTCCAGCGCTGGGAGGAATGACATCTCAGGAGAAGACTGTCCAGAGGACTCCCTCCGAATTATCAACAAGCGATATATCTGCAGATACCCCGGACTCCGACGCCGAGTTAACGTACGATTCGTTCCTCCCACAGGCCGTCTCCGTCCTCAGTGTCGATGTGGTGGATTTCATGTGCGACATACTTCAAGACGACGGAACTCGTGAACAGAGTTTACTAGAGCCGGCGGAGGTCTCCAAATCCCTGGTCGGCTTTTCGAATCGGAGGAGCAAGCTGAAGAGGAGGTCAAAATCGAGAGGACTCCCTCGGTCCCCCGCTCTGAAGCTTGAGTGGAAGCTCTTCATCGAGCAGAGCCTCTTCTACATCCTCAGCGACCCTCATGCTCTGATCCGCTCATTCACGGTCGAGGGCGAGCTGGTTGATTCACAGACGCTGTGGTACTGCATGCTCAGAATGACGAGGGTGGCACCGACGCTGGTCTACCACTGCCTCTGGCTGTCTGCTGCCCACCTTTTCGCGCCCCCAAAACCTGTGCAGTCTCTCCGCTCACCCACAGCCAGGTTATTTCCAAAACAGTCGCTGAGCCTGTCCAACGCTGAGGCAGGGCGTCTCATGTCGATTTGTCTACATGCCTTGATTGCAGCAGTGCCTGTGGTGTCGGAAGAGGGCCAGATCTTGGAGATGTCGCGGCTACGGTCACAAGGACTGAGTCTCTCCGCGAAAGGCGGTCAATCTACAGAGCTGTGTCTTCAGTACGACGACGCCTTTTCTCACGATCTGGTGATGCGACTAGCAAGGAGGCTCTTGACCGCTATTACGACGCGTAGATACTTCGATGATATGATTGATCAGGAGCTCACCTTTGGTGACGACATAGTGGTCCAGCCGGGTATCCTGGCGCCTCTTTTCGCCCAGCTCGACGCGCTTAGTGAGAGCAACGAGGAAGGCCTTCATGAGACACGCATGTCGACCTTGCTTCTGGATTGGGCTCGCTGCGTGATGTTTCAGGAGTGGGACGGGAGTCCGGAGGTTCCCGGTGACGGTCCCTTTGGTGGAGCTCTCGCATTGACAGATGCCATACGTGAGTGTTTGGTCACTGGTGTTGTCATGACAATCGTGATATTGACTACTGCACAGATAAAAAAGCCCAGGCCCTTCGGATTGCGCACAAGCAGTTTCAAGCCGACTACTTTGCCGACCGGCTCGACATTGTCGAAATGCCTGTGGCATGGCTGTCTTTCACGTCCACCAAACAAAAGACTCACTTACTCGACTTTCCGTACATATTCAATTCCGACACACTGATAACATACTTCCGTGCCATCAACTTCTCCCGGATGAGCCATGCACACGAGGAGGCTGCTTCTCTGAAGAGCCGACTGGACCGGCTGTTCGAGCAACAAACGCTGGTCTACAATCCGCACCATAAGAGCGTGCTCCAGGATTTACTTCGTACGGCTTCTTCCAGGTTTCTCATCCTGGACATTAGCCGCAAGACAGTCTTGAGGGATGCATTCGATCAGCTATGGAGGCGGGAGGAAAGAGAATTGCTCAGACCTCTGAAGGTACATCTGGGGGAGGATACAGGCGAGGAAGGATTCGACTCTGGTGGCGTCCAGCAGGAGTTCTTCCGCCTTGCCGTTGCCGAGGCCTTGGATCCTGCCTTTGGAGCTTTCACCGTCGATGAACGGAACCGGATGGCATGGTTTCAGCCAGGATCACTTGAGCCAACTTGGAAGTTCGAACTCGTGGGTTTGCTTATTGGTCTGGCAGTTTACAATGGCTTGACCCTACCCGTCAGCTTCCCCAAAGCTCTGTATCGCAAGCTTCTGGGCGAGCCCGTCACTGATATACATCACATCAACGATGGCTGGCCCCAAATCGCCAGCAGTCTGACGGAGTTACTGGAGTGGGACGAGTCCAACGGCGCAGTCGAGGATGTTTTCGCCGTCACCTACGAGTTCTCCACCAGCATGTTCAATGAACATGTCTCCCGCGAGATGCACTCTATCACGCCTGGTACACAGCCCGATCCAGAGGAATGGCCACAATTCCCTTCACACGCCCGAGATGGGCTGTCATCACTCTCTGCCGACAATCCCGCGGATGCCCCTTACGTCACAAACTCCAACCGCAATGCCTACGTATCCGACTATATCCGCTACATGACCGACGTCTCCGTCCGGCCTCAGTACGAAGCCCTCGCCAAAGGCTTCCGCTCAATCCTGCACCCCAAGTCACTCACCCTGCTCACGCCCGAGCTCTTACAGAACCTCGTCGAGGGCGCACAGGAGATCGACATCTCTGAGCTGCGCCGTGCGGCCCGCTACGTCGGCTACTCGCAGTCCTCACGCACGATCAAGGACTTCTGGGCCATTGTTAAGAAGTATGACGACCGTATGAAGCGCAAATTGCTCGAGTTCGTTACGGCGTCAGACCGCGTCCCCGTCGGCGGCGTCAAGAACGTCCAGTTCGTGGTGCAGAAGAACGGTGAGGAGGACGGCGAGGGCGGACACCTGCCTACGGCGTATACATGCTACGGCACGCTCCTGCTGCCCGAGTATCGGGATCGGGAGGTGCTGAGGGAGCGTTTGGGGATGGCGCTCGAGAATGCGCAGGGGTTCGGGTTTGCGTGAGGTGTACGTCCCTTTCAATCGCGTCTCTATTTCAACGACAGCGTTATCGTTTCGTTTTGAAAGAGAATCCAGGTCGAGCTCCGTAGCCCACTGGCCTTGAGTGATGCGTTCGGCACTGCCCGCCATTATTTTCTTCGTCAGCGGCTTGAACGAGACGCATAATCTATCATATTCTATAATCTTGGGTACCCTTTATGACCATTTAATTATGCCGTATTCCAATATTCGGGAATAGTAATAGCACTAAGTGAGGACGGAGCGACGATACTGGGTCCTATTGGTTCTCGGACCTAGTACACTAATCATGCAAATGCCCCTCTGATCCCTATTCTGCTAGTAGTATCAGCCAGGAAAAAGCGCCGTGCCTTGGGGAACGCCTCACGCAGGCGTCGCAGTGTAGCGATGCAGTTCTCCCGGGGCCAGAAGTCGTGGCCCATCAGGAAGGACGTCAGAAGGTCAACCTGGGAGAACTCCTCCCGGTAGCCGAGGTTCAGCACGTCGCCCTCTGTGAAGGAAAGGCGATCGCCAAAGCCACGAGCCAGGGCATTGGCCCTGGCGGCCTTGACCGCCGGAGCGGCGATGTCGACGCCGAGTGCTGTCGTGCCGGGGTACCTCTCGAGAATCTGCATGAGCCGCTCTCCGCTCCCGCTCCCCAGGTCCACGGCCCTGGTGACTTTATAGTCGATTTCGTCCATGGCGGCCCAGAAGACCGGGTCGAAGTGGACAGCGTTGGCTTCGATACCTATGTCAGCATTGCAGAATACAGGGACGGGAATGGGACGTCTTGAGGATGCCATCTGATCTAAAATTCTTGGAGGGGGGGAGGGGCTGGCTTCAAACTCACCATCACGACAGGCGTACGCAATGGCGGCAGAGTCACGGGTGTAATATTCCCCATGCCGATTCTCGTTACGCAACACGTACTGCATGCGCGAGAAGAGCGGCCCCGACCCGAGGGCGAGCCAGTGGAACAGAGACGCCGTCCGTCGGGCTTCATCTAGCAGCGTGCCCGGGGTGACGGCGCCCCGTTCCAGCTTGGCGACGTCGACAGCGGCAAGAGCAGAAGCCAGACCCTGGAGGGATTCATAGTGAAGGTCATGTCTTGCGGCAAAGTCACGCACGCTGCAACTCATCCAGCAGACCAACTTCCCAGGCTGTTGCGATGGCTGGTGCCGCGATGGCCGGGTTGAAGATGGCAGCTACGGCACGGGTCGAGTCGGGAGTCGTCATTGAGCCCATCTCGGTATGGATGCTTATGATTTTTTTTTTTTTTTTTTGATAGAATGGCAAGGCAAGAGAAAGCGAGCCCGGTTGAAAATAAGTCAGCCGATCGGTTACGCAGTGGCAGAGCGCTGTGGGCTTAGTTATTGCACGGTGTAATGAGAGGGCGCAGAGAAGGCCCTCGACTTTATAGCTAGTTTGCAACACATAAAGGCCGGTTATGGCTTAGGATACATCGCATTTCAGCAATGGCAGCGCCGGTTTCGATCAGCAAGGGAGACCGTGCTGGCCTCCATAAACGCCGTCCCTTACCAGAGACTTGCAAAGAGTAAATCCCATGTCCATATACCGTGTATTTCCGAGGCTAGACAAGACCGTGACACGAAGCATGTATCACGCCAGCACTACATCGTTCCAACTTCTGTACCCCACCCAACTACTCCTACAGTATTACATGCTTTAGTCTCAGGTGCGGCGGTGAGACCTGCGTATCTGCAAGGCCTCTATGTGCAGGTAAGACCTTGGCATCATGTTCATCGACAAATTGAGCGGAAGAGAATGTCCCAACGGCGCAACAGCCAGCAAAGGGGATCGCAGATCCTGTCATACAAGAGTTACACGGGCTACCTTGCTCGAGGCATGACAAAGACAGTAAGTGCCAACTTGAAAACCACTGTTGATGAAACATCGCAGAGGGGATATTGAAGAAGTTGGAGGGAGAGTGCACAACGCTTGAACCAGGGGGAGGTTGCCGCAAGCCCTCGTGTTGATACACTGCTGAAGCTAGAGATATATAAACTAGCTTTGCCGATCTACTGACGTTTTCAAAATGACGGAGGCAGCAGTGAAAGTTTGATGCAAGCAAGGAAGGTTCACGATGGCGGTGAAAGCTGCATGTATAAGATCCAGTGTCGCCGTGTCAACCCCGAAGGCCATAGGAGTCCCCCAGAAGGAGCTGGGGAACGGATCCTTTTACTGCACAGGCGCTTACGTGTGATGCAGGCTGCAAAGGTCACATCGGAAACCACCTGGTCCTTCCTGCATACTCGGCCACCGGCTGGCGCCTCCGAAGGTTAATGTGATGTGAGAATCCATCCCGAGGTCCAAGTGCAAAGGTATACCCTGCCAAGCCACTCTGGCCATTGTATCTAATTGCGGACAGAAATTACACTTTTGGTTTGAACTAGACAGAAGGACGCCAACCGAAAGTGAGACTATGTTCCTTTTGGTACACCGTGCCTCAGACTGCTCATAACACTGGGTGGAACATCAACTTGGTGGGTGGCTGGACATAGTAAATACGCCAGTCCCTATAAATTCCAAAGAAATGAAGCGAGCGCCTCGGGTTTGCGAGGAAGAGAATGTAGACTTCCCGATAACGCGTGAACTTGCTAGGCACGTTCACAGGAGATATCTTTCCTGAGCGATGGCTGCCTTTCCTCCTCCTCCAGCCAGCACCATTGACTGGACCAATACCAAGGACTTGACACTTCACGAAGGTGCGCCAATACTTGCAAGAAATACAGAACGTTTGAACGCTTATTGATATTCATGGCAGTCAACGGCCACATTGAGTCGACTTATTCCAAATCTACCAGCAAATGGACACCCCTCAGGTTCGTCACCGACCCATACAAGCGCGTCCATGGCCTGGCTCCCGGTCTCGACTATGGGCAACAAGCGCTGGAGGGCTTCAAAGCCTTTCGCACACCTGATGGCATTGCCCTCTTCCGTCCCGACCGCAACGCTCTGCGTTTCCAGCACTCGGCTGAGGCCCTCTCGATGTCTCCCCGTCCCCACCGACCTGTTTGTACAAGCATGCCGTGCGGCTGTCGCCCTGAACGCCGAATATGTCCCTCCTCATGAGCCCGGCGGGGCGCTCTATGTCCGCCCGCTGTTGTATGGATCAAGAGGAATTCTCCCTCCGGTCGCAGCAACCGAGTACACGTTCTGCGTCTTCGGCGCCCCTACCCCGGGAGGCGTACACGATGGGACACAGGCTGTCAAGGCGCTGATCCTGGATGACTTCGACCGTGCTGCCCCTCGTGGTGTTGGCCATGCCAAGGTGGGCGGAAACTACGCTCCCGTGCTGCGGTGGACCGACCAGGCGAGGGCGGAAGGCTTTGGGATTACTCTCCACCTCGACAGCCTGCGCCACGAAGAGGTCGACGAGTTCAGCACGTGTGGCTTCCTGGGCGTGCGCTCCGGTGAGGATGGAACAGTTACCATCGTGGTACCAGACGCACCATCTATCATCGACAGCGTCACTAGCGCCAGCGTGCAGGACATCGCTAGCAAGGTCTTTGGCTGGAACGTGGAAAAGCGACCCATCCCGTATACAGAGCTACCCGAGTTTAGTGAGGTGCTGGGAGCGGGCACGGGGGTAGCCCTCGCGCCTATTCGATCCATCACTCGCGGGTACTCCGGGCTTACAACTGGGCGATTGCCCGTTGGTTCACACCGCGTGCAGGCTGAGGCCCAACACGAGGCAATTGTGTATCTTCAGGATGGGCAAGCCAATCCAGGGCCGGTATATCTGAAGCTCCTGTCCCAGCTGAAGGCAATTCAGCTGGGCAAGGCACCGGATGAGTTTGGATGGCGCTTTGAGGTGCGAGTGGAGGACCAACAAGTCAACGGCATCAACGAACACCATGCTGAGCTGTAGAGGGCTCTTACAAGTAGCAACTTCCCACCCTTCACTTTCTGAAGCCTGAGCCGACATAATCCGAGTCTCATCTTGTAGTGATCACGGTCGGTCCTAAGAGTCCTGAAGTGCCAAAAGGGCTGTTATTAACAGAGACGGTGTCGAGTATACGTTTGTTGTGGCTTACGAGGTGCAATAATTACTAGGTGTGAGACTAGTCAGTATAAATATCAACTGACAACTAAGACCGACGACTGAAGAGCTTTACCGTGCTGTCACACTGTCCACATCTGCACGTCTTACTGCAGTGGACTTTTTTCTGGCATCCAGTGGTACTGTCTCATTCCTTGGCCTCTACCCTGACCCACATGTTGGAATGGGTCATGTCAGGATCCTGCCGTATCCCGAGGTCCTTAGGTCTGATCCTCTTGCGGGACCAAGGTCTTCAACTTCTGTTCTTATCTTGTGTTAATAAGTTAGAAGGATTCAACTGTTTTAACAGTAAGAATAAAAAGCCGGTATATTTATTGTACGTATAAAACAGACCTCCGTGATTTGGCATTACGCAGCGTCCTGATTACGCCAGCAGCCGTGACAATCTACCGTAGGAACAGTCCCCAGGCATTCAGGCGGGCAGTGGAAAGGGCGCTGAGCATTGGGAACTCTGCGGTTGCCGGGATGACGCTCAAACTAGGACGACATTCTCGCCAGGACGAACGAGGGCCTCAGGCAGACGACAACGTTGCAATGGCTTCATTTGGGCAATACTTTGAGATGCCAATTCTGGACCCCGATGGAGGAGGAACGCCGCCACCCCGAGAGGAGGGGGGGGGGGGCTCGCCTGAGGCTGTATCTGCCTCGTCGCCGAATGCTCGTCCTGCATGCTTCAGGGCAACATGGCACGAGATTTTATTCACCTTAGTAGCGTCAATGGGTGTGGCCATACCTAGTTCTCTCCAAGGCTGCACGATCGTCATATCTTCCTTCGCGGGAGTTGACCTGCAGATGTCAACGTCTGAGATGACATGGATGACAGCCTCCTCGGCGTGAGTCCATGGCTGGAATTGTCGCTATACTGAGAGCATGTTAAGACACTGACAACCGACAATAGGCTGACATCGGGCTCGTTCCTCCTCCTTTTTGGCAAGCTCGCAGATCTATGCGGCCGCCGATCCATGCTCCTTGTAGGCCTCGGTCTCTTCATCATCTTCGCCGTGGCCACCGGCTTCTCCCCATAATGGCATTACCCTCGACGTCTTCAATGGCATCCTAGGGCTGGCATCCGCGCTCGTCGTCCCCGCGGCCCAGGGTATCTTGGGTAGCGTCTATGAGAAACCCTCCAGGAGGAAGAACTACGCCTTCGCGTGCTTCAGCGCTGGCAACCCCCTTGGCTTCGTCTTCGGTTCCGTATTTTCCGGGATCGCGACGCAGCTATTCGGTTGGCGGGCATCCTTCTGGCTGCTCGCCATCGTCTACACCGCGGTGGCAGTGATCGCGGGCTTTGTGGTGCCCGTGGACGATAGCGAGAAACTGCCGCTGTCGAGACAGACGCTGGGCCGGTTTGATATTGTCGGCGCGGCTTTGACCATTGCCGGCATCGGACTCTTCTCCACGGGAATCAGGTGAGCATTGTGCTGCTCCAGGAGCCGCGATCGTACATGCTCACGCACTATGCTCAGCATTGGCCCAAATGCTCCCGAAGGCTGGAGGACGCCGTATGTGCTGGTCATCATTATATTAGGCGTCATATTCATGGGGGCTTTCTTATGGTGGGAGCATGTATTTACATACCCACTTATGCCACTTAACATTTGGCGCGGTAAGGAGTTTACTCTGGTACGTTTGACAAGAGCTCCTCAAAGACATTCGTTAATGCCACGCAGCTTATCATTATACTGTTCCTCGGTTTTATGGCATTCCCGCCGATGATGTTCTTCGCCGCTCTCTATCCCCAAGACTTGTTCGGATTTTCTGCTCTCATCACGGCGGTACATATGCTGCCCATGGTAGTTAGCGGAATCGTTGTTAATGTGAGTTCCCAAGTGCGCTGGATTAATGGGCAAAGAATACTGACGATACGCCCTAGACCGTCGCAGGGCTGGTACTACATAGTGTTTCCAACAAGCTGTTGATAGCGCTTGGGGCGGCCGCTTACACCATCGCGTTTCTTCTTGTTGCCGTCCAGCATGCTGGTGACTCTTGGGCATTCACATTCCCGGCCCAGATCATCGTTCTCGTCGGAACAGAGTTCGGGTTCAACGTCGCCAACGTGAGTGCACACGTCTCCGCTTGGCGTGTGCGGCTAATAATCCTGTCCCCAAAAGATGTACGTCGTCTCGTCATTGCCCAGATCGCAGCAGTCCGTAGCAGGCTCGATCTTCCAGACCGTGACCAAGCTCTCCGTCACCATCGGCCTCGGCCTCAGCACTGGCATCTACACAAGTGTCGCCGAGAACCCTGCCACCACGGGTTACTACGCGCACGATGCGTTTGAGCCGTACGCTGCGACCTTTTGGTTTGCCATGGCCTGCGCCGCGATTAGCATTCCCATCGTGCCGTTCCTTCAGATCAAGACCCAGGGCCACGAGAAGCCAGAATAAATGGAAAATAGAGCAAGATAATGCCCTTACCACTACACAGATCAGAATGGGAAGGTAGGTATCGCCAAGCGGTTAGTGGTGCGTAACCATCGCTGGCGGTCCTACGAGCTATAGAGTGCTATAAAGGGGTTATATTAGCAGAGACGGTATTGAGTGTACCTTACTTGCCCAATATTCTGTCCTGTCGTCCTGGGTGTTAGGTGTAATGATTACTAGCTGTGAAGGGTTACAGAAAAACAGGATCAATATTGCATTGGCTTTAGTGGGCACAGCACTAGAGGCTTAGGTCCAGGGCACCTGGCTTCTTGTTGGCAGGAATTCCTGAACGTCTTTTCTGAATAGAGATATGTATGAATAATGTATTCTGAGAGCCTTGGGCCTGACGCTGGTTGAAGACGATTAACGCGTCTCTTGAAATAAATGGTTGGACTAGTGTTTGGAAGGGGGGAGATCACAGAGAGTTGTTGTATATTCTCTCCCAGTAATGTATCTCGGTCTCTACGACTTATGCGAAACATGAAAGGAAAGTTCAGCTAATTATGGGCTGTTTTCTCGTCGGGACCCTGAGCACGATCAATAATCGCATCGTGAGGCATAGCAATATTGGGAGCAAGTAGGGCGTGGACTCCGTGGGGTCCGCCTTCGAAACCTCCTTCGGTCTGTCCCGAAAGCGAGCAATACGTTTATTTCTTGTGCATTTTCTACACTGGACACCTATGCTGTCTTTGATTCTGGCACTCAACTCAAGGTATCTGTTCAAGTATCCCACATCTCGAACGATCCTCACTTCTCCTTGCCATCGGAAGATTGTCTGTACAGTTCAACAGGCTTCTATTGTTTTTTCCGTTCACCGGTCCACGTCTACATCTACATCAAATTCTTCCCCACGGAGGGTTTGATATCTAGAAGTCATCCTCGCCCGACCCGCTCACAATGACGTTATTAACCTTGAGCACCATGCGGCACAGTTGCGTGGCCAGCATGAGCTGCTGCTTCTTGCTGATGAGCGGGTCAATGACGAACGCCTCCTTCATGTCGTTGCTGCCCTTCTGCATGCAGTCCACGCCCGCCCGGCCCCGCCGGCCTTCGCTCTTTACTTGCTGAGACTTGACCTCCGCTAGCGTCGCGATTGGGTTCAGGCCGCTGTTCTCGGCTAGGGCCATCGGAACCGCGTCGAGGGCCTCGGCGAACGCCCTCATCGCGTACTGCTCCAGACCGGGCGTCTGCACAGCGGCGTCCTCCACAGCCAGGGAGCAGGCAATCTCGGCGGCGCCACCGCCGTAGACGACGCGATTGTCACGGACAAGGTTGCGTACCACGCAGAGGGCATCGTGCAGCGAGCGGCGAGCTTCGTCGATGATCTGAGGCTTGTGTTAGTTGTGCGAAGTAAGGAGGGGTTAGGGACGAGCGTGCTCACCATCTTGTTGCTGCCACGCACGAACACGGTGACAGCACGAGTGTTTGCGCACTCCTCTATGACGAGCATCTTCTCTCTTGTCGTACCAAAGGACATCTCTCGTACAATACCGGCAGTACCCAGTTTCTCGGGCTTCAGATCCTCGAACCTAGGTACTATCCGGCCGTTGGTGGCGATGGCGATCAGCTCAATCTCTGGTCCGCCGACCCACCGCACTGCAGGAAGGCCGTTCTGGAGCAGCAGGTGGTTCGCCTCGTCATCGAAACCCCACTGACATATCGCCAGGTTGGCACCAGTATCCTTGATCTGCTGGATCATTTCGATGAACTTCTCGTGCTCGTAAGCCTGCAGCTTCTTGAATTCCTCCACCGTGGTGATGTCCAGCTTGTGCTTGGTCTTGGGCTTTGGCGGCTCGAACGCGCATGTCAGGATGGCAATCTTGGCATCCCGCACCTCGGAGGGCATCTGTGGGTGGGAGAAGTCCTTGTCGACAATTACACCCTTGACCAGAAGCGTATCCTCCAGCGAGCCTCCAACCTTTCCATCGACCTTGATCAGCTCGAAGTCGACGTCTTTACGCTCAAAGTCGGCGACGGAAAGGACGGCGTCAACAGCGATCTGCGCGAACTGGTCGTGCGCCTTGGAGACGATCTTGCTGCCCAGACTTGTCCTCGCCACCTTGAACAGATTCTCCGTGTCGGTCTTGCTGAACTCGATAGTGTCTGCGATCTTGTCCAGCTCGGCCACTGCTATGTCGCAGGCCTGGTCGTAGCCGTCAGCGATGCGGATGGGATGGATGCCCTTGTCGACCAGCTCCGCGGCCTGCTCCAGCAGAGCGCCGGCAAGGACGACGACACCGGTCGTACCGTCGCCTATCTCGTCATCCTGTGATTTTGACAGCTCAACCAGCAGCTTGGCAACGTGATTGGTAATCTCCATCTGCTGCAGGATAGTGGCGCCGTCGTTTGTGACGGTGATGTCGCCATCGGGGGAGATCAGGATCTTATCGAGGCCGCGGGGGCCGAGTGAGCTCTTGACGATGTTGGCGACGGTGCGGGCTGCGAGGATGTGCGACTTGACGGCCTCGTTGCCATACTGTCTCTTCTTCTTGCCCTGGCTGGAATACGACAGCTTGTCAGACAAAGGAGCTCAGGCGGGTAGGTTAAGCCCAAAAGCCCTGGTGGATATGGAAACGTACTCTCTGACAACGATGAATGGTCTTCCTTGCTCGTCCTTTGTGACCACAGCTGCAGCTACCGTCAGTATCTAGTTCATGGCCCAGGAGATTTGGCGGTCGTTACCGTTCGAGAGATCCAGATCTGGCAAGCAGCGCGCAGTCAGTAAACAGCAGGCCCATCAAGCTACAGCCACACAGAGGACGGAAGTTTTGCGACGTACTCATTGCCATTTTGGATAATTTGCGGTAGTCCACACGTCCTCTTGATCTATTGATCCGGCTAGGTAGACCAATATGGGAGAAGTGGAGGACAAAGTTGAAGGCGGAACGATGGTGGACGCTCGTACAGACGCGCTGGTGGAGTTCAGCGCCTGTCCACCCAAAATTTCGACCTGGACTTCGAGAGCCCCTCCATTGCAGCTGCGAATTGCCTGCCGCAGTGCATCTTCACTGACAGGGATCACCCGCCGGGGCCCTGAATCCAATAGATGTACGTCCGTACCGTACCACGTGTACCTAAGCTTGAAGCTTGCCAAGTACCTAGGTACTATTTTACCAAACTTCCAAGTTATTTCCAGCACCTCAGCTGCATACCGCGACCTGCCTCCCAGTTCCCAAGCACAGGTGAGTGAAATCAGGAAGTTATTGGGCGTTTTGTTCTTCTGCGACAGGAATCAACGTCTATGATGAACTTGGACGGGACAGGACAGGACATCTCATACCTATCATCAAGTCCACAGCACGATGCGACAAAGTTCAACGTCAGCAAAGCTGCATCCAATGTACAGGTCTTGATACAAGAATAGAGGTATATCACCAGCCTGCCGGAACGCTGCCGGTTCGTCACTTCAACGCAAGATTGCCACAGGAGGCTTCGCATTCAACTACTCGACATCAGGGACTATCTCTATAAATCAGAAGCCTTGGTCTGAACTGGAAGGTTCGCGTCGGAGTCAGAGACGTGACGTGCAGGCATATCGAGAATAAGGCCAAAAGACATCAGCGACAGTGAGTTATACAGATTAAAGGTCCTGACTGCCGAAAGATAATGCGAGCCATGGAGAGGATATGTCCGACCGCCCATAGACTCTGAGGCGCCGTTCTTCCGAACAGCCTCTCTCTTGACTGGCTTTCCTCGAGGCCCTTCTCCCGAGGTCGTTGCGACGACCCCCGCTGAGATAGACGGTGGCAATGTCAAGCGCATCGCCCCCGGCCAACTCACAAAAAAAAGAAGCTATAGCTAAGACCGTCAGGAAGCATCCACTCTAAAAAGTAGTAGATACCTCGATAAGGCCGTGAGATCGTGTAAAGCACTCGTCTTCAAGAATCTGAGCCCCGTCTCCGCTGTGTAAATAAGCACCCTAGACTGCTCTTGTTACGGGTGGCAGAGTAAGGAGCAACGCAGGCCACCTAAGAGAAATGCCTGCCGGCGAGGGCCACCGGGTTCAAAAGAGGTCCGGCGAACCCCTCTACTCTAGCCCTGTCTTCCTGCCTCTTCAAGATTTAGTCTTGAAGCTGTACAGAACCGAGCGTTCTGTGCTAGGCGGACTGCGAATATAACAAACTCTCTCTTTTCCTCTATGCCTTGTTGTCTCCCTCGCCTGGTTGCCCCTCCGTCGTAACAGCTCTTCCTGCTTCTTGCCCTTGGGATAGCTGCTATCCAATGCCCACTTCCGTATGCTTGTTTCTGTGGTCCTTGGGGATCCAGCTCCGATTTATCCTCTTGTGAGTTCTATTCTTGAGTTATTCCTTCGTAATCATACCGTTTGTCTTCTCAGTATAATTAGCATCGAGACCTTGACAGGCTTTGTGTAGGCGAGTTGGGTGATTATGGCCGGGACACGGTATTCTTCAAGGCTTATACAGTGTGAAAATCAGGAAGTAAGATGTATACGAAAAGAAAAACAAATATGTATTTCAACTTGTTATGTGGAAAATTCATACTGCTGCTACCTGTGGCCATTTGTAATGACTGTTCAAAATCTGTGCACCACCTTAACTTGTCCCTTTGGCAGGCACTGGCAGGGCAAGGCCGTGCCTGGAAGCCTGCGGCGGATGATTTTCAATTCCGGGATGCCCATTGAACCAGCAGTACCCGCCTTGTCTTATTATTAAAAGCTGACCGCCTGCCGATTTAGGCTGTTGACCAACGTCGCACCCCGCCAGAATCATTGCAAGACGTCACTTACCTTGTTGTAATTTAGCCCCTCCACACTTCCTGCGTCGCGATTCTCGTCCGTAGCCCTCACAAGCCAGTGTCGCATTTGACCTTCGTGTGCACTTCTTTTTGCTGATCCACTCCGTATAGCTTATTCCCCGAGCTCTCGAAGGTTACGGTCATCCCAACTCCGTCGATCCCAGATCTAGTCCGCTCATAACCAACTATCCCACGGACGGTCAGACCATCCCTAGAAGACCATCACCCCACACTCCGAACGCTCCACACCCAGGCAGCCGCTGAGATGTCTCGACACAGGCTCTACCAGAACTATGACTATGAGGACGAGTTGAGCGACTACGATGGTCAGGGAAACCAAGAGGAGGAGGAGGAGGAGGAGGAGGAGCTCAGTCCCGAGGACAAGAAGCAGATGGCTGAAGCCACGGCCGAAGTGATAAGCGTCCTGGGACCACAGTCCGACAAGGTTACGACACGACAGGTCCAGGAAACTCTGTGGCATTACTACTACGACGTCGACAAATCTGTCGCCTATCTGCTCAACAAATTCATCGATCCGCCCAAGAAGGACAGCAAATTAAAGCCCAAGACCACCACCCCCTCATCCGACGGTGAGCCCTTCTCTCGTCTCAGTCTCCTGACTTGTCCCTTTCCTTCCGTGCCAACAGGTGCCTTCGGAGCAGAAAAAGAGAGTGCGACCTGCTCAGACTTCTTTGCCGACATGCCCTGGCTGAGCATATCCGAGGACCGCCAGACAGTCTTCATTAGACCACCACGCCTACGTGGCGGGCTACTGGGTGGCTCATCTTCTCAGCCGAAGATGTCCAAGCTCCAGGCTCTGGCGGCCGCCAGGAAGCGCAAGGCGGGAGAGTCGACCCTCCCCCTACGGTCTCAGGATATATCCCAAAGAGGGAGCACCCAAAACAATGAACGCCATAGGGAGGCACTCAACGACCCAGTTCCGGCTATTCCAGCGCCGGCTACCCAAGCACCGACTATTCAAACACCAACCATCTCAGCACCGACCACCCAAGGGCAGACCACCTCAGCAATGAATATTCCATTCGTTGGATCACATACCGACGGCACATCGGATTATGCCACTACACATATGGCCAGTCCTTCAGCCTTCGCGCGAACTCTCTTCAAATCTGCTTCGGAGGCATCGGAGCCTACCCTCCAAGACTTGTACTATCCACCCTGGACGGCATTCACCACCCCTGAAGCCCTTCATGAAGCATTTGAGAAGCCCTCTCCTGATGACTTGGTCCTCACTGCACAGTCGCAAGGTTCGCGGTTCGTGGGGAGCAAATAGAGACCAGCTGCTGACCCCCCTGCAGCAGGCAAGAAGGCGGCAAAGCCCAAAAAGGGTGCCACGGAGGCAGCCAACGAACTCAACAAGCTCAAGATCGTGGAAGCAGCTCCACTACCCAAGAGCAGAAACCTGGACGTCCTCAAGGAGTATGCGAGCAGCAGGCAGAAGAAGGAGTTGAGCTTCGTGGTCGTCGGACACGTGGACTCCGGGAAGTCTACCATGCTGGGCCGCTTGTTACTCGACATGAAGGTTGTGGACCAGCGGACCATCGACAAGTATCAGAAGGAGGCCGAAAAGGCTGGCAAATCTTCGTTCGCTCTCGCATGGGTGCTTGATTCGAGAACAGAGGAGAGGCAAAGGGGCGTCACGATGGACATTGCTACCAACCACTTTGAGACTGAGGCAACGTTACTGACCCTCATCGACGCCCCTGGACATCGAGATTTCATCCCCAACATGTTGGCTGGTACGAGTATGGCAGATTTTGCGGTCCTTGTCGTCGATGCCGCCAAGGGCGCTTTTGAAGCAGGTCTCAAGGGGCAAACTCGAGAGCATGCCCTGCTCCTACGGAGCATGGGCATCTTTCGGATCATTGTGGCCGTCAACAAACTCGACATGACGGAATGGGACACGGAGCGCTTTGAAGAGATCCGAGATCAGATTCTAGGTTCGCTGAAAGCACTCAAGTTCCCAGTCAAGGACATCGGCTTTGTTCCTGTGTCCGGCCTCAAAGGAGACAACATCGTGCGGCGCTCGACGGACCCAGCCGCAGCCTGGCATACCGGGCCCACTCTTCTCGAAGAACTTGAGAAATCAGAACCGATGACGAGCCCACAGGATCTCACCAAACCTCTGAGGATGATGATCACAGACCTCTGGGACACCCCGCAGAGCCCCATTACGATAACTGGACGAATAGAAGCAGGCTCGCTACAGATCGGCGATGCTGTACTGGTGCAGCCAAGTGGGGAGAAGGCTTACATCAAAGCGATCGAGCGGAGCGGACGGGAGCAGCCTGTCGACTGGGCAGTCGCGGGTCAGCAGGTTGTCCTCTACCTGTCTCATATCGAAGAGGCCAACGTGCACATCGGCGATGTCGTGTGCTCGACATCCGACCCTATCCCTTGCGTCAATGTATTTACGATGAGAGCGCTGGCTTTCGATACCTTCTTTCCTATGCCTGTGGACCTTCATAGGGGCAGGCTGGCCGCGGCTGCCTTTGTCCGGGAGCTGACAGCAACTCTGGACATTCAAAAGGGCTCGATCATCAAAAGGAAGCCACAAATAGTGAAGGCAGGAGCCGTCGGGAGGATCAAGATCAGGGTCGAAGAAGGAGGGAAGCTACCACTTGAGAAAGGGCAGCGGGTCATTCTACGCAGCGAGGGTAATACTGTCGCGGCAGGGTTGATAGAGTAGTCAGCCAAGGGCATCAACTTCATCCTATTCTACCTCTCGTTCGTGGGTGGCCTTCCTTAAGACTGCCACTTGTCCCCTGCCTTCTGGGTTTGGCATATACTTCTTGCCCGTGGGATGTCACCGTATGCGGAAGCAGAAGACCACGCTGGACGGGGTCCATCTGATGGAACTCCTGCTCGACATCGTGCCCTGCTACTACGAGTCTGCTGCGATCCCGGCTCCTCTTCCCATGCTCGTCTTCGAAGAAGCCCGGTGGCACGCACCACTCAGGGCTGATCACGAAAGAGCACGCGGCAAGATCATCAGAAAACAGCCGGAGAAAAAGAGCAAAAAAGGGTCCACAAGGGCACGCCCCGCGTCATCAAGCCGATGGGCAAGGTCACGCCGCGTGGAACAAAAGGGCGGAGCGGGTCGAGCACCTTGAGGCCGGACCCCCGAAGCTCCCCGGGCCGGGTTGTCACGTGTGATCTGGGGAGGTTCCCGGTGGTCCATACCAAGCAGGGCTGGGTCGTCGCAGGCAGATCCCTTCTGATGAGGGATAACTTATGTTCAAGCAAGGTTATCTGCAGTGAGAACTACACGTCGAAAGATATCTCAGATGCCTTCGTCACATATATACGCAAGGAATCGTGGAACTATACCGAGCTTCGAATGTGACCACGTCTCGGGATTGCGGAGGGAGACACCAAGGAGGAGATGGTGCCTGGGATGTTGGGATTAGACACCGGCTCCACGGTGGGAGAAGCTCAGAGATCCTTCTGGAAGGGAAGATCTGGCTGGGTAGTGGAGCCGTGTGGGGAGGGGCCTGGCTGAAGCTCTGCATGAGGGTTACCGCATATTATGGTCCTACTGTGGTACTGATGGCTCCTGTCAAATTATCCGGAGAGGCCACGCTGGCAGTTCAGAGAGAGAGGCAGAAGGAACCCATGGCTCTTTGTGCCCCTATGTGGCCTTGTTTCCAGGTGAAGAGTCATAATGGCTAGGAGGTGTGAGCCAGCTAGCTCCTGGACGGGGGAAAATAGAAACTTCTTCAGTAGTCTGTCTGTGCAAGGTGGCCTATTCACATGCGTACCCGTCCCTGCAGTGGGCACAGGTCAAAGCGGCCCCTGGAAGGAATATGTATCACCTTATCTTCATAAGCACTGCTGATGGCCTGTCTAAAGTTAGCAGCTACTCCAGCCCACTGCCTTATCGATTAAGAGTTATTGCCGCCGGACCCCTGTTCGTACTAGTGAGATCTGGCTTCCTTATGAGAACTGGCCACATTGACATTTGAGCTTCAACCAGCAATATTTCAGCGCCGACCTGACTGCTACTACTTCTCCCTCTCTCTTCCCACCTTCAACCTCCACCAACCTCCCTTCTCAGCCCCATTCTTTGCACTTCGCATACCTCGCCGACACCAGGCTTGAGCAAGCGATCGGCCCTTTCTTCATCACGCCTCTTTCTTTCTCTCTCTTGTGATACCCCCCCCCCCATTTCCTTCTTCTGTTCGCCGAACAACCACAACCACCCACTACAGAACTCGCCGCCATGGAGACGCGGTCGAGAAGCAGCCTGGCCATGGGCCTGGGCTTGGTCTTCTGGATGTTCCTACTCTTCTCTCCCTTGGCCTGGGTTGGACAGGCCAAGGCTGATGATACCGACAACTATGGTACTGTCATTGGTATTGTAAGTTTTTATGCGCCCATCTGTTGTTTGTTTGCCAGAGTTGGTGGGCGGAACTTCTCAGCTCCCCCCCCCCCCCCAAACCGCTCGACCTTTCTATAGCATCAACTGACTTTGTTTCCACAGGATCTGGGTACAACATATAGCTGTGTCGGTGTGATGAAGAAGGGCAATGTCGAGATTCTGGTCAACGATCAAGGTGCGTCAGGACATCTACGACCCCTCAATCCTAATGACAACGTGGCCACAGACTAATATTTTTTCGCTTTTTCCAACAGGAAACCGAATCACTCCATCTTATGTTGCTTTCACTGAGGAAGAACGTTTAGTCGGTGACGCCGCGAAGAACCAGGCTGCGGCGAACCCAGCCAACACCATCTTCGATATCAAGTACGTGTCTCTTCCGTCGCTACAGGTGCGGCTGTCATACGACCTAGGGGGACAACTGCTAATAACCTGACCTACAGACGTTTGATCGGCCAGAAGTTCTCCGATGACGCTGTCCAGCGCGATCTCAAGCACTTCCCCTTCAAGGTCATTTCCAAGGATGACAAGCCCTTCGTTCAGGTCAAGGTCAGCGGCGAGGAGAAGAAGTTCAGCCCCGAGGAGATTTCGGCCATGATTTTGGGCAAGATGAAGGAGGTCGCCGAGACCTACCTCGGAGAGAAGGTCACCCACGCCGTTGTCACCGTCCCCGCCTACTTCAACGACAATCAGCGTCAGGCTACCAAGGATGCCGGCATCATCGCTGGTCTGAACGTCCTCCGCATCGTCAACGAGCCCACAGCTGCCGCCATCGCATACGGTCTGGACAAGACCGACGGTGAGCGTCAGATCATCGTCTACGATCTTGGTGGTGGTACTTTCGATGTCTCTCTCCTGTCGATCGACCAGGGTGTCTTTGAGGTCCTGGCTACTGCCGGTGATACCCACCTTGGTGGTGAGGATTTCGACCAGCGCGTCATCAACCACTTCGCCAAGAACTATAACAAGAAGAACAGCGTCGACATCACCAAGGACCAGAAGGCCATGGGCAAGCTCAAGCGCGAGGCCGAAAAGGCCAAGCGCACTCTGTCTTCCCAGATGTCTACTCGTATCGAGATTGAGGCCTTCTTCGACGGCAAGGACTTCTCCGAGACCCTTACCCGGGCCAAGTTCGAGGAGCTCAACATGGACCTGTTCAAGAAGACCCTGAAGCCTGTCGAGCAGGTTCTCAAGGATGCCAAGGTCAAGAAGGAGGAGATCGATGATATCGTTCTCGTCGGTGGTTCTACCCGCATTCCTAAGGTCCAGAACCTCATTGAGGAGTACTTCAGCGGCAAGAAGGCTAGCAAGGGTATCAACCCCGATGAGGCTGTCGCTTTTGGCGCCGCCGTCCAGGCTGGTGTTCTTTCCGGTGAGGAGGGCACCGAGGAAATCGTCCTCATGGACGTGAACCCTTTGACCCTGGGTATTGAGACCACCGGAGGCGTCATGACCAAGCTGATCCCCCGCAACACCCCTATCCCGACTCGCAAGAGCCAGATCTTCTCCACCGCCGCCGATAACCAGCCCGTCGTCCTGATTCAGGTATTCGAGGGCGAGCGTTCCATGACGAAGGACAACAACCTCCTCGGCAAGTTTGAGCTGACTGGTATTCCTCCGGCTCCCCGTGGCGTTCCCCAGATCGAGGTCTCTTTCGAGCTCGACGCCAACGGTATCCTGAAGGTATCGGCTGTCGATAAGGGAACTGGCAAGGGCGAGTCCATCACTATCACCAACGACAAGGGCCGTCTCACCCAGGATGAGATCGAGCGCATGGTTGCTGAGGCTGAGAAGTACGCCGAGGAGGACAAGGCCACCCGTGAGCGCATTGAGGCTCGCAACGGTCTTGAGAACTACTCCTTCAACCTCAAGAACCAGGTCAATGACGAGGATGGCCTCGGTGGCAAGATTGATGAGGAAGACAAGGAGACTGTAAGTTTGGGTCTATCCAAGATTGTTTCCAAAACAGACAACTAACCCGCGCTTAGATCCTGGATGCCGTCAAAGAGACCACTGACTGGCTTGATGAGAACGCCGCCACGGCCTCTGCGGAGGATTTCGAGGAGCAGAAGGAGAAGCTGTCCAACGTCGCCTACCCAATTACTAGCAAGCTTTACGGCAGCGGTGGCGCACCCGGTGGCGATGATGATGAGCCTATTGATCACGACGAGCTCTAAATCATGCCGTAGAATGGCAAGGGAGGGATGAAGGAACGCAATAGAACAGTTCCCAAACAATCATGATGATTTCTGCATTTTCCTTGCCTGCGGTGTTTATGGTCTGGCGGTCCGGGACAGGCAGGGTGCATCACTTGAGGGCTCACGGTAGTAGAAAGCCACCACCTGTTTTGTAAAGTACAGGAGTCACACTAGTCTTGAGAGGGCTGAATTGATGCTTTGACAACATGTTTCTGGCGCATATGTAATCAAATGGCACCATAGACGATCAGTGATAACATGCCAGTCGGCCGGCTACCGATACTGTGAATCACACAGTAATTATCATGTTAAACGGCAGGGTAGTCTTAGAAGACCATGTGCTACTACTGCCTTCATGGTCTCAGTAGTACGAGTCCCAGACATTCCAACTGGTGGCCACTTAAGAGATGGTAAACTGAGAGGGAGCACCATCAGTGTAATCTACCGGGACGATCGCACAGGCGCACAAAGCTGTCGAGAAGTCATTGCCGCATTGGCTGAAAAAGAAGAAGAAGAAGAAAAAAGGTATCTGTCTAAAGCTTCATCATCAACTGCGGAGTTAGGGAAATCCTGCCGAACATCCAGGTAGACAAAAGAGTGCTGTCACGAGCAGACGGCTGGAAAAGGGGACTGGGAGGTGTTTCGGGGGGGGGGGGGGAGAACAACCCCTCCTCACGCGGCAATTACTGTCGTCTCCTTATCCCAAGAGTAGCCAGCCGCCAGGGGACCCCCTGCCCTTTCCCATCCCCATCTAAGAAAGGAAAACATCGAGAGAGCACGACAACGCCCCTCCGCATCAGGTCCACGTCGGCTCGCTGCGCTCCACCTTAGGGGTCACAACGGCGTTACGGTCCGCAAAGGGGTCGTTCTCATCCTCTTCGTCCTCCGGCTCCGACTCATCGCTGTTACCAGGGGCAGCTGGCCTTCCCGGGACGGCCAGCTGGGACGAGGGCTTCGACGTCGCCGACGGCCGGGGTGGGGCGGCTGGACGGGGCGGCTTTGGCGGCGGCGGCGGTGAGGAAGGGGTGATGCTCAGGCTGGCCATGCCGGAGGTTGGGCTGCGTGGGGAGCCAGGCGACTTGGCCTTTTCGGTCATCACTACACACGAGGATCAGCGGGGCGGCGAGCCGGGGAGGTTGTCTCTGGGAGGGCAAGGACGTACTGCGATACATGTGAGCCTGCTCGGCCAGCTCGTCGTCCGAGTCGCTGTCCGCGTCGATGGAGCGGTCCAGCTGCTCGAAGGTCATGAGCGACATGACGAGCTCGTCGTTGGCGTGGAGGAGGCCGCCGAGCCACTCCTCGGACTCGACGTGGTGGATCTACCGGCTTCCTGTCAGGGCGTCCCACGTCCCGGCCCAATCTACAGCGCGGCCAAGCAGTACTCACATAACGAAGGATCTTCCGCCGCAGGTGTTTGCACGTCTCAAAGTGTGCCACGGCGGTGGGGTTCTCCGAGATGCGCTCCCTCTCGCGGTTGATGCTCTGCAGGGCGTTGTTGAGGTTGGTCGCCGCGATGGACGACTCGGCGATGGCGGTCTTCATCTGGTCCTTCTCGGCCTCGAGGTCGAACTTGCGGTGCTTCCTGCCCAACTTCTTGTCCTTGTCCTTCTTCTTGTTCTTGTCCTTGGAGGAGGAGGACGGGACGTAGCTGAAGGAGCTGCTGACCTGCCCCGTCACGGGTGCGGACAGGCCCGGCGGGGCGCGGGACGAGGAGGCGTGTGACCTCTCAGGGGCGGACTGCTCGTCCTCCTCGTCGCCGAAGGGGTTCTCGGTCTCGCGGATGACCTTGGAGCGCTCCTGGGTGACGACCTGCTTGCGCTTGGGGAGCTCCTTGTACAGGCGGGCGACGCGGTCCAGGCCGGGGGTGTCCTTGTACTCGGCGGCCCAGCTCCGGAACAGCTCCGAGCACTTCCTCCTGACGTCCGGGTCCGACAGGTCAGAGGTGCCGCAGACGCGCAGGCGCTCGAGCAGCGGCTCGTCGGCAAAGGTGCGCTGGAAGCGGGGCCCGGCGTTCTGGATGAGGCCGTCGAGGATGGCGAGGGCGCGGAGCTGGCGGTGGGCGTTGCCGTACTTGAGCTTCTTCCGTATGGCGCGGGCGACCTCGGCGGGGCCCGAGCCCTGCAGCTTGATGACCTCGACCAGGTCCGGGATGCCGCTCAGGTCATCCTCCTCGTAAGCCTCGCCCGTCAGCCGCTCGATGGTGACGGTGACGGCCGAGTAGGGTTTCTTCTGTGGGGAAGGTATCAGCACCGGCGGTGGGAGATGTGTGTAACGAGACCCAGGTGAGGCCGGGTAGGGGGGTGACGACAAGAGAGGCGGCCGCAGAAAATGAGGCCAGCCCAGAGTCGAGGTGCGAAGGAACAGATGAGGTCCTCATCCTCGTCCTCATGCTCATGCTCATCCCCTCCTCCGCAGCGAAGCCACGAGGAGAACAACTTACCTGTGAGAACATGTTGTCTGCCCGTCTGATGCACGAGGTTCTTCTCAGAAATGAGAACTGAGACACACCTCCCTCCCCTCCGATATGACCACCGTCTCAGGCTGGTCCAGAAGTCCTTGGGTCGCACAGGTGAGCCCTCCCCTCTCAGGTTTCAACCGAGGGGGGCGGGGAAGCTCCGTCCACTCGCAGCGCCCCAAGCCGTGCGACCACCCCCGTCAGGTACGTACCCAAACGAAGGATTCGTTTGTTTGTTTGTCTGCCTGGAGGAGACGATGTACTGGGATGACCCTACTGGTGTTAGGTCTCACAATCACAATGTTATCGTGAGTTTGGTCGCCCAGAGACAGACAGCCTTCTCGGGACTTTCATGCATGTCGCCGGCACAGGCTTAGGCTCGTGGACCCTGCCTTGCCTACCCGAAACAAGGTCAGGCAAGCTATCATATCAACGCCCCACGGGCATGACGTTGGTGGCCCGTGCACCGAGCCTAGGACCCTAACCCTCAAGACGACATGTGGCTTCGACGGCGCCTTCTACTTGGCAAACTAGCAGCAGCTTCCAGAGCCGTGACACCTACAACAGCTGAGGCAGGTGCGGCTGGCCCGTTGAACAAACAAACATCCATACTGGCTCCCACCCCACCGTCGAGAATCAACCTCTCTTCTCTCCTCATCCGTTCTCTGTTTAGACCAAATGTACCGTCGAGTTGCTGATTTTTCTAGCCCTCGGGCCTCTGTCCTGTCTTCTCTTCTGCACTGGCACGCTGGGGCTGACTGAGCCCTCTGCTACCTCGACTTGGGTCCTCACGTCGTGCGACTGAACTGCGCCCGAGTTCTGCTTCACCGTGTGTTGAGAGCGTCCCTCTTCCGAGCTATTCTCTCTCTTCTCCTCTTAATAACAAACATCACAGTTATACGTGGTCACTCTTCCTTAACTCTTCCGCCATGTCCACCTGCATACCACAATCTGCGCGGCGACCTCTCTGCGATCTCCATTTTCTCGGCACCCTCACCTGTACCTCGCCTCTCGAATGGGTCGCGGAGAGCTCGCAGAGAAAAGCCCCCTTTCCCGAAGACCGCTCAGCGGGTGCCGAGGCACATTTTCAGGACGCAGCGAGAGAGACCGCGGTAGGGTCGCGGAAGGAATTCTCAGCGGGAGGGTCTCGTCCAGCTTTCAGGCAAGGTCTTCCCCCTCGAGTATTCGCAGGGAGTCCGCATGCGACAGTTCTATAATAATAATCAAATTTTTTGGGGGGGGAGGGGGGGGTTCTTCTTTTCTCTCCAAAAAAAAAATATTTCAGGCGCCGATTAAGATCCACCTTTGGAGGATTTGATGTGTTGGCACTGCTTTCAACCACCAATGACATCTCACACGGGACGGAGATCTTGCTGTCGCTGGCCATTGCTCTTGCAGTTTGACCTGCAGTGGGCGTCCCGCTCGGAATCTCAACCGCGGCGGACCTATCTAAGCTGGGAGTGGAGTCGGCTCAGGGTACAGGAGGCGGGGCGGCGAGGCTGGTGAGGCTTGGCCTGTGCCGGCCAGGAAGCCCCATCCTGGCAATAATAAATCATATCGTAGGCAGCACTGGATGCACCCGGTGCTGACGGCGTATTGCAGGGGCTTGGGGGCTGACCGGGGCAGGACGGGCTGAATAGAGCCTTATTCGTCCTATTTGGGAAGATGCGCTGCAGGGTGATGTGCCAGGCCAAGAAGCGAAAAAGCGTGTCTTCTGTCACGTCGTTCGAAAAGGCCTCGTCTCTCTCTTTTCTTCTCCAGTCGACCGCTCAGTCTTTGCACGTCGCCCCCTTCGCTGCTACTCTGCCCTCGTCCCGGGTCTCACAGTTCCCAATGCTTACTAGCTACATTCTCTCAGCAGCATTGCTTGTGTTGCCATGGCGGGCGAGTGGCAGTGTGCAGACAGAGTGGGACTTCCCCCAAGCGCCCGATTATACCTCGACTCTATACCAGGGGAACACGTACACGGTTTCGTGGACGACGGACCTGGCGTCATCGTTTAGCGAGTATTGCACAGACTGTGACCCGACGGACAGCGAGCTGTGGGTATTTGGGCCGAACGACACCTACCATGTACAGCTTTCCTGTGAGTCAAGCCTTTGTCGTTTTGGCCCCTCGGAGAGACGAACACCTGACGAGGTATGAAGCGGGAATCGACGTTACCTCGATCACGAGTTTCTCTTGGACCGTCAATCTGAACTCGACCGAGATCGATGGGCTGTCCATTTGGGTCTTTCGGTTCATCCCGTCACTCGAGATATTCGAGAACACAACGCAGCAGGTATCATCGTCGTTGTTGCTCATCCGCGATAACCCTTCGTCGTCCTCGTCCTCGTCAGCAAGCGCGACAGCCACAAGCTCACCTAGCACGACGGCCGGCAGTTTCGCGACAGCGACCGCGACCGCTAGCCCATCGCAGGGCGCACACGCAGACACGATGAAGGGTTCCTCGTCATCAGGATCATCCGGCACAGTCATCGGAGCAGCCGTGGGCGGCTCGGTGGGTGGTGCCTTGATCGTCGCGCTCGCCGCCTTTGCCATTTGGCGGTGCAAGTTCAGGCAGCCGAAGGCCGCGCCAGGCCCAGCGCAAAATCAACCACCTGAGTACCACGGCGGGAAACCAGCGGTCCCAGGACCTTTCGAACTACCGTACTCCCCGCGCGGTCCCCAGGAGCTTCCTTCAGGGTCTGGGATCAGTGAGATCGACAATAGGCCGCCAAAATAGTCAAGGTCCGGATGAATCGCCGCGTTAATTACCCTTTCACCACCGGCATACCCGGGAAAGTTC
This sequence comes from Endothia cerciana, assembly GCA_026119935.1. Classification (NCBI taxonomy): domain Eukaryota; kingdom Fungi; phylum Ascomycota; class Sordariomycetes; order Diaporthales; family Cryphonectriaceae; genus Endothia; species Endothia cerciana. The sequence continues at coordinate 280,518 of JALRMH010000044.1, read as the reverse complement.
CGCGGGACAGAGGTTGGGGGATGGCCTAAGGCGATGTCCAGACAGCGCCCTCAGGATGTGGCTGCAAACAAGGGTTTCTCAGCCGAAGAAGATGGTGACAACTTGTGTCAGTTAAGGTTCCTTCGACCAAGGGGAGCATTTAGTTATGGGAAGCTACGAGGAAAAATTCACACGATGGACTTGGGCAGAAGGCTCTCCGTGCTGAGATGACGTGCTGGCAAAACCATGAGGTAGATACCATAGTAGTAGACTTTGTCAGCGTGAGCAATCTAGCCCAACGACCCTGCATAGTATGTAATTCCATAGTACCTAATATCGACCTCGGATTTCCAAGTTCCAGATGAAGAAGGGTTTTTGAATGAACGACACTTTAGCAGTATTTGAGAGACAGAGAGTTCCTGGAAAACCCCTGCTGAATTTTCCGACTTCTCGCTGTGGAGTTATGTGACAAAGATTATTCTGCAGTGCGCTCTCTTATTCGGGGCGTTCCTGAGAAACCAGGCGTAGCTTTGCGCCTTTCGTATACAGTAGCCCCGCCGGAACAGCTAGGGTTACTTACGCGCAGAGCCGCGTGCCAGAGATCTCGCCCGTGTTCAGGACGACACGCGGTGAGGTTCTCAGTTTGAGGCAGATGCGACATGAGGGCCGCAACATGTGGTCTGGTGATGAGCCGAGTATAGTGCTGACAACCTTAACTGGGGGCCACGGCCGGCAGTGTCAACGCCGTGGGGACTCGTTCTCAACAATACTAGGGAATCTCACCATGACCGAAGGGCTGACTGGCAATGTGTCTCTTGGATTCGGAAGTCCTGCCAGGGCTTTCACGTCTGAAGACAGGAAGCCGGGATTCGACACGTATTCAGCAAGGTCAAGGTGTTGGAGCCCATCGAAGCGGACATGTGTCTACGCATTCAATCAAGCTGAATAGGTGCATCAAGTCTGCATCAGGTACCCTTTTTTTTCGCTCAAGGAACTTGAGATTCAATCCTAGCCAATGAGAAATCTATACAAACAGATTTTGTGGTGTTTTAAGGTCGTCACCGACTGCGAGTCTCCTAGGGTATGCAACGGCCCTTGCGTCTACCATACGAAGCGACGGGGATGCACGAACGGCCCCCAAAGAAAGCTGCAAGGCAGCACGCAGCACACGAGGGCGGCCACAGACAACGACCTGCTGAGAAGCAGGCTCCCAAGGATGCCTGGTCTTTCACGAGAGAATAAATCATCAGAGCACAGAGGTATTGAAAATCTCTACCGTGATCATAAGCCCTTCGAAGCCCCGTGGTTTCGCTGACTGTCTACGTTTTACGTTATGATCATGGCCCACTTCCTCGTGTGAACAAATCCAACCATCACTGGGTCTTCATCATCACCGCCCAAGATGGCGTCGACGAACTCGCAACCTCAGCGCGTCCTCCCTACCTATAACCGCCACCCAACTTATCAGGCAGGCGAGACAAGGGACGAGACGATGTCCATGTCAGACTACTCGCAGTGCTCAGAACAACACCCCAATGTCGTCCTACCAACATCACCAACAAAGACAGAGAGGTCACGCACCAAATCGTCGGACTACAAACCCACCGCACTCCGGTGGTGGTACCACTTGATCCTCATCGTGTGTCTCGCTGCGCTGATCGGGCTTACAGAATACGCCATCCGGGCCCTGGACATCCACCAAAACGGCACTGACGACTTCATATCCGCGCCGGTCATAGATAGAGATATCGAGCACAGCTCGCGAGATGCTGGGGGCGCGCCGGAAGTGCCGCCCCCAGATCCACTCGATGTCTCAACAGCAGGGCATCCGCCTGACGCGCGGAATGAAGCCAGGCAGCACGATGATGAGCCCGACGGCATTGGCGTCTTTGCCCCCTCTATGTTGAGCAAAGTCAAATATCTTATCATGGGCACGGAGGTTGTCTACACATGGAAGAGAGCCGTACCGTCTTCAGCAACGAGAGATGCGAACCTGCCAGTCCTGCGAGCGGGACCAACTCTTGTCGACGAGCTCACCGCAGTTGAAACAAACGGCAACAAGGCCATCCAAGTGCCGGCTCTTTTTTTGCACCTTGGCAAGGAGACTGCCTACGAAGATGCCAGAATACGAGCCTTGCCAACTACAACGAGCAACCAGGGCAGCTCGCCAGACCCTCAGCCCAGATTATTTTCTTTGAACGAGGTGGCGGCCCAGCTGGGCCCTGATCGCTACCTTTCGGTGGGTAAGATGACTGAGCATGTGTACCGAGCCCTGCCATCGACTGCATCGAATGGTGATGTTCTGGCAGACGTTCAGGCAAGACCGTCTCCGACAGGCCCACTGCACGGCCTCTTGGACAAGACCACTGCGCTTCATAAAAGACATTCGGATCAGGCAGAGTCGGCCACTACCAGCGTGTCGCCATCGAGCGAAAGGAGCAGCGATGCGGCCTCTCAGTCCCCATACGGTTTTGTCAGCCTCGAAGCCAGGAGCGACTCAGCGGGCACTGCGACAACCAGGGGGGTGACGAATGTGCCAAGTTCTTCTGTCCCTGAATCGGCTCCTGCATTTTCAACTCTGGATGTTACGAGTGTCGATTCTGTTGCCGCCAGTTCTGCAAATTTGATGACTGAACCTTCGGCTTTCCTACAGATTGGCAGGACTACCGGCATATCGACAACCGTACCAACAAGTGTCGATTCTGTTGCGACTTCATATGCGATGGCCGTATCTTCATCTTTCCTACAGATTGGCAGGACTACCGGCACCTCGACACTCGATCCGACTGGGTTAAGTAGACCATCATTAAGCACAAGCGCGACTTTGCCAGCCATGGCTGACAGGACTTCTACTACTGCGATACATGATACTGGGTTCTTATCAGCTTATATCACTGTCGGACAGACCATGACGCTTGTGAACACCGCCGCCGTTAGTACACCCAAAACAATGGTAACCAAATCTTCATCCGGCGATCAGTTCAGGAAAATCACCTCCAAACCCGTTGAGACGACCGTGCCTAGCGCTTACAGCATGTCTGAGTCTACTGGAAGCCTTGCTCCAGATGTAAGCGGAACAGGGCAGATAGTCCCCGTCAGCGGAGAGACCGATACGACGGTCTACAGGACAACCATCGAGGGTACAACACAGGTCAGGGAAACAACATTCACGGACTCTGGAGGCCACATTACTAGCTCATACTATACCCAAGTCATCGGAGGCACACCAACATCGGCGACGCTCTCGGCGACGCTGGCAACTTCGATACGCCCCAGTCGGGGCATACCACTCAACCAGCTTCCGTCCATCGTTCCAGTCACGTCCGGTGGCAGGACCGAAGTCCTGACGACATTGTATACTGACGCTGGAGGCCATATCGAAACCTCGACCTACGCCACCGTGTTGAGCGCAACGCTCACATCTAGAGGCCCAAGGCTTTCGGGAACACCGACAACAGCGCCTCAATCGAGCAGCTCATCAACGCCATCCGGCGGCGCCTCTAGTGCAGGCTCCGCGTCCGAGGCCAAAGCCGTGGTCTACGGAGTCACCATGCAGGAATATGTACTCGGCGCATTCCTTCCGACTGTCCTGGCAGTCCTCATCGCCTTCCCCATCAAGCTCATTGGCATCAACGCCAGGCTGATGCAGCCCTTTCACGCGCTGGCTACCGCCGACAAGGCACACGGGACCCGGCCAGAGAGGTCAATATTCCTGCGGTTCTACTCGTGGCGGGGGGCGATCTCCTTCCTCCGCGCCCTCAAGACCAGACAACCGATCATCGCCATCTCAGACCTTCTGGTCCTCGGAGCGGGGCTGCTCGCGCCCCTCGCTGCCGAGACGATCTCCGTGTACGAGGCTATTGATACCTGCGAGATGTCCTGCCGAGGCAACCTCGGATCGTCAGTGGTGTCCGGACGCGTCCTGCAGGGTCTCATGTCGGCCATGATCGCCCTGCTTCTGGCACTCATTTGCTTGCTGAGCATCAGGCAGTGGAAGACGGGAGTGGCCCAGAACCCCTGGAGCATCGCTGGGATGGCGAGCCTGTGCCTCGATGCAGACACGCGAAAAGTTCTGAGAGCAATGCCTGCTGGAAAAGAGTCTGACATCCTTGGGCTACTTGCAAAGAGCCGGTATGCTCTTGGGGATACAGTAAATCCTTGGGACTCCCCGCTCAATAGCTCCGGACATGGAGTCATCGTCGCCGGACGAGAAACCGCGTCCGAGAAGCCTGACAGGACAGCGCGCACTGACAGGGACCACACCAACGACAACTCTGATGCGCGGGCGACGAAGACCACGCAACCGTTCCTGCTACTGACCTGGTGGGGACGCTGCATTATACTCTTCGTCTTCCTCTCCATGCTAATCATCATCCTGTACTATGAGGAAACCTCGGGCAATACTGGATTTGAAAACTTTATGGATAGCCAAGGGTACGGTGTCAAGTTCTTCTTCACTGCACTCGGAGTCGTTCTCGGCTATTGTATGGAGACAGTGTTCCGATGTGAGTACAGTGAGAACCAAGACATTAACTTCCTGAATCGTGTCCACTGCTGACCGCACGCGCACAACAGGCGTCGCCATCATGTCGCCGTACCTCAAACTCCGCGACCGCGCCCTCCCGGCAGAGAGGTCCATCCTCGTCTCGCCGCCCACAAATGCCTTCTACGGCATGTGGTCGGCCTACAGGCAGCGGCACCTGTACCTCGGCTTCCTCTCCTTCGTGACGCTGGTCGCCGAGCTGAGCCTGCCCGTCACGCTCTCCCACGTCCCCTTCAGCGCCGTCGAGACATTCATGACGCAGGTCGTCTGCGCGTGGCTCAGCGTCGCCACCCTGAGCCTGATGATCATCAGTATCGTCCTGTCGTTCTTCATCCGCTGGCCGCGTATGCCCGTGGACCCGAGGACCATCGCTGGGGCCATGTACTATGTGTGTGACTCGTGGATGTTGGATTCGCTGGATGGGATGTCGACGCTAGACAAGCCCGACCGGGACCTCAGTGTCAGCTCTATGAGGCATAAGTACGGGTACGGGTTCATTAACGGAATGAACGGTAAGAGCCGGATAGGCGTGGATATTGTTGACGACAGGGATGAGGAGTCGGTGATGGCTCAGAGACCGGAGCCGCGATACGTCTAGGTTCTGTGAGCCTTTGACATACGCTCTCATGCTTTACGAATTATGACGGCATTTGATCTAAAGATACTCCGTATACATAAATAATGATAATACATAATACGACGGAGATATTCTGAGCACCAGAGCCATCAGGCACCACGGACGTCTCCTAGGGGCCTGATCTAGTCCGTGACGTCTCCTGAAAATTGTCTCCGCTGTCACGCAACACCAGCACGGGCTTCCAGCCTGACCCGTTGAACTGCATAACCCAGGTCTCCTCCTTTTTCTTTTCGCCGCCGCCGCCGCCGCCGCCGCCGGCAGCTGTCTGCGTCTGGCTCCTCCTCCAGAGCACGAACTTCTTGAGCTGCTCCAGATCCTTCTCATGCTGCTCGGCCGGCATGTAGCCCCACCTGCCCTCCTCGGAGAGCCAGCTGCGGTTGGGCAGGTATGCCTCGAGCATGTAGTAGTTGTCCCTGTGAAAAGGCATGTCCATCGACGGAGGGCCCTCCTCCTGCAGGAACGCGTCCGTCCCCGACGCCGCGTCCAGGGCGGACATGCGGAACCTCGCCCGCTGGTTGAACCTGTTGGCGCTGTGCCGCCGGACCGACCGCACCGTGGAGTCGAGGTGCGCCTGCAGGATGGCGGCGTGCCACATCGGCGCCGCCTCCCCGGGGAAGACGGCCCTCCCGACCACGGCGGCGTGGGCGTCCAGCAGCCTGGCGTTCCATGCCGGCCGCTCGCCCCTCGGGACCACCGGGAGGGGCGAGCCGGCGTCGAGCCGGCCCTGCCAGTGCGCGAAGTCGACGGCCAGGCACAGCACGTGCCACCGCAGGACGCACGTCAGGCACGTGCAGACCAGGGCCGGGTCCGGCGGCTTGAGGTGGTGGTAGTAGGGCCGCCTGCGGATGTCGTGGCCCCTGAGGCGCTCCTCGTCCTGCAGGACGTCCCGGTACCCCTCGCCTACGGAGGTCATTAGCACGGGGAGGCACATGCACCTCTCCAGGCACGGGTAGCGCCACTGCACGATAGACCTGGCGACGCGGGCGGGGTGCTCCTGGAGGAGGAAGCCGTGGAGGGGGCGGCAGGTGCGCGAGAGGCGGAAGACGTCGCTGGGCCTGAGGAAGGAGACGATCTGGATGAGGACGTCGAACGGCAGGCCGAGGAGGGCAAGGTGGCCGGCCCCGGGTCTGCCGCGTTTGAGCTGCTGCTTCTTGAGCAGGCGCTCGTTCTTCTTGGAGAAGACGGTCAGGGTCCCGTCGTTGCCAACCCGCTCGCGCGGGTCTCTGGGGACTGCAAGTGGTTCTCCACTTTCGGTCCCGGAGACATTGCCATTGTCCACGATAGCAACAGGTGTTATGTGTGCCATTTCCGACGCCATGGCTCGGTGATGGAAGTCGTCGTGCTGTTGGGGGCTGGGGAGACAGCATGAAGTCGTCGCCACACCACGATCACGAGCGTTTGATTTGGGGGCGGAGACTGAGTCAGCATCCAGACTCCTCCTCCATGGAACTTTATAGGATGCCTGCTTGCAGAATCAACGCCCCTATATGTATGTTACATTCTCATCAACCCGTCAGTTGGCTTCGACATCGATATATTCGAAGGAATGCAGCAGGGGATTCTTGACACTAATAACGTTTTCTGACACGACCTGTTTCAAGCAGTCAAAAGAGGCTTACAACAAAACTAGTCCGGGAAGTGCGGGGCTGGCCGTCCTGGACATGGCCACATGGGACCACTACATTGGATAGAGGCAGCTCATGCCTGGCCAAAGCGCATGGCGTCGAAATTAAACAGGCAGGTAAAGGGGCAGGAAGGGGGTATTCATTGATATCTGTCTAGTGGCTCACAAACAGGAAGAAACAGAAACATCCGCGCAATTTTCATCATCCAGTCGTTAGTATTAAACCCACGAAGAGCTCGAGCTCATACCACTCTCTCTCTCTCTCTCTCTCTCTCTATACAGAGTGATCAGGTTGGGACTAGGCCGCGCCGGCAAGCTTCAAGGCTTGCTCGTGGCCCTGGAACAGCTCGGGCTTGGCCTTGAACAGGCTCTGGACGATACGCTGCACAACCTGGCGCGTCTCGTCCTGGAGCTGGTCCTCGGGCGGGCCGAGGACCTTCTCGAACACACCGATGAGCTTCGGTGTCAAGCTCTGGACCGTGGGCTCGTTGGCCTCGTCTGGGAGTCTGTTAGCTTTGGTCCTGATATGTAAGACGGCGAGGTTGACTTACAGAGCTTGTACAAGCACTCGTATACGGGCGTGTTCTCCTCGAAATCCTCCTTGAGGGGCAGGAGACCCACGAGGACCGGCAGAACATCCGCAATGGGAACACGGTCGGGGTGAGAGATGATCATGCGGCACACACAGCCAGTCGCGTTGTCCTTGATACGCGCGTGGTCGATGGACAGCATAGGCTCTACCTTGGAGAGGATGTCGGTGTAGCTGGGCAGGTAGGTGTTGGCATCGGTAGAGTTGTAGATGAGCTGACCCGTCGCGTAAGCAGCGTTGCTCTTCGTCTCCGGGTCCGGATCCGTGAGACGCTTCAGAAGCAGCTTGAGGATGCTTGACGTGTAGGGGGTCACGGCGGCACCCATGTGTGCGGCACACTCAGCAATGACGCCGACAGCGGTCGAACGCTCGAGATTCTCCTGGGCGGAGGCAAACTTCATCACAGGCTTCTCGAAGATCTTCCACAGTTCACCAAAAGTGGGTCCCATGGCCAGCGCCATGCCGATGACGACGTCAAGTGCAGTATCGACGACAACCCAGTCATACTCCGAAGAGCCCTCAACATCCTGCTCATCCTCCTCATCACCAGGATCTTGCTGGCTGGGATGAGAGCGGGTGATTAGGGTGGTCAGGACGGTGACGGTCTGCTCTACCATCTTGTCCTGAGCGAGAATACCGGGGCCGGTGGCCTTGAGCACCGCGGCGATGTTGCGGTTGATCTCAGCTACGACGTTGCTAGAAGCAATATGTCAGCACCCATGCCTCGAAGTTTGAGCAGGTTCGTATCAGAGAAATGGTCAGATCGTTCAGGAGTAGATAGTTACGTGTTCTCAGCAACCGCGTTTTGCGTCTGAGTGAGCTGGGTATAACGCGTAGTGCTCATCACTAGGAGAGAAAATGGGAATAAGCAAAAGATGGTGTACGTACCGATCAGTCTCGTCAGGCCACAGCTTCTGGGTGGCAGTGGCGACGATCTCGCCCAGTTGGACCAACTCCGAAGGCGCCTGCTTGGGAGGGAAGCCAGGCTCCCACTTCACACCAGTCTGCTCTTCCATCAGTTCGTAGACCCGGGCATAAGCCCGCCAGAGCGTGCTGATTGCTGCCTTCCGGCAACCCTCGTAGGTGTGCTCGACAAGAGGTGTGATCTGCTCCAGAGCCTTCTGGAGATACTGGCTGATCTCAGGTAGCCCGCATGCATGCGTGATAACATCGCCGAGGACTTCGATGGCAACCTCCTTCTCCATGGCTTCAGGGGTGACGCCGTAGTCTGCCCACTCATCTTCATCGTCCTCTTCATCAGCCGCATCCATAACCTCCTCGCTTTCTTCTGCTTGCCGAACCTTGATCTTCTTGCCTCCTTGGATGATCTCCTCCCCGGTGCCGATGATAGCCTGCTCGTCTTCAGACAGGTTGAGCACGAGCTCCTCTTCCTCGAGCTCCAGGCTGTCGAACAGACCCTTGAAAACCCCAGTGATGAAAGGGGCGAACTCCTTGCCGTAGACCTTGGACAGAGAGCTCCACAATATGAAACTCGTCTCCCGCAGCCTCGGGTTACCAAGGTTCAGCGCCTCCTCGCTGGCCTTCATGAGATCCATGACATAAGGCTGGAACTTCCGAGGACCAACAGCAGCAGCGAAGTGGCCCATAGCGTCACAAACTCCACTCCGGAGGTCCAGCTCATCCTCGCTGTCCTTGATATGCACGTACGGCCCCAGAGCCGTCATGGTCTTCTCGAAGTATGGCTCGAAGGCCTCCTCCATCGCCGAGGCGATGGCCCCTAGAGCCCCGGCGGCGGCGCTCTTGACCTTGAAGTCTGGATGACCCAGCAGCGTGCCGACTGGGGAGATCAGCTCAGGGCCGTACTTCTGCATGACGTCGGAGTCGAATCCGGCTGCCAGAGCATCCAAAGCAGCACAAGCGCACCGCAGGATTTCAATGTTCTTCTTGGCCACCGAAGAATCAGCTGTCTCGACACTAGCAGCCTGGATGTTCTTCAGCAAAGACTCAACCAGCGCATCGCGGTCTTCTGAAAGCTCCTCAGCCATCTCATCGGCAATGCGGGTCAGGCCAATGAGGGCGGTGTGGCGGACACCAGAGTCTGGGTCATTCAACAGACGCAGGACGATGGGCATAATCGTCTTGAGCTGGGTGGAAACGAAGTCAGGTGCGCCCTCAGCAACCGTTCCCAGGGCCAGGACACCGGACTTCCGGAATCCGGGATTCTCAGAAGCGGCGAACTTTGGCAGAGCGTCCAGGAGAGGCACGATGACCTGGCGGGGAGGCAGGTCGCTAGCCAGCTGGTCAACAAGAGACAGAGCCGCCCTCGCAGGAGTGATCTCGTCCTCGTCCTCGTCGTCGTCGATCTCGGTGAGGATCTCCATGCTTTTCAGGGTGAGCTGCGCACCCATGTCCCTCATGGCCTGGACCTTCATGCGGCGGTAGCGGACAGTCTGGGCCAGGAATGCAAGAGCCTGACACCGCACATCGCCGTCGGCATTAGTGTTGGCGGCGAGCCCGGCCATGAACACCATAAGGTCCCGGAGGTGCGGGGCCAACAGGACTGGCTCGTAAGCGAGGAACTGTTGGAAGACCTCGAAAGACTGCTTGCTTCGCTCGTCGTCGCCGTTCTCAACAGCGTCCTTCAGGACGTCAACCATGCTTGGGACGAGCTGCTGAACCGCGACAACAGCAGACTCGTCCTCCTCCGGCTCGATCAGCATTAGCACGGCGCCGATGGACATGACGGTGTTGACCCTGACATCCCGGCTCTGGGGGTCCTTGATGGTGTTGGCAAAGAGGGTCAGCAGCTCGCGGACCTTCTCGGCGAAGTGAGTGGGGTTCTCGTCGAGGATAGCGTAGATGATGTATGATCCAACCTCACGGTGGGAGACATCACCGCCATTGGCGAGGTTGAAGAGCGAGGGGATCAGTTCGGGCCAGGCATCGTCGTCAAGGTCGAGGTTCGCGATGCTGGCGATGAGACGGGACTCGGAGTGACGACACCTTGCGTTCTGCTCCTTCATGCAGGCCTCAACCAGATGCTGGCGAACGCTGCCCTTCTGCCCAACGGGTATCTTCTCCCAGTATTTGATGGTAAGGCGGGCGGCCTGGACGGCAGCCTGCTGACGGAGGTTGACATCGTCGTGGGTGCAGACGATCTCGATCAGGAGCAGCAGAGACTCAGGCCTGGAGTAGAAGTTCTTCTGCAGCTCTGCGGTGACGGCCTTGACCCTCTGTGTGTCGGCTGGCGAGCAAGGAAAACATTAGCACGTTGGCAGTTCCGCAGCAGTGCCGGCGGCGGCGTCGACGCGATGTTTTGTTTTGTACTTACGGATCTGGCTCTCTTGGAGCAGCGCAACCAGTCTCTGACGATCCATATTTGCGTCCGTAGCTGGGCGTCCTCAATGAGTGTCAAGGAAAGTCTGACCTCCGCACACCTCGTAGAGAGAAGACGGCGAGAGATGGAAAGGAAAGCGAGAAGAAAGTAAGGGCTTCGGGCAGCAAGGCAGAAATTTTGCACAGCGAAGCGACCAAAAAATAATTGCGGGGGCCCCTCAGTTGTCGAGCGTTATCTTATCAGCCCTGAAGAGAAGAGGAGGGTCCATCCCACGTCAAGCGTCGACCAGCTATCTCACGGTGCTTGACGGAGCCGTAAAATCGCTGCACCCTCCCGGGTTCGGATTGGTCAAATTACTAACCCTGCCGCAGATTCGTGGCTACCTGAAGGAGGGTCCGAACGACATCTCAGCGGAAGAAGATAGAAAAAGGAGCGATTGATGGGAAATGAATTGATGCTGTGGAAGGCAGAATTGGTCCTAACTGAGCTTGACTATCACATATCTGCAGCATCCTCCCTTGATCTCCTCGGCCTTCTTGGCTGGGCAGCATCCTCCCTTGATTTCCTCAGCCTTCTTGGCTGAGCATCAGCCTGTAAACCTCCATATTATTCTTGCATACTCCTCCAGCTCTTGAACACCGATAACAATATCACCCTCTCCAGGGCCTGGGTTTTGTAAGAAAAGAAGTCTAAAGGGCAATACTAGCATGCTACTAATGATACTAAATATTAGTAGGACTGTCGGATTCTTAATAATAGTGATCGTCTGCTGCAGCACTAGTGCTAGTGATCCTATAGACCAGGTATTTGTTGCCCTAGGTCGTTCGACCTGTATATCCTCTTCCTATCTTTTAATTATAATTTCTGATCGTCTTTGGTCCTAATTAATCAGAAGCATAATTTTCACATTGTGGTCTGATGCAGCGAACCACTATCTCATGTCTTATTGTAAGTATTGCTAGGACTCGGAGTACCTGGCCTCGATAACGAGTATTAGCTAGTTATTTAATCTATCGCGCTCTAGAAATAAGCGTCCTAAAGGATCGCCCTCTCTGCTTCTATCACTAGCTCTAGTATTTAGTTTTATATAATATATAATAGCTCCTGTAGGATTTCATCTATTCTCTAGGCCTATATTAGAAATCTTAGAAAGGATTTTCTAGCATATACGCTTATATATAGTTTCGTGTAGTAGGGATAGGATTGTGACAAAGAGTGTCTGTGATTTAATATTATATTAGTATAAGCAGACCTTAGGTCGAAATCGATAGGATCAACAGCTAATCAGATAGTCAGTATAAGATAGATCAGATCAGGAAAAAATAAAGAAGAAAATTTTTTTTTTACCTGTAACTATGATCAAGTCTTTAGGACCGATACAGGCTATCTCCTAGTTGAATCGCTCGATAGTTGTGAATTGCAGCTTTAGTATATCGTCATCGTCTGCTGTTACAGAAGTCGGGGGGTAGATATAGACAGAAGCGATACAGCCATCGTGGATATGGAAGAGTTGAGACTTTAGAAATTGTGTTATGGTCGAGGTGTTTGTTGGTGGCAGAAGGAAGAAAAGAAAGGAGATCTTTGTTTGTCCAGGTTTGATTGTCGATTCGCTGGCAGCCACTACATGCAGTTTTGGCCTGCCGCGGGACACTTCGTCAGCACTGGAGCTACCAAAATGAGTTCCGAAAGCTACCCTTGAAAGCCCCCATGGCGCAGCGATTTTAAGCCTTAATAGCGGGTGGGTTAGGGCCCGTGTAAGTCAGCACGGACCCCCCCCCCCCCAAGTCACGATGACCACTACTGCACCCTTTGGCCTCCCTCTTCGCATCAACCTTGTGTAATTTCCTCGCGCTCTTGGTCGTTGCGATGAGCGAGGGCTAGCTCATGACTATCATGAAGTTCTTGCTCGAGCCTCCGACTTGCCCCGTCCTGCAGTCGACTGCTCCGTCACGCCCAAGCCTACCACCAGCCCCTCACTTAGAGCTCTGTCTTGCTTGGTTGGGAGCAGAAGGATGGATGTGGCCTTCATCATACCATCACAGATTCTCGACAGGGATGTGATTCTATGCGTACGTCTTGAGGTATACGCTCCTATCCGATAGACCAGGCGTCTATTATGTACCCTCAAGGGCACAGCAGTTGGCGTGAAGGCGCAAGGTGTTGACGCGGATGCGAGGGAACCCCCTCATGTAATTAAAGTCCTTACTCTCTCGTCCTTCCCTTACTGGCGGCCTTTCTCCGTGGCATATATTGATAGTTCCAGTGCAGCATTTAGGTAAGGTTCAAGGTTGAGCAGTATGTCCTCGGCCCATATTGTGCCGACCGGGGTACTCCACCACAAATTATAAGGCTGGGAGTTATCCAAGCGCTCACTCGATTTCATTCTCCAGTCTCGTGACAAATGTCCTTGAGAATCTGAGGCATACCGGCTCGGGATACATGGTCCCCCAACAGACCAACTACGTGTCGTCCCAAGATCATCTCGAACCTGACGCCAGGATGTCCGAACTCGCGGCTTACATTTTCAGAATTTTACCACTCATCACGACCCTCACTCTGGGGACTCTGGTATCGCCAGCTTCAGCAGGAAAGACCTGTGTGGTACCAGCGAGTGGTACCAACGCCACGGATGATGCTCCGGCGATTGTTGAGGCTTTTCAGGAATGCGGGCGCGGCGGGACCGTGAAGTTCTCGCCCAACACGACTTATTACGTGAATTCGGTCATGAATGTCACCTGGCTTGAGGATGCAGATATCGACATCCAAGGAACACTTCTGGTCAGTCGAAGTCCCGCAAGACGTGGTGGACCTGGCAGGCTGGAGCGGTGCGTGCCATGCGGAGTGTCTGGGACTGACTTGAGGCTAATTAGTGGAGCGCGAACATCTCATACTGGTTGAACAATTCGCTGCCTGTCGGTTACCAGAACCAGTCTACCGCCTTCATCCTGGGTGGCGATAACGTTCGCATCTACGGAGACGGCGTGGGAACCCTGAACGGGAACGGTCAATATTGGTACACATATATAGGCGAGCAGGCGGATACGTCGAATTACCCTGGCAGACCACATGCTATCACCCTGAACGGTCTCAACAATTCCCAGATAACGGGCGTGAACTTCCTACAAAGCCAGATGTGGTAAGTCATGAGAGCTTTCTGCGGACCCGAGGGGGCGCGACCTCGGCGCTGGGCTGATTCGACAACTTACAACCAGGACGATGTCCATCATCTACTCCCACAATGTCACGCTAGACAGCATTTATGTCAACAATCTGGCAAGCTCGGGTTCAGCGTGTATGTCAGGCCATGCCGAAGCATGAACTGAGGAGAGGCGTTGGGCTGACTAGACCTTTCCGAAGCCAACACCGACGGGGCGAACACTATCCGATCGTCCAACATCTCCTTCAACAATTGGGCCGTATACAACGGCGACGACAGCATATCTCTGAAAGGCAACAGCACGAATGTTAGCATCACGAACTCGCACTTCTACGGTGGTTTGGGCATCGCGATCGGAAGCATCGGCCAGTATGACGGGGTCTACGAGGTCATCCAGGGAGTCAAGGTGGAAAATATCACGTATAACAGCACGGAGCATGCGGTATGTGACATGCTATGCCCAGTTGGCTTACAAACATATATCTGATCGGCACCCAGTTTTACTTTAAAACGTGGACAGGCACTCAAGTAGGGTATCCACCGAACGGCGGCGGAGGTGGCATCGCTGGTAAGCCTTGTAGTCATTCTGATTGTGTCTATGGGGATTTCTTTTAATCCCTTGCTTTCGTGCCGATGCTTCTCAAGTCTGTTGACCAGGAAATCTGTTTGTATAGACGTCTCTGATATGAACGTAATATCACTCTCTGCGACGTCTCTCCGCAGCGCCGCTATCGCCATCGGCCAGTGCACCACATTTTCCGGCGGAGGCACTCCTGCAAACTGCACCAACTCCGAAGTACAGATTCATGACATCACGGTCGGAGGCGTGACGGGGACAAGCGAGACCGCTGATGTGGCGAGCTTGCAGTGCAGTGCCGTCAAGCCCTGCTACAACATCGCGATTGAGGACGTCGACCTCATGCTCACTGCGAACGGGACGGAGGCCACGGACTATCTATGTAGCGAGGTCGAGGAGAATACCGGTTTCAACTGTACGGGCTCGGCTTGTGTGAGTAGTAGCAGCACTGGGGAGTGCTAGGCGGTGTGTGAAAAGGTTCGGGGCCTGGAGCCAGGGCACCCGAACGTAAGATGGCTCATCTCGGCCAGGAACACTCTTTGTAAACCTCGGGTCTGTACAGAACCGTCAACTCTATGCTCTCTTAGCGCCCTACTTCTCCTCCCACATGGTATTTAGCGGTCCAAATAGTCTGGGCCAGGAGCAGTGCCGGCACCTTTCGCCATATTGTGGCGATGCAACTGTCACACTCCATGTTTTGACCATCTCCCGATCATGCGCAGGGCAAGTCAGAGTGCCATGAGGTGATGAAGGTGTCTCCAGCTTGATCATGGATCGAGATGGTCTTCGATGTCTTCATTCCTCAAGGGCTACAAATGTGATAGGATGTGTTGTACTGCCGGAGACACGCGGCGAAAGGCTGCTCCTCCCGCCCGGAGCGGCCCTGAGGATAGCTTAGCTTTTCATACTCACGTTCGAATTTTATCCCCGCAGAAAGTCAGAAATCAGACACGTATGAAAGGAAAACCGTGTCATGTCCCTTTACCACGGGGTGTAGGTGGGTGCTCAGCCTGGAGAAGATCTCTGAGACATCCCTATGGCACGATCATCTTCTTTCATAGCGCTCGTTAGGGTCTAGTCTCTTGCTTTGTTGGTCGATTAGACCAGGCATCTTCCGCGGGTCCGAGGCTCTTCAGTTTTCATGACCGCTCGACGTCTTTCAGTGCCTTCCAGAAGCTGACATTCACTCTCGCAGCGGATTGCTGAACTCCGGGTCCTTACTGACACCAACGCGGCAGCATACACGGCAGAAGCTATTTGTTTGTCCCCAAGAGCCTCTCGGCAGAGAGCATAACATTTGAACGGCTCGTATTTTGATATTTGATGACCGAGACTTGTTTTGATCCTGGCGTGGGCAACCCGTGGGCGTGGAACAGTGGCGTTTATAATAGATGATCCTTGATTCACATCGCAATGTCCTTTCGCAGGTTTCTATTTTTTTTTTTTTTTTTCTGATCTGTCCCTCCCGAAGGATATTATGAGCCTGCAAAATGCCTAAATTCTTCCGTGGCCAACATCGCCGCTATGAGGTCAAGTCTTCTAGAGACGAGGCCAAGCAAGCCACTGCTGCAGGTGGGTGGATGTATGCCCCTGGCAGATGGGAACTGGCGTCCATTAGTTTACTGCATGGACGGACCGTTACAGGCAGCCAAAACGGCCGTCCTCGAACCTTCTCCTGCACGTCAGCCATTGGCGCCGTTCGCCTGCGAGGGATGTTTCCAAGACGGCAGGGTCGCATCTACGAAGGTGTGGGCGATTCCTCGCTTCGTCCCTGGCGTGTTTCAGCTTTCCAAGGCAGCTGAGCCTGCCAACCTGCCAGATGTGGCTTTTTAGCTACCGAGCCTGGATGGCCCAGGTGGAGCTAGCACTATGTATGTATGTATGTCTGTATGAGTTCGGCCCCCGGGTAAATGTCGAATCTCGCAGAGGTAATTTCCGTCGAGACATCGCCGTCCGGTTCCCAGCATAAAACAGCTTATTGCTTTGACCTGGTTATGTCTCTTCGAATCCCCACTCCCGTCCTCTCCTGCCCATCAGCCCGGGTTGTAAAAGCAAAGCCCGTCGGAAGATCACTACTGTGGCCCGGTCTGGCGTCGAGGTCGCACACCCTGGACGTTTCCCAAGTGATCGCCTCGACACTCCATAGCATGGAGGGCGCTTCGGTCGACCAATCCCTTCCCGATGTCTGTGTGACCACCCCGAGATGTCCTGCCCAGGTGGTCGCCCCAGGAGGAAGTGTGTTGGCAGATAGGTGGACTCGATGTGGCAGCTGCCGTGCGACCGTTGAGACCTCATGCAGGCAGGCGAGATGAATTGTCAGGAGGTGAACACAAAAATGTCTCTTCTGTCCCGCAGGGTCGTCGCTTGTCCGGCAGGCACGGAGAAAGAAAAAAAAAGAAGAAGAAAGATTAAAAAAAAAAATCTCAGCTGATTAAACTCGCCTGATCACATCAGTATCTCTGCCGGGCGGTATGCTGTTTGTCAAGGTCACGCACGCGCACGCGCACCTCCTGCAGGGTGGCTATGGGGGGGGGAGACAAATCCCATGTGTTGAAAGACCATGGCCGGACGGACCGTCCGTCACGGTCGGTATCGGCCGTCCAAGTTGCCCTGTCTGGTGGCCGCCTTTGCCATGTGATTGGTCTTCTTCACGATCCCTCAGGGCAAAAAGAGGCTAAGAGGCACCACATGCAGAATTTTACCCCTGCCACGCGGCATGGGCCTACTGCTCTGCATGTCGTCGACCGTGGCCGATCGCCGATTCCAATGACTGACTTTTGTAAATCCTGTAGAATGCTAGTATGCGTTGATCAAAGGTCGTATTGGTTTTGAGCCATTTTGTTATTGAGAGTTTTTGCCTCACGGCGCCCCTGCTTTCAGACTAGCTCCAGCAGCCGCCAGGTGTTCTCTTATGAATCCTGTCCTCCGGAGGGTGTCGTCCGCAGAGAACCGGCGTCTACTTTTTCGTCCTGCGTGGGCGGGCAGTGCAGCACGGCTCGGCGAGCCGTCCATGAGCCACGACCGGGGGCCTGCGATAAGCTTCTGGTTGTCGTTGCCGTCTGCTTGTCAACAGTTAAGCGAGCCGACGACGAGGGAGGACCACGGACGGCTAGGGAGGAACCCACTCCAGCCCACTTGGGCCGAATGACCCATTATCATGACTTGATCTGCTGGCCCGCATCCCGGGGTTCAAGTGGGTCGAATCGAGCATTTGTCCCCGCGATGACCTCATGAGGAACGTCCTCTGGCTGCCCAGCAGGAGGGGGGGGGGCATCGGATCCCCAAGCGTTCAACCGCGTGGCCCCCTGGAGGTGGCGCTGAAAATTGCAAAGCCCAAGGTGGCCGTCCAGCCTTGGTGAGGGATAAGCCGCCGAGGACGGGCTGTTCTTCTGAAGAGCCTTCTGCTCGATAATCGCTCGCGCGGCGGCACATTATCAATCGTAGGGTTCGTCCAGGCTGCTAGTCCGGGGCAACATCGTAATGCAATGCGCGGTGCGTGCGACGATCCATCGCCAGCCCGCGATCGTCGTAAGCAGGAGTAGCCTCTTGATGGACCAATTACGTTGCGGGACTACGGAGATGTACCTTTTTGGTGGTTGGGAGAATCATGGAGAACCTTTCTGTGGCCCAAGGCCCGCATGAAAACTTCCGGATCGACGTGCCCTTACCGCTGGGGCGATATCCAGGCCATCGTCCGTGAAAGCCCAACCAGGACGCTGTTGGCACCTCGAAAATGGGTCGTCGTACTCAGAGCCCCCGTTACGACAGCTTGGGAGGTTCACGTCGCAGACGCACGGCTGGCTGATTGTTGGTCTCATCGAGAGAGTCTGTTCCACACCCTACAGTCCTGCTGCGCCCCGGCTCCCGTCCTCGCCAAGGGGGACGGGGAGGAGGGAGGGGTGGGGAGAGGCTGTCCCCTTGTTGCGGCGATAGCAGACGCCCACTGGTCACACACATGCATAGCGCAGCAGCGGGAGCTGCGCAAGCCGGTCTGGCCCCTTGCTAGCCCAGGCGTGCTTGTGGTTTGAGACATGTACCGCCCCGCCAGAGGTACATGCACAGTGAAGCTAAGCTGGTTTTTCACTATGGTATCACAGAAGGATCCTGGGACATCTCTCGAGGTGGCCGCCCAGAAGTTGGCAGCCGCGTCAACGCCCAGACCCTATCTCAACTACCAGGGTACGTACAACCCGAGGTTTTCGAGAAGACGGGATATCGCGGGAGCATTGAACAGTCTGGTGCCAGCAAGGCGATCCGGGGATCTCCCAAGGGATGTCGATGGGCCTGAGTCCCCAGCCGACAGCCGTCGATTGTCACCACCGCTACCGCTTAGCGACTACTACAGTAACTGTGTGTTACGGTCTCGGCAAGATCCCTATAGGCCGCTGGACCCTTCGACCGGCCTGTATGATGGGAATGCTTTGGCACAAGTCGCCTGCTGTAGGGGAACCCGAATGCTAACACGCTGGCACCAGACTCGGATCCCTCTTCATGTCTGAATTGTATGCAGGCCCAGAATTTGCATCCTCATGACAACATCAGAAGAAGAAACATAAGAAGAAGCACGGCACATAAGCATGACACAGCACAGACCCCGGCTCCCTCCAAGTTAACATTGACAGTCGCATCTGCTGTGCTCTGGCCAGTGTTCCATCGTGCCCGTCCTTCGGCAGTAGTGCCGTGTTGAGGCGCTGCCTCATCTCGCGGCCTCGGGACCCCCCCCTCTGAGGCCCGCGCAATGGCTGTATTAACATAGCGAGATGAACTCGCACCGCATCTACTGTCTGAGGTTCGTGCCACGCAGACGACAGGCTGGCAGAAATCCTAGACTACCATAGTATAGTATGTCTGGAAACGAGACACAACCTCGGCTCCTGCTAGCCGCATGGCCCTAGTTGAGGCTGAAAGGGGCCCATATCCGACAGGTAGATGCTGGCACCTGGCCTGGCGCAGCCATTGAAGGAGGCCACGCATCCGTACTTGACTCAGCTGCGAGCTGGGCCCTACTGCCAGAGGCATTTGTTCCTTGGCAGGGTCACGACAAGTCCGCGCCCATCGTCCTAGGCCGGCTGGCCGGTCCTTTAGAGGGCCCATCTTTTCGTAGGGCCCCTCTTTTGTAGGGTCGAGACTAGAGACTTAGTAGGGAGACCTAGTAGGGACCGGCGCCCGCCGGACGAAATACCGAGATGACCGGCCCTCGGGGAGTCTCAACATTCCGGACAAAGACTGACGATGAACATGCGCACGGCGGGTCTGATATCACGGAGCGATAAGCCCTGTGGAGTCGCCTCTCTGCGAACCGTGGGAAAGGTTCCGTGACAGCTGTGCCACGGCGGGTCCTATATACCGACGGGAGGCCGTGAGGTATGATCCCGTCGACGAGCCAAGCCCGGGAGTCCCAGACCCCAGGATAGGTCAGCTCGACGACAACCGTAACTACGGACAAAAAACTCTTGTGGTGGACACGGGCGGGATATCGTAACGGGTGGGTCGGCCACAGTCCGGACGGCACCACTGGGGATGTACATCCCTTGGGAGGGTACATGCAGTGCTCCATGCACCAAGGTGGCACCATCACCAGCCCCCTGCTTTAGTACGCACAGGACTTGAAGCTTGGTCGGGCTGCCGGGCCCATGGCGATCTACCTTACTACGGTAACTGTGTTGGTACGGTGATCCTCCTGGCTCCAGTCTTCGATCCCTGGCCCCGTGCACATCGCAATGTGCGATTGTGCATCTCCTCTTGTCACCCGGGACAAAGACCGCCTTGACCACCATGGCTGCATGTGCCATCTGTGCTGGCACTTGTGTTGTGGGTGTTGACTCAGGCGGTGGCCTGGACCAATTGCTCTTGGGTGTCTGTTCATCATCCTGTCCCCCCTTGTGGGTTAGTGATTGCCCGTGAACCTTCCCATGCCATTCTAGGGAATGCAGGAGTGTGTTAGTCTTGGTCCAGCTAGTTACCCCCTCTGCTGCCCGTATATCAAGCTCACCCCCTTCCTCGTCCACCACCACCTGCGTTCGCCTCCCTCCTTCTTGTGATCTCGCCACTCTTCTCGTCGTTCTGTCTGCCGGTGCCGAGACTTTTTAGCTGCTAGCTCTACCTCACACCACCCTCGATCCCGGACACTCGCTTTGTCATCGAGACCCGCTTTGGTACGATAATTTCTCTGGTGTTTTCACCTTCAAGCCGCTTTCCCCCCCCACCCTTTACCAGACACCAACTCACTCCCCTTCACACGAACTCGACAACAAGCTCAGCCAGTTTTATTTTGACCTTCTGTTCTGACCGTCTCCCCAGGCTGCCCGTTCGTTCAACTTACGATCGCTACACCTTCTCAATCGTCGTCCTCAATTGCAATCTTGCGACGTAACCTCAGACGACAAGTCAACAGTCAACAACTCTCACCCAACCTCGCCCAGACGACAACGTCACGATGAAGGCCTTCACCACCGTCGTCGCCCTCGCCAGCATGGCTGGTGTTGCCCTGGCTCAGGGCGTCACCTCCGCCATCGCCCCCTCCGCCACCGCTCCTGCTGGCTGCTCTACCTCGTACGACGGTACCTTTGAGATCACCGTCGCTAAGGTCGCCGGTGCTGAGAAGCGTTCTGAGCCCATCGCCGTAAGTTGTACCCACGATACCACCACTTGCTTGTCATACAAGCTGCCCCATCCCCAGCTTGACACCGTTGATCCACCTTGTTCGCTGTCCCCCCTCCCACTTGCCCTCGTGTCGTCTGCCCCCGTTTCGTCGTCAAGCTGGGCGACCACGACGACCTGGCCGTTGTGATACACCCGAAAAACAGCAGCGTCCCCCACGCTTCACAGGTCCTTGGGTTACCAAACACCTTGATTGCTGTTTGACGATCACTTGCCCTTAAACATGTCATATCCACCTCGGTCAATGTTTGCAAATGCCACACCTCGGACGTCACGCGGCTACCACCCATCCCCAACACCACCTTGTGTCCTCGAGGAGCTGGCCTCGGTGCCGTCATGGCCAGCCCAAAGCTGAGATTTGCTGACAATATCACCACAGAAGCGAGCTTCCTGCTCGGACTCTGGCACTCTCGTTGCCAGCCTCTCTGGTGGTGTCTTGAGCGACTCCAAGGAGCGAACTGGATACATCGCCAGCAACTACCAGTTCCAGTTCGACGAGCCCCCACAGGCCGGTGCCATCTACACCGCGGGTTTCTCCTCCTGCAGCAACGGCTCCCTGGCCCTTGGCGGATCCGCCGTCTGGTACGAGTGTGAGTCCGGTGACTTCTACAATCTGTACGACCGCAACTGGGCCGCCCAGTGCTCGCCCGTGGAGGTCATCATCATGCCATGTGGTGGCACCGCCTCCGAGTCCGGCGATGGTCAGGTCGTCGGAACCCAGGTCGTCACCACCACCATCGTGAGCGCCATCTCCGACGGACAGCCTCAGGTCAAGACTACCACGACCGGTGTCCCTCTCTGCCAGGTCTCGCAGATCTCTGATGGTAAGTCCATTCCCCCCCACCTGCACTGCCCTGTCGTCCTCCCCGTCGCGAGGTGTCCAGCCTAGGCCCCCACCATCCCCGCCTTAGCCTGTACGTAAGACACGTGCTCACATGAACCTCCCACAGGCCAGGTTCAGGTCGGCACTACCCCGTGCGCCAGCATCACCAGCACGCCTGAGAACTCCGCGACCTCCACCCTTGTGCCCGTGTCCCAGTACACGGATGGCCAGATCCAGGTGACCCCAGCCGCCTCGGTGCCCACCGTGAGCAGCGTCGCAGCCGCGACCTCCACAGAGGCTGCGACCTCCCCTGCCGAGACCTCCGCCTCGGGCTCGGCAGTTACCCTTCCCAGCGAGACCGTGCCCACTACTGGCGGCGCTACCGCGACCGGTGCCTCGGCGACCGGTGCGGGCAGCAGCACGCTCGCCACGTCCGCGGCCTCGGGCACGGCTTCATCTGGCTCGTCCGCCACGTCGTCGTCGGCCTCGACCGGTACCTCTGCCCCCGCTAGCAGCGGCGCGGCTGCCGGCACGGTCAGGATGGGATCGATGGCTGCCCTGATGGTCGGCCTGATCGGCGCGGTCGCATTCCTCTAGATGCCCGGCCCCTTCCACACAACACAACCACAAACGCATGTTCCCTTGACCTGTTGCGATACCCATTCCTCGGATCTCGTCTTCCTCCTTCAGCAGCTTTTGTTTGTCGACCCTCGTCATCTTTGGTCGATCTAATCAGCATGGCAACAACACGACGTCTGATCTTGCGAGGCTTGTAATGCGGATGCTGGTAGCCTCGCTGCTTCCCCTAATCATCTTGCAGGTGTCCTGTCTGCGCTTTTTCGTCACCCACCCACGCACCCACCACCGGAGGATCGCAGGGGAGACAAGAGGGGTGGAGGTCTTGATCCCGGGGAATGGTACAGCACAGTGGGGGACTGCAGCCCCGGTTGTTGTTGGTTGGTTTTTTTCTTTTTCTTCTTTCCTTTCGTGGCACATTTGCTTGTTTCGTTGATACTTGTCAGGCCACCGCGATTTCCGGTGAGCAAACTAATGGACCTATGGGAAACGGGATCTGTGTTCTTCTTTTCTGCCTCGGTTCCACTTCCACCCCGAAGGGAACCGGTAACTGCACGGGGAACAAGGGAACGGGAAGGAAAGGGAACTCATGGGAGAGAAACAATACCCCCGCGGCACTCGTCTGCACGTGGACTAGGGAGGACTCTTCCTCATCTGATGACGGTCATGGGACATGGACATGATGAGACCTGGAACGGTCGTGGGCGTAATTGCAGTACTCTAGGGATCTCCTGAAGTCCCTGTACATAGGCCACTAGACCACGCAAATAAATCATTGCAAACAAATCGGACAATCCGGTCTGACGCGTGTTGATGATGCCGGCTCGATGACCTGAACCCGAGTTTGACGTGTGGACGCAGATGAGCTGAATGTCAGAGCGTGGTAGGCGTGTTTTTGATGACAAAGCATAACCCCGTATGCACACCCCCCCTGCACGTACAGTACCTGAGTACTTCCAACGTCGTTGCCGGCCGCCAGTCTTCGTGGCAGAAGGAATCATTTAATCATCCCTCGAACTCGACCGCGTTAAACAAAAAGAAGAACATAGCGAACCGGTGATTTCCCGCTCCCTTGATAACTCACCCCTCTCCTACGTACTGTGCGAATTTACACCTGGGACTCCAGCATCCCCGCCAAACCCAGCAGCAGCCCTTGTTCAGTCGCAGCTCAACCTCCCTTGGCCCCTCGACTCGGGCCCCGAATAGATCCTCCCTCCCTTCCTCCCACGCTTCCCCTAACCCCCCCTAACCCGGCTACGCAAGGGACACACTCTCCCTCGCCCCCGGGCACAAAGGATGGCGGAGCACTGGAAGTCGACGCCCAGGTACTGGTGCAAGCACTGTGCCACCTACGTGCGCGACACGAAGCTCGAGCGCCAGAACCACGAGGCCACCGGCAGGCACCAGGGCGCCGTCAAGCGCTCGCTGCGGGAGCTGCACCGCGGCAAGGAGCAGGAGGACCGGGAGAAGGAGCGCGCCAGGCGGGAAATCGAGCGGCTGAATGGCGTCGTCGGCGGTGGGCCTTCTTCTGCTCCCGGCGCGGGGCCGCCGGCTGCGGCACCTGGCCGCGGCGGTGGTGGCGGCGGGGCAGGCGGTTTGCTGTCCGAGTCGGAGCGGAAGAGGCAGGCGGAGCAGCTTGCCTCGCTCGGCGTGAGCATACCGCAGGAGTTCCGGGGGGACCTCGCGATGGTGGGCGAGTGGACTGTTACGTCTACGACGGTTGTCGAGGAGAGACCCAGAGGCGAAGATGTCAGCCCCGAGGCAAGGGCAAGAGGTGTCCACAAGAGAGAACGCACAGAAGAGGAGAAGGAAGAGGAGGATGCTGTCAAGGGTCTGTTTAAAAAACCCAGGCGGTGGGGCCGGGACTCGAAGGTTGCGGGAGGGGAGGCGAGTGAGGACCTGGACGCGCTGTTGAGCGGGGGCCTGCCGGTCAAGAAGATGGACGAGGATAGTGCAGGCGCAGATGGTGTGAAGAAGGAAGAAAGCGTTAAGGAGCCTGCAAAGACCGACCCAGCAGAGGACAGCTTCAAGCGGGAGGCTGACGAGGCTCTACCGCCCATCAAAAAGGAACAAGCAGAGGGGGATGGTTCGATAACAGCAGAAAATACTGCGGAAGCTGATGGCAAGCCTGACGTATCTACCGTGAAGACCGAAGACGTTGAAGGAGCACAAGGAGGCGCAGAGGCCCCGGTCATAGCCTTCAAGAAGCGCAAACCAAAGAATATTCGGCAGAAGTAGCGGTTGATCACCGCCTAAAACCTGGAAGGTTGGATCACATAACCCAAGATACCCTGAAAAGAAGTCGATCTTTACCGCGACTCAGGAGTTGATGCTGTCGAAACAGGGCCTCTTGTGTATGCTGGATCTTTCTAATGTAATGCAATATGCCATATATATATGTACGGGTATGGAAGGAAAAGAAAATAAAAAGAAAATAAAAAGAAATGAAACGCGCTTTTACATGCGCAAGATATCAGCGATCATGTCCACCAAGTTACCTGCGCCATTATCGCCAAGTTTTCCATGGGAGCCAAATACTCCAATATCCATTGCCCCATTTGCTTGCAACGATGCCTCAACGTCCACAGCGTCCTACGCAAATTTGTTAGCTGTTCGAAGTTCACACATCTTGAGGCAAGAAAACATCCACTCACAGGATAAGATTCCCGAACCGCATTAGTCTCAAGCCAACGCAGTCGGCCCGGGTCAACAACATCGCTTCTCTCCCCCAGTGCTGCTGCTTCATCGAAACCGACTTCCTCAAGATGGATGGCGCCATGAGCATCGCCCCCACGCGTGTCTCTTGGCTCGTCGGGCAAGCTCAAGAAGTTCACAAAGGAGTCAACTTCCACACCCGTCCATTCCTTGATCTCCCACAGGCCGACTGAGACATTCTCCGGAGCTGAGATTCGATAGAGGTCCTGCTGTATATTGGCAGCCACTTCAGCGACTCCAGAATCCTGCGGCACGCGCACGCGA
The DNA here is from genome assembly GCA_026119935.1 of Endothia cerciana. Classification (NCBI taxonomy): domain Eukaryota; kingdom Fungi; phylum Ascomycota; class Sordariomycetes; order Diaporthales; family Cryphonectriaceae; genus Endothia; species Endothia cerciana. The sequence continues at coordinate 255,076 of JALRMH010000044.1, read as the reverse complement.
AGCGGTACAAGGCAGAGCGTCGGGTACGGCAGTGCAGGACCAGCGCCTCTGTTGGCAAGATACACGCCAAACACAACGTCTCTATCCCCATCTCCACCAAAACTTGGCGCGAGGGCCTTGGCATACGCCGCGAGGAACACAGCTTGTATGCTGACACCCTTCTCGGAACAGAGCGTCTTCAGCTTCGTTGTACTAGTGAGAGCTGCACGTCGTAGGAGGATGACACGTTCGCTTGTAGATCCAGTGGAGTTGGCGCCTTGTATGTCGACTGGCAAGGGTTGCGCGCCGTGAAGATAGTCTGTCCAGAAAGACTTTCGGTTGGTCATCGCTTGATCGCCCCTCGATGATCCAATGAGTCTCTTCCACATCGACTCTTCCTGGTGATTATCGTTGTCCACGGCTACATTGTCGAAAAGCAGCTTCTTGAATTGATCCATGATCAGCGGGAGGCTCACTCCATCATACAGAGCATGGTGGATCTTCAGACTGATGGCCCAGTCGCTGTCATCATGTCTTTGTACACTGAACGCCCAGAATGGGTTCGCGACTACTGGACTTGATCGGAGAGCCAGCTGTAAGAACGGGATTCCTCTAGATCCGGTGGCGACAAAAACTGTGCGCAGAATGGTATGCTGCTTGATCAGGGCCATCCAAGCGTTATCAATGGCTTGACGATCTCTGATACCGGATAGTCGGTAGCGAAACACGGAAAAGAACAAGAGGCCATTAGTGTTCTGCCAGATGCTGAGCATGTGCGTCTGCATCGCGGTGGCGGGCATGACTTCTTCCACGTCGGAGGTATCGATGTCGGTGTTCCGCAGAAGCTCATCCACTTTGATGCCTTCCATTATTTTGTCTACCGCTTGTGACGGGTCACCAGCCAGAACTGTGTCCGTCGAGGATGGCGATGAAGAACCTGAAGCCTTCGCAGCTATGTCCTTGATAGAAATCGCTTGAACCATCTTCCTCACGCTGACGTTCACGCCCCGCTTGCGCAAAACTGAGCTGACTTTGATGGCGCTGATGGAGTCGAGACCAAGATGGTAGATACTGTGGGTCTTGCTGATAGAATCTCGCTCGACCCCAGAAACCTCTGCGAGAACAGACCTGATAGTCTCTTCGATCACTGACCACTCATCATCCTCCTCGTTGGCTTGATTTTCCTCTCCCCGCCACGAGGCTATGTGTTGTCTTGGTCGGAACGGGGCCAACCCGCAAACCGAGACACCATCACCACCGAACTTAAGGATGTCGTCATGAGGCGAGTTGATCAAGAAGACTAGAGCATTTCCAAGTTCCCCAAGAAGCTGCTTCGTCCCAGCTGACGACAAGTAACCATCATCACAGGCAGTGCGCCACATGACCTTGTCATTTTCAACCTCCATCTCAACACAGACAGGATATTCCACAGCGGATAATCCCCCGACGGACGAGACGAACGGCTCATTAGCCTCACCTGGAGATGAAGGGCCACGAGAGCCCTTTTGCAAGATGAAGAGCGTGTTAAAGAGGCTGCCCTGCCGATTTTGCATCATCGCATGAATCTTCCGCAGGGGAAAGTGCTGCCATTGGTTGATACTGGTCATGTTGTCTTGCATGTAGCGCAAGAAAGCAGTCGCCGATCCATGAAAGACCGCTCTCACAGGCACGGTGTTCATTGTTGGGAACAGTATCGCTTCAGAAGCCTCGGTGTCCCTGCCTGACAACACGACGCCGAAAGTAACGTCTAAACTCTGACAATATGTTGCAAGCACAGCGGCCCAGCATGCCTGTGCAACGACTTGTTGACTGACCGCATGGCGTTTGCAGAAGGCTTTGAGGGTCGCAGCTGGGGTGCTCAGCGAAGCTTCGGCCCTGTTGACTTCTGAATCTGTTGGCCCAGAGCGAGAGGGGAACGTGGTGGGCGCGGCATCCGAGATGTAACTGGACCAGAAAACCCGGGCATCATCCTTGGAGGAGCGAACGATGTCTCCTAGATAGTCGGTATACGCTTCGCGTGGTGCGTATGTGCCACGGTAAGCAGCCTCGACATCCTGATGCAGTAGCCCCAGCGACCAGCCATCGTAGAGCGCATGCGCAATCGAGAAGACGATATACGTCTTCTGCTTCAGCTTGGCAAACGTCAGTTGCAGCAGATTCGATGACCCACGGCCATCACGAGCCTTTGTGCGCGCCTGTTCCACCAAGCGCGTCACTTCATCAAGAGACTGCATCTCAACCTCGTTAAACTCCGGCAAAAGATCTCCCATGACTAGCTGCGAATATGCGAACTCAAAGGCTAGGCTTTCTACCTCAACGAAGACTGTTCGCAGAATTGGCGAATTCTTGATGACAGTCTCCCAGGCACTCTTGAGGCGAGCCATGTCTATGTCTGGCGAGAGCTCAAGGACGTCGTGGTTGAAGTACAGTTGGAAGTCTGACTGAATCATCTCAGACACCATGGAATCTTGCAATGGCGTAGGGGGAAGCACCTCCTGCACGTTGGCAAGGTCCCGGCCGTTCTCCTCCATATGTCTCCTGAGGGGTGTCGAAGGGTCTTCGACGTCCGAGCAGTAACCACTGTCCTGAACCTCACCCTTTACTGCCTCTTTTCTTCGCAGAACGATCATAAGCTGCGCAATACTTTGCCCCTTGATCAAGTCACTATTACTCAAGGAGATACCTGCCCTCCGTAGCCTCGCAGACAGCTTGATGGTGTCAATGCTGTCTAAGCCAAGCTCTAGCAAGCTTGTCTTCGGGGTGATGGACGAAGCTTCGACGTCAGCAAGGAGAGCCATCTCTGTGCGAATGATCATGGCTTGAGGTGTCCATTCGAAATACGGCCGGGCTTCCTCCGGTGATTCAGGTAAAGCCTGCGAATCAGCTTTGTTAGTCTGCAAGGAATTGGTCGCAAAGACGCCAACCGCGGTTGGCGACACCACGGCATCAGCATTGTCCACCACAGCTCTTGCACTGTTCTCGAAATTATCGAGAAGCTCATCGAGCGCCATCTCGTCTGCCACCCCCTGCGAAGCCACAAGTAAGAGCTGCAAGGCACCGTCAGGGAGCAATGTCGCCTCGAAAGCTAAAGGATAGTCTGGGCTGGCATTTGACTTGACTTCCTTCCACAGTCCTTGGGCTGGTTCTAGTAGAGCGGAAGCTCTTTGGAAGGAGAACAGACTGTCGAAGAGCGGTTTCCCACCGGAGCACCATTTCTGCACATCTCTCAAGGGGACGTGCTGGAATGGCAGGATTGCTGTGTTGAACTCGTGGCATTGACGGATGACGGTTGACCAGGCTTGACCTTGAGAGACACGGTGATGGTAAGGAATGGTGTTGAAGAGCGGACCGATGGTCTTGCCAACGTTCTCCAAATCGATTGAACGGCCCGAAACAATGATGCCAAAAGTAACCTCTGATCCAAAGCACCTTTGCAAGGCAGTGCTCCACATCGCTTGAACGACTGCTTGTTGTGTGACGCCCAACTTCTTTCGGACGCTCTCGAGGGCTTTGAACGGCACTTGACGTGAGACACTAAGATCCTGATGGCTTGGTGTCGCCGATATCTGAGGCATAGGACCCAAGCTGACAGTGTGCAGATGTCCAGTCCAGAAGTTCTTGGAGGACGAGTGATTCTTCAACGGGCCGTGGAGAAGAGCATCGAGGAAGCTCGGTGCTTGGACTGCGTTTTCCTGACCGTTGTACAGTCTAGCGACCTCATTGAGCACGATGTCGAAGCTGTTTGCGTCGTAGATTGCGTGGAAGATGTGAATGACCAACATACGCATGCCACCGCGACATAACGTCAGAAATTCCACTGGCGACTTGACACTTTGGCTATTGGCCTGAACCCAAGACATTCGACGCTCGTCTAACAAAGCTTCTAGGTCATCATCCTTCTGCAGCTGCAGCTCATCCCAAGGAACCTCGATGGATTTCACTGCGACTTGCACGAAGCCTTCTGTAGACGACACGAACCGAGTTCGCAGCACCGCGTTGCTGAGGACGAGCTGCTCCCATGCTGCGCGGAGCTTCGACAACGAGATGTTCTCTGCCAGCTCGAACTGGAACGTATTAAAGTAGGCATCCTTCTTTCCCTTGGTTCTGGATCGCGAGATCATGCCTTGTTGCAGTGCCGAGCACGGGGCAATGTACTCGATCTGGTCAGGGGCGACGCCTAGGGCCCTGCATACAGCTCCCCTGTGGCGGTGCTGACAAGCTTCGACTGCTTGCCTTGCCTCAAGAACGTCATTGGAGGACTCAGCCGATTGTTGCGTAGACTGCAGTACTTGGGCTAGACCGGCGACCGTTGGGTTTCTCAGAATGACAGCCGGGGTGGCATGCTTGATGCTCTGCCGCTTCAGCGCCCTCGCGAATCTTATGACATTGATGGAGTCCACGCCCAGCTCAAAGATGTTCGTGCTGGGCAAAATGCTAGTTTCTGCAACTCCAGCCATGCTGCTCAGCGCACTGCGAATTCTCCTCCCGAAATCACCAAAGTCAGCGTTCGAGATAGCAGAGGGCGCCACTAGCTGTTCGGGCGATAGCCTGCCGAAAAGTGCTCGGAGCTCCTTAACCTCTGCCTTGTTGTTCGGTGACAGAGGTATGAAAGGTAGTAGCAGGACATACGTAGGAATCATATATCCAGGAAGCTTCTCGCGGCATGCCTGCTGGACTTTCTGACCGATACTCAGTGCTTCCTCTCCATCAATGACTTTGAGGTCCTTAGACTTTGAGTCCCGCATCGTGACCACGAACGAGACGAGGAGATCCTTCTGCTGTTTCTCGTTGTGGATCACAAGAGTGACAACATCGGTGATTTGGGACACGCCAGACTTGATGCAGTGGTTAATCTCGCCGATTTCGAGACGCTGACCACGGAGCTTGACTTGATCATCGGCTCGGCCGAGGAAATCGAAACAACCGTCGTGAAGGACGCGAACTAGATCACCAGTCCGGTAGACACGTTCGCCAAAAGTGTCAAGAGTTGGGAATCGTTCAGCAGTGAGATCATTCCTGTTCAGATAGCCCTTTCCGACTAGCTTCCCTGAAATACAAAGCTCACCTACACCACCTTTCAGAACCGGAATATCGGTACCGGGTCTCAAGACATACGAGCCGACATTCGCAAACTGCCTTCCAATGTTTGAAGATCTTCCGTTGATCGGTACGCAAGGGAACGTAGTCACGCCGATAGTGGCTTCGGTTGGCCCGTAAAAGTTGTGAATGACGCGCTTCGGGCCCCAGACGTCCAGAATCTCTTGCTTCAACTGCTCACCACCAGTAATGAAGACTCCCCGGCAAAGGCTAGAAACTTCATCCGGGTGAATGAGACGTGCCAAACTAGGTGTAAGATCGATGTGAGTGATCTCGAGGCGGGAGATTGTGCCGGCCAGATCCTCGAGAATGACGTCTCTGGGCGCAGCCACTAAAGTGATGCCAACCGACCATGTCCAGTACTGCTCCAACACGGAGACATCGAAGTGATAGGACGCGAACTGCAACCATTTGGAGCACTCGTCCCAGTGGCCCTCAAAGAGCTTCTGGAAAGCAAGCATGGCCTGAACGGCATTCTCGTGCGTGATTTCGCAGCCCTTGGGAGTTCCTGTCGTGCCTGAGGTGTACAGGCAGTAACTCCTGTCTTGTGGTGTCAACGGATGCGTGACTTTAGGTGGATCAGAGCTTGCTGCTGCGAGATTTTTCTCGTCGACCACAATAATGGGCACCGAGACATTGAAATCCAGGTTGAGGCTCCTCAACTTATCTGTCAGAAGCACAGTAGCGCCCGAGTCTTGTAGGATGAATTCTTTTCGAGATGATGGCGCCCCTGGATCTAAGGCGAGCAGTGCGCACCCAACTTTCAGGATACCCAGCATTGCGAAGTGCGCTTCAGGGCACTTGTCAAAGCAAACGGCCACGATATTGCCTGCAGCCACGTGAAGAGCGAGCATGTTCGCGACCCTGTTGCCATTCTCGTCCAAGTTCCGGTAAGTCCACTTGGTGGAGACTGGTTTGTCGCCCTCGAAATGTGATACAAATTCAAGCGCTATCTTGTCTGACTGCACCTGCGCGCTAGCCTCGACGAATTCATGAAGAAGTGTGATATTTGACTTCAGGTTAGGCTCCTCTGCTGGAAGAACAGCAAATAGCTCCTCATGCGTCCTGAAGAGGTCATCTTCATTGCCGTCTGCGTGCTGCGCCAAGTCGCAGAACATGGCATCGAACTGCTCAAGCAATATATTAGCTTGCTCATTTGGCAGAATGTCGCTGAAGAACGTGAGTCGAAGCTCGATCGAGTCTCGTTGGGGCTCAATTTCGAGGGAGACAGGGTAGTCGACAGTAGCCGACTCATCAACGATCTTCCACGGCTTCTCTTGCTCACCAACATTCTCAAACTTTTGGTACACTAATAGCGTATCAAAAAGCTTGGTGTTTGGAAGGCCCAACCATCGCTGAATGTCTGTAAGCGGCGTCCATTGATGCCGTTGAAGCCCAGTGTTGTATTCCATCATAGTCTGAACAAGCTCCCGATTGGAGGAGGCCTTCTTGGCGATGACCGGCAGCGTCGTGATGCAGGGGAACACTGCATTGCGCGTCGTTTCTAGGTCTCGGCCGGAGAAAATGGTACCAAAGACAACAGCCGGCTCGCCTAAGTAGGATGACAAGATCCTCAGCCACGCCGCCTGCGCCACTGCTTGGACCGTGAAGCCGGCATTCCTCACAGCCTCCTCCAGCGCCGGTAGCGACAGAAGAGATGTTCTTGACTGGACCTGAACCTTCCGCTGGTCTTCCCTCAGAGGTGTCATTACCGGGAACCTGTTAACAACTGCCTTTGGAGCGTGATTCTCCCAAAAGGCTTGGGCGGTCTGTTTGCAGTTCTGGGTGTGCGTGATAATATCTTGCACCACGGTGCCGAGGTCGGTTTCGCTGTGCAGAAGCTCTTCGTGGAGGGCTCTGCTAAGAGTAGACAATGTCTCGTGCAGAGAATGGGCGTCATAGAGGACGTGATGTATGGCAAGATGCATATCGATGCCTGAGCTGCCGTCAACGAGCACTACTCGCCAAGGAGGTCGACGGAGATCGTCGAACACTGCCTGCGCAGCTTCGTTTTGCCAAGCGATCAGGTCGAACTTGTCGGCACAGTTCTGAATCTGTAAAGGGACAGCATCTTCCTCGAATTCGTATTGCAGCATGGCGTATGAGGCGTCCTCGTGATCCAGAGGTGTGAAGCCTGTGCGCAGTATCCTAAGGGCTTTGACGACTTGAACCCAGGCATGGCCAACTACCTGGGCTGTCACGCCCGATTCAAAGTGAAAGCTGATGAAGTTCAGATAGTCTTTGCCCTTGGAATTGACGAATTCTGTGAGTAAGCCCATCTGAAGAGCCGTGCAGGGCAGGACTGCTTCAATGAGGTCTACTGGCACACTATCTTGCAGCAAGGTTCTCGCCGTCTGCTGAAAGCTAGCAAGGTCATACAGCGGCCAGTCCCTGTTGTCAGGTGGTGCGTTCGTCAGCTTTGGGGCGAGCTTCGAGCATGTTGGATTCTCTAGAACATCGGTCCCGGTGATGGAATGGAAGCCTTTCTTCCGAAGCATGGCTGCTACCTGGACCGCATTGATGCTGTCGAGCCCTAGCCTGAATATGGTAGTATGTCGAGTGATCTTGTCCTCGGTGTTCATCGAGATCTCAGAGAAGACCGATCGAATTATTTTTTCAGATTCGGACCAGCTCTCGCTTGTGTAGGCTTGACGTGAAGTTTCCTCAGATACAATGGTGGTGCGGCTAAAATTGAGTGGGTCAAGCCTCTCCTGAAGATGAAGAGGGAGAGAGGCCCTTGAAACCGTATGTGAAGATGGGTATTGGAGGAAAGTCGAAATTATATAGGAAAGGGTATCATGTATAAAAGACGCATAGGCGTCGGAAATGTATGAGCTATCAAATCATCAGCGTGCCACAGGCCGGACCCCAGAAAAGTTCACTCACCGATCAAAATGAAGCTTCACATTCAGCTGGTCCCGATCAGGGTTTGGAGTGACCTCACAAACAAGCGGAAAATCCATCTCACCATCATCACTCTCCAGAGTCCACAGGTTCCCATCCAATGGCTGAGGAGGTTGTTGCAGCAACAACAAGGTATCGAATAGCCGTGCCCCGTTCGTGGAGAAAAGAGCCTGTATCCGCCGGAGCGAAGTGAACTGGTACTGAAGTAGTTTTGGATTGAGTACCTGGAAGGACCTCAGAACGTCGACATTCCGCCGGATCTCCTGGAAGTCGATGTGCGTAGGGATAGTGTTGAAGCATGGAGCAATGAGCTCCTCAACTCTGTCGACGATGGCGGACCGGCCGTTGACCACATTGCCGAAGCAGACGTCATCGGATTGTAAGATTACGCGCAGGAGGGTGCTCCAAGAGGCTTTCAGAAGGGAAATCATAGATGCATTCAGCGTCTTCAGAATGGCCTCAATGTTGGAGAGTGAGGTGACCAGGGATCGAGTTGAATTATCACGGCCATGTCGCGTCCCAGAGGCACGAGGTAGAGGCGTCGGTCTTGAACCCTTTAGATACCGCTTCCAGAAGTCATCCGTATCCTTGGGCAAAGCCAACATCTCCTGCAAGAATGACTCGTAGGAAGGAGCCGGCTGAAGCTCAGCACCAGAAGCAACCAGTTCGATCTCTTTCAGAAGTCGTGATATCGCCACACCGTCATACATGGCATGGTGGCAGACAAAGGACAGGTATTGGTCCTCACCTTTTCGTATGACGGCCATGGAAAGTGGTGGTATACCAGAGTCAATAGCAGAAGGGACGGTCTCAACGTGCTTGGCTATTGCATCATCAAAGGAGTTGTCTGCCGCATCAAGACATATCCATTCTGGATCCCACTCTGTAAGCACACATTGCGCCACGGCGTGTTCCCGGTCATTTGTGCTAAAGAAGCATGTGCGCAAGATGCCGTGTCTTTGGGACATGACAGACCAGTACTGCCTTATGATGCCGGGATCGACATTCAGACGAAACAGCATCTTGTTGAGATATGAGGCACCGCTGGCAAATGATGCTAGCATTGCCTCCTGCAGCGGCGTGCACGGGAGGATGGCCTCGACCTCCTCGCCTTGAAGGCTCATTTCGTGCTTGACGTACTCGACAAAATCCGGGTGAAAAATTTCCAGATGCTTATCATCTATGACGGCCTCAGTCCACCCATTGTACAACAATGAAGTGAGCCTTGCCACGGAGGTACCCTGCAGAATGACTGAGATGGGCAGCCTCCGTGAAAAGGATTTATGCAGTCCCTTGGCGACAGCAATTGCCGAGATGGAGTCCAGCCCCAAGCTAGTGAGAGGCGTCCATCGCCTCACATCTTGAAGAGGGACATTCAGGACATCCGCCACAATTGCAGCGATTTTTCGGTCCTCTTCAGACCAGTCGCCGTCTGCTGCCACGGACTCAGAGCTGGCGCTAAGAGCTTCGAGTTCTCTGGGGCTAAGGTTGCCGAAGATGGTTCTGAGCTTGGCCTTGTCGACTTTGCCGGAAGAAGTCATGGGAATGCTCGATATCGGGATGAGGTATGAAGGCACCATGTAGCTCGGCAGGCGAAATCGCAGCTCACTGAGGATGGCCTCGCCCCTCTCTGCCAATTTTCCGCCCGGAGGTAAAAATCGGAAATTGCCGCTCTCAGTGGAATTCAGGACATAGAAGCAAGCTAGCTGCTGTGCGCTGTTATCACCTAGGCTGACAAGCAGCGTGACGCAGTTGGACACCTCTCTGGACGTCGCCACAACGTTGTTGATCTCGCCTAATTCGATGCGCAGTCCACGCAACTTGATCTGGTCGTCAATCCGTCCAACGATAAGCAGCGAGCCGTCCGCCAACATTCGCCCGATATCACCAGACCTGTACATACGACCGAGTCTTGGGTGGTGGATGAACTTCTCCTGTGTAGAGGTGGGTAGATTCAAGTACCCGGCCACGACTTGGTCGCCACCGAAGCAGAGCTCTCCAACGCAGCCAATAGGGACAATGTCCTCATTATTTGGTGCCAGAACGAAGGCAGAAGTATTCTCAAAAGTATGTCCGAGATGGCGGATGTGATCCTGGGGAGCCATCTTCTTGACAGAGCAGATGTTCGTCGTCTCCGAGGGTCCATACCCCTGGTAGAGCTTGCCTACCCACTTCTTGGCCACCTCCGCAGTCATGGGCTCGCCAGACGTGACGAGAAAACCCACATTGGGCACGTTCACAGGGTCAATTAGCGACGCCACGGTGGGTGTCATGCTGAGATGCGTCACGCCCATGGCATTGATAGACCTCTCCAGATCCGCGAACAGCGTGTCATTGGTGCCGGCGCAAAGGCACATTCCTCGGGTGAGAGCGAACAAAATCTCAAAGACGGAGACATCGAATGCTTGAGAGCATATTTGCAGCATGCGAGAATTCTCCTGGACGGGATAGATCCTGGAGAGGACGTTGAGGTTGCCGCAGATGTTGAGCTGGGTGACGCAGACCCCCTTTGGAACACCAGTGCTGCCCGAGGTGTATATGATATTGGCTACTCGGGATGCATCAACCTTGTTCCCAGGATTCTCGCCGCTGTATTCATCGAGTTTTGCGTTACGAAGACTGATGAAGTGACAATCGCCGAGGTCTAGTACGTCGCTTCCAGAGATCTCGTCGGAGATACAAAGTCGAACACTCGCCTGACTCAGAATCGTCTGGATTCGCGCCTTAGGTGTGCTTGGGAGGAGCGGCAAGTAGGCGCAGCCCGCTTTCAGAATAGCCAAGATCCCAGCGTATAGCATGGTCGACTTCTCCATGACGATTGCTATAGCTTGACCTTCTACCGCACCGGAAGCTTTGAGGTGCCGGGCGATCCTGTTCACCAGGCCATTGAGCTCGCCGTATGAGATCGTCTTAAGGTCAACAGTCCCTTCACTAATTGACTCAGCGAAGCAGATTGCATCCTTCTCAGACTGCTTCGTGACTGTTCTCTCAAACAGGACCGCTATATCAGAACATCCTTCCAGAGTCCTTGGGGTCTGATTGAACGTAGACAGGAGATTACCGGGAAAACATGCGGGGATAGTGTCGATGTCGAAAGCCACATTTCTAATAACATGGACGAGAATGCACTCGAACTGTCTCAGCAGTAGCTGTATGTGATCATGATGGAAGACATCGGCGTGGTGAGTCACTCGTAGCTCGAATCCTTCTTCCGTTGGCTCGATCTCTGCGAGGAGCTTGGTCTCCAGATAGTCCTCATGGGCAACTTGCCGCACCTCCTCAGGTTGTTTCCGCGCCGAACGACTTGCTATAGACTCTTGGTAGACGAAGAGGGCATCGTACAGAGGTTGCCCTGAGGCGATGCCGGCAGCCTTTTTGATGTCCACAAGCGGCAAGGTGCAATGGGCAAGGCTCTCCCTATTTGTGGCATGAATGCTTTGAAGTAGCTCCTTGATAGTCCGAACCTGTCCAACTTTGGCTCTTAATGGTATAGAGGTCAGGATTGGGCCCATGATCTCTTCAATGCCCTCAACAGGAATGATTCTGCCTGACGTGACGTTGCCAATCACAACATCGTCACGTCCCAGGATCGAACCCCACAGCCAAAGCAGACACGCCTGAAAAGGGACTTGAGGACTGACGTCCAGAAGAGATGAGACATGTAAGACTTCCGTGACCCCAACACCTAGCGTGTATTGAGCTGAGGAAATCTGGCCACTCTTGACCTGTTGAGCCAGTAGCTGAGGCATTGAGCTGGGCTGATATCCCAATAGGAGTTCCGCCCAGTAACCTCGCGCGATGTCGGCATGGTGAGAGAAGTCGGAGGAGCTGTAGTAATTGGAGACCAGTCGAAAAGAGGGTCGCTCGGTGATTTGGTCACCTCGAGCAAGGAGGTTGAGGTCGGAGAGGAGAAGGTCAAACGACCAGCCGTCGTAAATGGCATGGTGGATTTGCATCAGGACACTGGTAGGTTGGGGAGCCTTATTTTCCAGAATTTGAACCGAGAAAGGCTTGATGAAGTCTTGTTCATCCAACTGATACTGGCTTGTGAGGCTCTCCACCCTCCTAATTAGGCTCGGGTCCAGGTCTTTCCAGACGACTTGTTTGAATCCGCCGTCAAGCACAACGAACCCTGTGCGTAAAGCCTCGTTGCACCGTGCCAAATTTTGGAACCATGAGACTATTGTCTCGCAAGTGTGAATGGCAGGAACCTGTAGCTCAATCCAGTTGCAATATGCTTTCGAGTTGCTTAGCGTCTCGGCAAGCATGGAAACCTGCATGGGCGCACAGGGCACAACGGCCTCGATGGCATCAACCTTCACTCCTAAGCTCGAGGCTACCATAGAAACTTGCGCCGGATCCTCCTCCTTGTCTCCGGCCTCCGATATCACTGAGATGGCAGCGTCTTGTTGTATTCGGCCCACCGCCGACCGCAGGTGAGAGAGTGTCCTGGAACCGAGGATGTCCATGGCACTGACAAGAAAGCCAGCTGAACGAAGGCGAGATGCCAGCTTGATTGCCACAAGAGAATCAATGCCAGCTGCAGACAGTGTGGAAGCCGACCTCAGCAGGATTCCCAGGCCGTCCTGAGTGAGTTGTGCTAATTGACGTTCCACATCATCCTGGAATTCGTCCGAAGCTTCGGCGCCGTCGCTCTTGAACTCTTCATATCCAGAGTTCAGCTTCCTTCGATTAACCTTGCCCGAGGGAAGTCTCGGAAATGTCTTCATGAGGACGACATCTCCAGGGATCATGAATGCAGGAAGCCACTCTCGACATATCTGCAGTACTTGATCAATGGTGTAATCGTTCTGTGCATCTGTCTCACAAAAGACGACAATGATGCCCTGAATGACAGATGCCACTGCTCCATGACATCCTGGTGTTCGAAGAGCCGCCTGCTCTACCTCGCCGAGCTCGATTCTCTGTCCACGGAGTTTGACCTGGCCGTCGGAAATCCGCCCAAAGCACTCAATAGTCCCGTCTTCCCTTAACCGAGCCTTGTCCCCCGTCCTGTACAGGAGGCCATAAGGGGTATCAACAAAGGCTTTGGCGGTCTGGTCAGGCCGATTGATGTAGCCGAGTGCTGTCTGGTGCCCTCCCAAGGCCAGCTCTCCCACCTCGCCCATCGGCAGGACCTTGAAGTCCCCAGAGGTATTGTCCTTCAGAGGTTCCAGAATCAAAGCGGATACAGTATCCAAAGGGAAACCGACGTTGTTTGGCGATGAAGACGATTTGCAGGAGGGCTGAAGAGTGCAGTGAATTGTCGCCTCTGTTGGACCGTACATGGCCCATAGGATGCTTGGCCGGTCCGCATCCCCTCCAAATTCCCTGATGACAGGCTCTGTCAACATCTCACCTATTGTTAAGAGCAGGCGAAGATCGGGAGCATGATCCCGGCATCGGACCAGGCTGCCAGCCACCGTTGGTGTCAATTCACAGGCATCAACCTTCCGGTCTCTCAGCACAGCAGGGAGGTCATTGAGCATGTCTGCTCTGTCGCAGCTCACGAGGGTGGCACCTCGCAGGAAGGGAAAGAATATCTCGAACACCGAAACATCGAAGGTCGGAGCGGCAAATTGAAGGAATCGTGAGAAATGAGGAATATGACGGCCATGAGCAAGGAGTGCTTGGGTCGCAGCATCATGCGAGATGGCCACCCCTTTTGGTGTTCCCGTAGAGCCAGAGGTATACATGACATATGCGACACTGTCCGGCTTGATGTCCCGCAAGGTACTGCTGTCCGGTTCTTGGTCATCTTGGAAGTCATCTTGATCTACCACCACTACCGCCACAGTCGACTCTAAGGCGTCAATCTTTGAGCGGAGAGCTTTGGTTGTGACGACGACTCCGGCGGACACATCACCGAATATAAACCGCACGCGTTCTGGTGGGGCATCGAGGTTCAAGGGGCAGAAAGCTCCTCCAGCCTTCAGGACAGCAAGTTGTGACACGTAGAGCTCGGGACACTGAGGAAGAAGCAGTGGGACGATGAGCTGCCCTTGCCCCTGATTCCCGGACGAGGCGACCAATATCCTCCTTGCCAGCCTCTCCGCCTGACTATGAAGCTCCGCGTAAGAGACGGTCCTGGGGGCTCCATCTGAGCCTTGGTAGTCGATGGCAGGGACATGATGGGGCGAGGTGTCTCTGACAAGCTTGTGGAGGAGGGCGGGACCCGATATCCGCCGAGGGTGTGGGTTGAGAATGGAGAGTGCCGGCGCGGGTGGTATTGATGAAGATGAGCATGCCATCTCTTCGGTTTGGCAGCGGCCTCGGGGTTCAGTGACCTAGGAAAGTCGGAGTAGATGTGTGGGTGCAAGGCTGACAAGTATGATACCTCGGCGGGGACCCAACTGAAGGAGGACATTGGGAGGGTTGTGACTTCGTATACTGGCACAGTCATCGACATCACGGCAGAGATGATGGTGAGGGAACTATGTAAGTAAAAACGGAGAGTGATTCAAGGGAAGTTGTGAGTGGGCCTGGGCTGGGGCTGTGACTGTGACAAACGGAGACGAAACTGAGCGAGGCTCGCCTGTCCCACTCTTGGACGGCATGTCGGCCGAGGCCGCGATCCGATCCGCCCACTGTTGTGGTCGTCGTTGGCCATCCAGCCAGGTCAATAGAACCTTGGACTGGGCACCATCACCCTTAGGTAGTGCCAAGCGAAGGACCGATTGGACTCTTGCCTCGTGAGCTGGCGTGGCGTGGGCATAGTAGCAGCCGCGCGGTCGACCTTAGTGCGGGATATCTTCAGATCTAGAGTCGAGAAGGGTAGCAATTTGGTGACGGTTGACCCCTCTTGATTTGAAATGCCAGCGCTCTGATTTGTTTTCGTCCCTTGTCTCGCCTAGTTTTCCCCTTCCTCTTGCTATTTCGGGGTCTCATAGACGATGGTTTCAAGTCAGAAGGCTGATAATGGAATCATGTGTTGGAACCTGAGTGGCTTATGAGAATCAAGGGAATGGTCATCATGAAGTTGTCATCGACGTTCAGTGGTCGAAGGGGCATTTCGCATTTCAATAATTCCATTGCGTCATGGTTAGGCGACCATTGAAGCTGAAGAATCCGCCAGAGGCTCAAAACCTCTGAGGCGCTTTAGGCGCCCCTTTTATCCGTCAGCCTGGGGATCGGCCCAGCACAGTGGGAATTCGATGGGTGTTCAGTGCCCTGCAAGCCTGGCTAAGTTCGGCAGTACAGGGCATTCCAGCGTTTATGTTCTGCACCGGAGTCGCGAGGTCCGTAATCGGTCTCTCACGCGGCTCGGGAACGGCCACCTAAAAATTCTGGAACACCTGTGAGTACACACTTTTGCTGCCCGAGTACACAAATACCATGTATATGATCAGATGACAGTGATTACTGGACAGAGCGGGTATCAAAACCCCAAAGGAGACCCATGGTTCTCGATTTTAATACCTCAAGTGTCAACCTTATCGTCGGCTCTTATATCTAGACGGACTATTGGTACAAGGAAGATGTGAGCTACTTATGTAAATGAATCATAATGGCATGCCCACTCTTCCTTTCAACTGCCTTTCCTGTCTCAAGCTGATACTGTGTATGCGGGCATGGCATGGGATGGCGACGATGGGAATGGGAGATAGCATACCTGATAGCATAGATAGCAACTTCTAGGAACTGGTAGCCACGACCTGCAAGACCACGATACAAAAGGCATCTTCATCTCCTGATCGGCCAGATGCTAGGTATCTTCAAACTCACTTTGACTTGATGTCGTTGCTGCTTTCAAAATATTTACAAAAATTATCACCACCACTTTCAATGCACTTCTCATGAACCCCCATGTCATGCTATTTTATTTTGACGTCAAGGAAAAGAGAAATCCCATTTCACAGCGTCTGGACGTCGGCACAACGCCCGCTTATGCAGACTTTCCGAAGACCGCCTCAACCATCTCGCCAGATCGGGTCGACAGAACCGACAGAAGGGTATCACTCAGCTTGGGAAGTGTCAGTAAGGGCTGAGACGGGACATGGAGGGCAGCATTTCGGAGATGAACTTACACCGTGGGTGCCTTCACAGCAGCCTTGCAACCAAACCCCAGATCCAGGGGCAACAGTACCCTGGGCAAATTGAACCTTGTAGTCACGTGAAACTTCCAGCACTCGTCTCTCGCCGCCCTCTGTCTGGACAGACCACCGATCGGCTCGGGACGGGCCCTCGACCGCTCCGTCCTGAACCTCTGGCAGCAGCTGCCATGCGTCCTTGAGCATGTCGACGTGTGCTGTCCTGCGGTAGCCCGTAGCCGCGACTAACAGATCGACATCCAGCAACTCCTCGGCAGACGAGTCTAGAATTTGATCGTTAGTCTCGACCAGCCCGTCAGCTTCGAGAGCCACATCCCCAGGCAGTGACTGTCGCAGCTTGAGGCGAAGCTTGCCGCCGTCGTCTTCCACCGATACGATCTGCCTACCGCCCATGATCCGGTGGGGCCACTTGGTCTCATCGTGACCAAGCTCTCGCTTCTGGTCGTACATCATCTCAAACAGAGTCTCGAGCAGGCCCAGCCTCACCACTCCATAGTTGGTGGCCTTGGCCTCCTTGATCAGGTTCTGGCGGTATTGGGCTGGCCTGGGGTACAGCCTGTCGATGAACTCGGGGTTGAAGATGGAGTTGACACTGCATCCGAAATTAGTTACACGATTCTTTGTTCAGAATTCACGCCAGCTTCGGATATATATACTCACAATGGAGAATCGTCACTTGGCTTCAGGAATTCGCCTTTCATGATCAAGTACGTCTTGGAGTTGGGGTACAGGTTGGATACGTTGTTGAAGATCTCGGCGGCACTCTGCCCTCCTCCAATCACTGCGACCTTGACGGGCGCATTGCGGTCCGCCAGCAGCTTGGGCACCATGTAGGCATACTGCGACGAGTGGATCACGCGCGGGCTCTTTGCTGGCAGGGGCTTAGGAATTGACGCCTGCCCACCGATGGCAAGAATCACGTTCCGGGCGCGGTGCGTGCTGACTGCGCCAGTCTTGCAGTTCCTCTCCACCACCGCGAAGGTCTTGACGCCGTTGGGGTCCTTCTCGGGTGATACGGATAGGACTTCGCTGTTGTACCTCACAACACCATCGAAGTGGCTCGCGCACCAGTGCAGGTAGTCCCCATACTCGCTTCTCGACGGCAGGAAAGTGTCCAGGTTGATGAAGTCCAGTAGACGACCATTCTTGTGGACGTAGTTGAGGAATGTGAAGTGAGACCTCGGGTCACGGAGGGACGCCATGTCCTTGAGGAAGGAGATCTGCATCTTGGCCCCGGGCAACAACATGCCCGCATGCCATGCGAACCTCTGCTGCTTCTCCAGGAAGAGGACGTCGGGAGCCCTGTTCATACTACCCGCTTCGAGGGCGTCGTGAATGGCAACCGCGATGGCCAGGCTTGCCGGGCCGAACCCCACGCAGACGAGATCGTGGACCGAGTCCACATCTGAAGCTCGAAGGTGGGCAGATCGGTTCCGGTGGGTGTTCTGGGGTGCAGCTTGCGTGCTGCCATTGGCACCAGCGGAATAGCTGATGCCACTGGTGTCGTGGCTGTCGATCTCACTGTGAGGTGCCATCTCGATTTGTGGCAACCTGAGGGTGGAGAGTGATTTAGCGAGTGCGGACGAGAACCTTGTCGTGCCGCAGGATAACTGACAGGGCGTCGCGTCAACAAATGTTGCACCGGAATGCGCGAGAGATTAGTCAAGTCCTGTAATGATGGATGTGACACGGCCCGATGGGTATCAGGATGGGGGTTGGAAAGAAGTGAAGGAGGCATCGGAGGTACCCAACCTTCACCGTGAGGTGATGGAGAAGGGCGTGGCACTGGTTAAGTACTGATCCAGCCTCATCCCACAACAAACGGACACGGCCGCCGCCCCATGGTTCTGGCACCACCACTGCGAGTGCCACATAACTCTCGGCTTAGCACACAGTACTATTCCAGCAGAGCTCCATCCGACCCCTGGCATCAGGCACTCGGTCCGCGCCTCGTGTGCTGAAGCGACCTTCTTGCCGTCCCATCCCACCAGATGGCACCACAGTACGAACTCGTTCCAGGGTCTGTGGAAAGGAGAACGATTGAGTGAGTCGTCATCCACTCAAGGCCCGGGAGCACCCCATGGGAGCCACTAAACTAACCTTACAGCCACCGACTTGCTGCAAATGGGTTGGGGGCGCTGCGGCACGTCCTGCTGCGACTGGTGCCCCAGTGGAGACATGTGTCCCTAGTGGCAACAGAAGACGGTAGTGCTGCCACTGTGGAGCAGTAACGTCTCCGTTTTAGGCGAGGTCGGTGATTATCTCTGGATCTGATAAGATCAATCAGGGGCCACTTGCGGGTCCTATTTTGACGACACAGTGACACCCACGGCACGCGGCCAGCCGGTCCTATTTTTTTTTTCCTTTCTTCCTCCCCCCCCCCCCCATCTCAGCCCTGCTTCCGAGCGACAGGCTCGAGGTCGTCTCCTCGACACCGTCGCGAACTTGTGTCCTGTAATGAAGTATGGGTCTGCATTCGTTTTTCATTAAATCATCGGGTCCAGCCGTCAAACGACAGCGAGGGACCACAACACTACTTGACCTCCCACGGTGCCACATCGAAGACGTTTGCTCATGCAGGTGGCTGAAGATGTACAGCTCGAGAGCCGGCGGAAATCTTCTCGACGGCCATAGTCCGCCCAACATAGCAGCCAGGTCTTCCCCTGCTTCCGGCATGCATTGTGGATATCTCAGAATTCGCTCAACCTCACACCGTTGGGCTGCGTGATCAAGGTACGACCAGCAGACTTGTCAGATCTTTCACCACACCCTGCAGGACGCGAGGTCGATCCTTCGTGCCTCGGCCGTGACTCCACCGAGCTGTTTTCATTGGTCATAGATGATCTGATAAGATCATTATTTGTCTCCTCTTTGCCAAGGTGGACAATTGGGAAGGTCGACCTTGGACCATCATCCATGCCTAGACACTGTGCCATTCCCACTTCTCCGTCCCGTCCTCCCATGGCTGTCCCCCCTCTTTGCGTGGAATATATGGGGTTTTCTCCGCTTCCGCTGACACTGCAGAGCGAGGTCGGACATACTATGATCGTACTATGTATTCAGACCGAAAAATTTTTCTATACCCTGGGCGGCGCCGAGGATGTACGCAATAGCTTGTAGTCTTCGGGGGGGGGAGGGGGGCGCCTCTTCTCGCCATCAGTCACGCCTGCTGCAAGTTGATGTCCTCATCACCTGATGATTTGGGATTCGGTATATCACACATCTGACGAGTCAGACAATTGTGCACCAAACGGCATGATGTCTTGCTAAAAAAACAATTTCTCCATCCACAAATTAGGCATCGGCGCTTCTGTTGTCTGTGTTTTGGTTGCCGTGATTAGCGACGCAGATGTACACATTGTCAGCGGTGATCAAGTCTGCATACTAACAAGCGTTCCTTCAAGGTGAAAATGTTCCTTGTTCGTTGTCGTTCCTAGCGTGTGAGAAACTCGACGCGACTGTTGGCATGCATCAACTTCTCAGACTACGAAGTCTACTGCACGGCTACATGATCATATGCACTGCGCCACAACGAGTGTCCAAGCCCACGTGCAGTCACTCGAACATCCGTATTTGAGCAGACATGGCTTTAATCTAGGTCCTGGTGGTGAAGCAGACTGCTGTTCTCAGGGCTGTGGTATCAGCCGCGCCATGTGACATGCAAGCCGGTGCCAGTGCATGGTCCCCGTTCATGCACATGTCCCTGGCCATCGTCATCTACATAGTATCCAAGTTTGTGGATTTGGGCCGCTTGCGTCAGCCCTGTAACGGGCTGAAATCCCTCGAACCCGACAGACTGTCGACTGTAACACCGGCCCATATCTCGGGGAGGGCCGGTTCGCCCTCCCTCGCTTGGAGCTGCTGTGCGACCCTACTGAGGTCGAGCGTGCATATTGCCCTTAGGCATTGGGACAGGGAAGAACGGGAAGCCCTAGTGGATCGGAGCGAGTGGAGATCTCTGCAAATCGAAAATCGCTCTCTAGGCGAAGTTTTTAGTATTTGACCATGCCAAGACCATTTTCACAAACCTGGAGCGAGCCTGACAGGGTCGGCCTCTCAAATTCCGACCGACGCCGGTCCGCTGTACCTACAGACCATCAGAGGAGGTGCCGACGCGACCTTCCGCCTTGGACAGCCCGAGCGATGCCTCCGCTATTATCGAAATTCAAGCAATGCATTAGAAGACAAATGGCAGTGGCTGTAACTTGTATCCACGCCGCCAACTTAAACCGTCGCGTGAAAAACGGATTCCTTATAGCCGATTTGACGACAGAAACTCTCAACATTGTTTGCATTCAAAGGTTCAATGGAAATCATGGTGGTAGTTGAGGAGTGCCAGGCGTCGAGCATATCCCCAGCCGCCGTCGTGATAATCCTATCGGAGGTTGCAACTTCATAACTACACCTGCTCGAAAGGTCTTGTCGGTCCTTGAATACCCTCGAACGACTCGTAGTAGGCTGTCATGAACCGCACCAGCAGATCAAGCCGCCCATCCCGAGGAAGGGCGAACACACCCCACGGTTGGTCGTTCTTGGCCAGGTTGCCCACCGGCACTGTCGCTACAGGCCAGCCTGCGCAGGATGGGAACGAGACCAGGGACGCGTCTGACGCAGAAAGCACGATGTCGAGGTCTAGCTCACGCATGAACCTCGCCATCCCTTCTTCCCGGGCGAGATGGCGCAGACCTGCCGCCGCGGCGTCGTGTCTCTCGCGGGCCATGGTGTCGCGAAGGGCCTTGATGAGCTCCGTCTGGGTCGTGTACGCTTGGCTTTCTGTCAGTGACATTCGTCCGTGGGGGGTATCAAATTCTCAGTGGGATGCGGGAAACCCTCGGGACTCACGCTCTGGCATCGCCTTGTCGGCGTGGGCTTCGTTCCAGGCGACGAGTTCGGCGAGTTCAGCAAGCTCCGGGTCGGGCTCGAAATTCGTAGCGATGAAGTCTTTCAGGACGCCTGCGAACTCGTGGTCTGGTGTTTGCGTCAGCCTCCTTGCTGTCGTGAGACATCGTCAGAGTACTTTGCGGGAGTGCGCACAACAGAGTGTGTGAAGAGTCTCGCCCTCAGACTTGAGCATCTCCCATTGAGGGGGGTCTTGCAGCGGGAAGACGACTTTAGCACCTAAAGTCTCCAGCTTCTTGGCCATTGAGGCGTATCCGCCTTTCTAAGCTCCATCGTCAGCCGGGTGATGTCGGGCAGGGCAGGGCCGGCCTGGGTTCTCTCCCTACCACCTCATCCGAACCCCATTTCCACTCGATGGTCTCATGAATTCCCCATTGGCTGTCCAGGATACCAATAGAAACCCCCTTTCAAAAAACCTGTATCTTTGTCGTGTTCGATCCGTTTCCCGGCACCATCGCTGGGAGCGAGTAGAATTTTGGCGAGTGACGCCAAGTCAAGAGGGTCGCGCGCCATCACGCCCACGCGGTCTGAAAACTCACTAATCCTCGAGATACCGTCGATGGGGACCGAGCCATGCGGTAAGGTCAGACCATAGAGCCCATTATTGCTCGCCGGGAACACGTTCGAGCCCCCTGTCTCAGTACCTATGCCCAACGGCGAGAAGCCCGCTGCTACGCCGACGGCGGGGCCGACCGAAGAGCCGCCGCACGACTTGGAGTGTCTCGATGTTAGTATCCTGGCCGTTTGTAGACAGCAGTCACAGGGCAGGCTGACCGGCTGGTCCTCGTCTTTGAGCCCATCTCGTCTGTATGGGGACAGAGTTTGGCCTCCGTATGCGCTCCAACCGAGCGGGGTGTTGTCAGACCTTGAACGTGGGTGAGCAAAGACGTCTTGTCGCTGATAGCTTAGTGTCATCACCTACTTCATCCCGCAGAATTCCTGAAAGGTGGTCAGCGAACTTGATGGTGACTTTGGGGGAAGGGAGAGCCGACAGAGCGAGCAGTACTCACGGTCAGGTTTCCTTTCCCTAAGACAATGACGCCGGCTTCCAGCAGCTATAATCAAGTCAGAAACAATATCCTCAGGTAAAGCATGGTTGAACTGGACCTGTTCTACTGGCTTTCTCAACTATAGTTGCGTTTCTCTTGGCCACGAGAGATGCGATCGCACATGAGCCCGCGGACGTGACCATACCCAGGGATGGGTGCGTAACGATGGCATCCTATGCGTATCATAACAGTCAGTCATGACACCCTCATTAGGCTGTTTGCGAGGGGCGCACTTTGAGAATGATCGGGATGCCGTGCAACTCGCCGCGGATCTGCCCCCGCCCACGCTCCTCATCCAGCCTCCTCGCCTGGGCGAGCGCGATGTCCCTCGGACACACCGACAGGATGGCCTTAAGCTTCAGCCCGTCCTCATTGTGCCGATCTATCTGATTGAGAAAAGAGCTGACCAGGCCCTCGCTGGTGAGCTGCCCGTCCCGCATCAGCTGTTGGTACTCATGCGCTGGCTGTTGTAGGGTGAAGGACCCGGGGCTCTGGGACGGCGTCATATTGCCAGCGATGGTGACTGCTGTAGTCTTTTACAGTGAGACGGCAACATGTTACCAGATTCTATTCGTAATAAAGGCTAATACTTATACTTTACAGGTTCCTCTTCGCTGCTGCCTGGGCTTACTCACGTCGTCAGTCCTGCATAGGTGAATCTGGGCAAGGCTTCCATTTCGGTCTACAGCAGACCCGCCTCCAACCTCTATTCTACCCTGGCACCAGCCTGAGGTCCTGGCAGATGAGGATTCGTAGGCGGGCCAGTCGCCCTCCTGTGGGCCCTAGACATCTTGTTGTTTGGGCGCGGTGTTTGCCTCATTCCTACTCATGTAAGGGAGCGGGGGTGGTGAGACCAATGCAACCGATTTCCGCAAATAAAGGCCGACTATGGTGCGCCATGGGTCTCACTTCGCAGAAACTCGCCTTTCCCGATCTGATTCACATCACAAATCTGAATAAACTTGAAGTCGTGGTTAAAAAGCACTGGTAAATCATAAGACAACTAACTTGCTAAACTCATATGAGCTGTTTTCGTCCTCTAGAGCATTGTGGGGTAGGGGGGGGGGGCGGGGTTTCTAGAAGGGTTAGGGTTGAGACACCGGACTTGTGTTCTCCCCCCGCGGACGCATGCGTCATGCCCTGAGGGTCCATCTTCACTACAGGACCACGATGGAGAGCCCCCCATTCCAGCTCCCAGTTTCGTAACAGACCATTCGTCGCTGCAGTACTTTGTGAGCTGCCTTGAAGGTACGATTGATCCAATTGGCTATATGACGGGCGAACCAATTGATGAATCAGGCCCAATCCCCAAGGCCTAGTGTTCGGTCTTGAGAGCATCGCCATGAAATCATGAACGCCCTCTTGAGCTTCAGATTGCCAGTTACCACGACACCGCTACGTACATCGGGTAGGCCTGAAAGATCCTGTCGCCTCAAGTCGCTGCACCTCCACCTGGACCTCGCCTGCTCCCACTCCAGCATGTCAACCAGCGACCAAGCCGGAGCCCCTCCCAGCGGCAAGCCGCCTCTGCAGAAACGCTCGGTAGTCTCATCGTTTCTCTACAAGTTCATCCAAGAGGGCGGCGAGCGCAAGGCAAAGGTTGCCTTGTTCAAGCGCAGTGGTCAGGTGCGCACCTACCCGTGAGTGATTTAGGCTGCCCGCTTTTCCGCACATCAGCTGGACAATGCTCGGTCCCGTAGCCCTGTCCTCTGGTCTCACCGGTTCAAGCTTCCAATCGTCGAACAGACCTGTCACTTTCTTCGTCGCTTAGTCTCTGTCTGGCTAACATGGTGCAGTCATCGCTGGGCGGTGGTGTCAGGAAGCATTGACCCCGAGGATCCTTCACCCCTGGCAGCAGCTTGGAGAGAAATCCATGAAGAGACGACCTTGACTCGGTCTTCTCTAGAACTCATGCGTCAGGGCAAGAGCTACGTCTTGCCAGACGAATCTATTGGCAGGGAATGGACCATTCACCCCTTCGCCTTCCGCCTCAAAGACCCCAGTGAGGGTGGTAAGGGCGAGAACGGCATCACTCTAGACTGGGAGCACGAAGATTGGGCCTGGTATGACCCCATGGATATCGAGGACTCTGAAAGTTTTGGAGCCGTGCCGCGTCTGGCCGAAAGTCTGCGGCGTGTATGGTTCGAGAAAGACCTCGGCATCGACGCTGGAGCCGTTCTCACCGGCGGGCTGGAAAGGCTGAAAAACGATCATCAAAGCGGCGCCCGTCAGCTGGCCGGTGTTGCCCTACAGGTCTTGCGGGATATCATTCTGAAAATGGATACTCAGCAGCCAACCGATGAGCGGTGGACCAAGATCCGGTTCGCTGCGTGGCACATCTGGAAGAATGGCAGAGGGTCCATGGGCGCTGCCATCCTGAGCACCCTGCTCGCGGCTTTGAAGAGTATGGAACAGATCCTTCAAAAGGGTCAGGAGGAGGCATCGATCAGCAGTTCCACCGAGTGGAGAGATGCTCTTGTAGAAGAGCTTGATCGTCGCATCGCTGCTAGGCAGGATGCAGCCAGTGAAGTTTCAGCCGCGTTCGTCAACTTCATACGCGAGCATTTTGCTTCCCGAGAAAGGTCTGGGCGGCCGATAAAAGTGTTGACCCTCTCCGAGAGCTCCACAGTCACGCATGCCCTTCGCCACGTCATTACTGACACCGGCTTCCAACTCGACCTACGCATTCTAGAGTCACGACCTCTGTTCGGGGGCGTGTCTCCCGCCAGCTCCCTAATCCGAGATGCTCCTTCGTCACAAGTCTCTCCAAGCCATGATGCTGAGGCTCACGAGGACTCTCGCGTGGCACCACTATCAAAACCCCAGGTGACCATTTACACAAATGCCTCTTCAGCTCTTGCCTCAGAAGATATCGACATGGTGCTCCTCGGAGCCGACAGAATTGCCGAGTCTGGCGGTGTCAGCAACAAAACGGGTTCATTGCATGCCGTCCTCAGTGCCAGACGTGCTTCACCAAAAGCAAAGATAGTGGTCGTAAGCGAATCAGAAAAAGTAGCGCCCGCAGGGGCTGCAGGCGCTCATGTCGTGGAAGACAACGACCCCACACAGCTTGCGCGTGCCTGGAAGGCAGACTACAACAGCGAGAGAATCAGGAGTGCAGCGGGTACGGTATCCAATGGTCTTGGTGGTGGGAACACTGTGGCGAGACGGTGTGGCCCGGGCGATACTGCAGCCCGTGTACACATTCGCAATGTGGTTTCTGAATGGGTCCCTCCGGAGCTTGTTGATGTCTACGTGACGGAGCAGGGAGTATGGGCAGTAAGGGATATAAAAGAGTTGTCTGAGACATTGGGCACCGAGAAGGAGAGGCTCTTCCGGCATATTTGATCAAACGGCTTCCGCGTAGCCTCATCGGGGCAGGTTCGAGGATTCAGCTGGCCTGAACCTGGCCTGAACCTGGCCTGGAGGCCTGATTAGGTACGGTCGGGTCCGATGTACAGCATTCCGACCCGGTTTACTTGCTTGCCCCTAGGGGCGCCTAGTGCATGAGGCCCCATGTCACAGTTTCACTCATTTTCTCGACTCGCGCGCCTTGTCATTTCTCACAATCGCCTCGCCTGCGGTAGCGCCAGACGAGAGATCTGTCAGTATGCGATCTGATGCAAGAAACGTTTGGTGAGGGGCATAGGTGCCCACCCTGGCTCTCGAGACCATTCCTATCACACTCTGTTGGTCATGAACATGCAGCATGCGGATCTGACTTCCATCTTGACAAACTACATTCATCGAGTAGGAGCTGAGAACAATGCCATGACTACGACTTTGTCCATCTGGACCGAGCTATCGGCATGTGGGGTGACATCTTGGACCCTTCGAAAGCCCCACATGCGTAGGGATAGATCTTGCCATAGGCTTCGGGAGGGGGGAGGGGTTCGATGGCGGCGGTACCAAGGGTAATAAACGCCCGTTCCCGCGCAATGCGACTAGCCAATATCGGCTTCGCCTGCAGTATGTCAGCAGGGAGGGCAGGGCAGGGCTGACCAGCGTCAACAGCTCCAGCTTCCTGGTTTCGACTCTTGACTCTGGATGCGCTACTAATGCCGTCTGGCCACGTTCTGAATCCGCAAAGCCAAAGACCGTGGACAGTCGCATTGCCGAGCAATCTGCAGGCCCCGGGTTTACCCACTCGTTGTAGGGGTGAGGTGCACTCGCACGATACGGGTAGCCTGGCCGTGGACCACCACGCAATAGTGACGGAAGCAAGCAGTGCAAACAGATACACGGACCAGGCGCACTCCGCAGAGAAGTCGCCTACCCTGGTCTTGAACTGGTCCAGCCACTAACCCATTTCACCGGGGAAACACAAGAGGGGATAGTTCGTATGCCGGGACAAGGACGCGACACAGCATCTCCATATATCTCGGCCGGCGTGCCATCCCTAGGAGACGCGTCCCGCCCACCAAGGGACTCGCTGAGGTTCAGCTCAAGTCCACGAGCCTCTGTCGTCAGCTTCCCCTCTTCTATATGGCAGCCCATGTACGGAGTACAGCTTTATCATTCGTTGCCAGCCTAGTTGACAGTCCGCTTGTGATGCACAACTGCTGGCGTGGATCAGAGACGCTGGTACAGAAGGATCTTCCTCATCGCCATGCCCAAGTCTGCTACTGGTACAGACTCCCAGAAAGCTGGGCGGCTAGGTGTGAACCCTCGCCGGGCCCATGTTAAAGAGGGAGAGAGAAAGAGGGTCAAAACAGCGTGAGTGCCACCCAACTCAGTTGTTCCCTTGTCCCCCGCCCACCCCTTACAAACCGCGGGCCCCCTCACTATTGGACGGTTCTCATGTCAGGCCAGGCACCCTTCTCGCTATGGCCATACTTTAGGGTGCTCCTCTAACATATAGCAAAACCAGGTGCAACGGCTGCAATGTTCGGCGCGTCAGATGTACTGGCGAGCAGCCGTGCTCCCAGTGTCAAGCGGCGCAACGGATTTGTGAGTACCCGATCGCCGACAAGAAGATATTCGTGGCGGCCAGCGAGTACGAAGATCTCAAGACAAGCAAACGTATCCTGGAGAGGTGTCTTGAGGAACTCCTGCCCGATCCGACTCAACGGCAGGCCTTCCTAACTCAGGCGCGAGAGAGTCCAGACAGTCGTCGGACCAGTATCAAACCTGTCAAAGACGAGGAATTACAGTACACCTCGTCGGGGGCATCAACCTCGACAGCCGCTCGGTCCCCTCCCTTTGAAGCAGTCCAGGCTCAGCACCAGAACACTACGCAGACACGGAAGCTTCTTGAGCACATCGATACCGGTGCCACCGAGGGATCACTACTTCAGGATCGTGACGGGACCAAGCGCTGGTTGGGCGGGACTTCAGGAGCAACATTCCTAGACCACCTCAAGAAGTTTATGCACACACTCAAGTCCTCGCTGGGATACAACGGAACCTCAACAGATACCTCTCCTGGGCTGAAGTTCCTTTCATCTCGCGGCCAATACCAGACCTCGGACTCGCGATTGCTCTTCACGCCTACACCAGATCACATCAACTCATTCTCATCAATGGGCAACTGGAGTGTAGCGGGTAGCTTACTCGCGAAGGTGGACGAGCATTTGCAGAGCTGTGCAAATACCTGGCCCTGTGGGGGGATCCACTACTTCGGGGACTTATCGCCACAGTATTGGCTGGGTTTACAGACTCACGAGATCCCGCGGCGGGAGGTGGCATTCTACGAAGCCGCTTTTGCGCTGGGGACAATCTACTCCTTGACAGCGGCCAACTCTAGGCGAGATGGTCACCTGGGCGAGATGTTCTTCGCAAGAGCGCGTAACATCCTAGGGGACCCGATGAACATCTCACGTTACAGCTTTCGTGATGTTCCTACACTGGCCATGATGGCCATGTACATGGCAGAGATGAACCGACGAGACAATTCCTACGTCTATTTGTCCTATGCCACCACAATCTGTTGCATGTTCGGCGGATTGAAGGGGTCATTTAATCAGGAGAGGGACAGGAGAATAGTGTGGACATTATTCTGTCTGAGCAAGGATCTCAGTTGCCTCATGGGCCGTCCGCCTTTATTTCCTGATGAAGCTTTTCAGCTACCCTTACCAGAGGTCTCATCGTAAGCTCCCCTCCTGGGTGTCACGTTGCTATCCTGTTCCGAGCTAAACAGTCTTATTGGCAGAGGTCTGCCACCTCCCTCCGGACTGATCGCTCATATCGAACTGTCAAAAATTGCCGGATACGTCATCTCCAATACGTACTCTATCGCCCCCCGAGAAAGCGTCAAACGCTTCCAAGATCCTATCGCCCAGGTGGCTAAACCCCTACAAATGCTGGAACAGTGGCGCGAACAACTATCTCCGGATCTACAGATACCACTGGAGGTACCACCTGAGTTTCAGATACCAACAAAGGACTTACCACCGGATCTTCGGGAAACCTTGGAGGAACAAGTCAAAGACACCAGTCTACCCATAGACCGCCCTCTCTGCATGTTGCACATGAAATGGAACCAGGTAAAGTTGTCTTCATCATCAGGCAATCAAATGTGGCCAAGCTTAGAAGGCATTCATGACTGACATCCCCCTGTAGCTCATCATATTGACGCTCCGGCCGCTGTTCTTCCTGGCCGTGAAGTCTTCCATCGGTGGCGACTTCATAAACGCGCCCAGGGACATGCTCGAACATCCCGGCATAGAGCCAGACTATATCCTGCGATGTAGCGCTGCTGCACGGCGCAACCTGCGGCTGGGACGCCACATATACGAGCGGTGCAGTCTCACCTACGACACCCCCAGCAAGCTTGTCATGCTCGACCTACACCACATCTTCAACGCAGCCGTCGTGCTGCTCCTCCACCAGATGGTCTTCTCGAACGTGATCAACACGGACACGATGGCCATCAAGGCGGCGAGACAGATCTTCGAGAACGAGGCGCGCACGGAATGCGTGTCGCCCGGCAACGGGATGGGCCGCGGAGTGGGTTCCTGCACGGCGACCGGCTACGCGTCCGACTGCGTCGGCGTCCTCAACGACCTCGCCGCCCTGGTGGCGCGCATACGGCCGCTGCGGTTCAGGGGCTCGGAGCATGCCAATACAGGCGTGGACATCGCGTGGGGACCACCGATCAGGTCGGAGATCGGCAGTGCGAGTGGCGAAGGGGGCTGCTCGACGGGCACCCTGGGCTCGCCGGCTATGCTCAGCGAGGAGCAGCTCGCGGCGAACCTGAGTCTGGAGAATCCCTTCGGTCTCGACGGGATGTATAACCACCCTATCATGATGCAGGGGCCACTGCCACAGGACCCTCCGTGTCATACGAACCTGAAAGAGCTGGAGAGGTGGGTACACGAGGGTCTATGGGGGCTCAGTGTGCCCTTGGGTGGGTACACGGGAATGTGAGTGAGCGGTAGAGGGGCACACGGTGTGTTCAGCTGATATATGTCTGAGGCTGACGGGGCACTTGACCGCATTGCTTATTTGTTTGGATAATATCTACTACCCCAGGTAACAACGGAAGGCATTAGTGAGTTTGGGCGTTTTATCCGTCCGTCGACTGGGCGTGGTGTATGGAAAGCTCTACAGGACCGGTTCAAGCTGGCCACAAGAGGAAGCACATGAGTGACGAACGACTGGATACCCGAGTGAGCAAAAATCCATGTAGATGTTAAGAACACCAATAATACATGCCCGCGAGCGGGGCTGAGATAGCTCACCACTACGCAGCTTCATGGATAGATACAAGAAGAGACGGCAAATGCCCCCTCTGCGCCCTACGTAAAATCGAAGAGGCCGCCAGAGCGGCAGAGAAGCCGGGTCACCTTGAGCGCTGTCGAGTGTAACATTCACGGGACACTGATGCTCACACCTTCTCCATACCTGATCACCATTTAGCACCCATGCAGTAGATTGGACGGCTCCAGTTCCTAACGCTTCGACTCGGTTTGCTGTTGTGTGGAGGAGGCACCTACGACACGACTGCACATGGAAGAGTGACAGGAACGTCGTCAACACCGACGCAGAAAGGGGATATCTTAAATGTCTGCATTAGCAGTGCTATATAACTAACTAACTATCTAAGGACCAACATATGCTAACTACCCCCATCAGAATTCCAACTAGAGTGAGCCCAAGCCGTTCAAGTAGCTCTGCACCTTCAGGAAATCACCGACACTGATCCAGTCGAGCTGTGGAAGGAAGATATACGTCAGCATCCGCCGAACACGAAATCGTCTCTCGAAACGCCTCAAGCCGGGCTAGGTTGATGGCTAACCCCCCGTTGGGGGTTGGGGGCTAGGAAGGTGCCCGCCACATATTAGGAGAAGCTGACGTACCAGGATAAAAGTAGGGTACCGGTCGTATAGGGCGTTGCACCCGTTGACCTGGGCCATGATGGAGGCCTCGCCGTTTGTGGTCGACGCGGCGGTCATGTCGGGGATGTCGATGCCGAAGATGTCGACATCGAGGAAGTGGTTGACCAGGTACATCCTGCCATCGGAGCTGGCGCCTGAGGGGCGGTCGACGGCACAGGAGGAGAAGGTAGAATCGGTCACGCTTTCAGTCTGGTTAGTATGTGCATTTGCGAGGATTTGAACCGGGCAGGATAGGTCCAGAAAACCCGAGCCCCCTTGGGTGTCGCGATAGGTGAATCCGGCTGGGGCCGCAGGGAACAAGGCGGGAATCCCAGGAGCTTCCCAGACATAGACCAGACTTACTCGTACGGCGTCTCACTGCGAGCACAGTCAGTCATCTCCGTACAGGTCTGAACGTCTATGGCGGGATGCTAGACTTACAAGATGTAAGAGGTGAACTCGGGTAGAATGTAGCTGACAGAGGTACCGGCAGGATAGTCCATGAACACCACCAGCCGGGTTCCATCGTCAATCAACTGCCCCAGGGTCGGCCACTCATCTAGGGCAAGTGTTGCGTCGGGCGAGTACGCGTAGGTGTCCGCGCCGGCCGCCTCGAAGGCCGCAGCGAATAGGGAGCCGTCGATCCCATCCCCATTCGTGATCAGGAGGGTGACGACCTCGTCAGGGTTGGCCTTGAGAAAGGTGACGACGGTCCCGAGCCAGGTCTCCAGCGTTCCCGCATCCTCCTCCGTGCAGGTCGTGTGGCAGAGCTCGATGGTGCCGCTCTTGTTATGGCTCTGCGCCTGCAGGAAGCGCACGCCCAGGCTGAGCTGGTCGGCCACCGAGTCGAACTGGTTGTCGACGAGCAGGATGCCGTCGAAGGCGGAGTCGTGGCTGCCGATGAAGGTGACGTTGGAGTAGACCTTGTCACAGAGCTCGGCGTAGCCGTTGCACACGGTCGCAGCGACGGCGCCGCGGGCGAGGGCCAGGGCGGCGGCGGCGGCGGCGGCGGCTACGGATCGCATCTTCGTGGGGTCGGTCCTCTTTAGGAGAAAGACGGGGAGTTGTGAAGCTGGCTGTGACGATGACGGGCCGCTCAGGTTGTCTTGGCAGGTGGGCGGTGCGAGGCCGTCGTGGGCCAGGCCTCACACGGGCCGGCGAGGGGGCCAACCGTTGCTTTTATACCATGCGACGAGCGAGCCTTTGACCGTGCGCGAGGCGTGTTATCGACGGAGTGTGATCCATCCATCCATCCGGTGCGGGTCGCCACCAATGAGCGTCGTACCATGACACTCGACCGTCACGATGCCCATTTTGCCCTCGTCGATAATACCCCGGCCTAACTCACATGCAATGACCTGTCACGGGCCAGGCCCTCGCTGCCCTGGGGGTACAATCTCGTGGCAGGGTTCTAGGGCCTCTGCCGCCTGTCGATGGGGGCCTGTCAGGGCCTCGGGGCCCCCCTCCCCTCTAGCCACCACGCATGAGATTGCAGATCCGGGCCGATACCACCCAATCCATCGACCACACCCACGACGCCCACTGGCCACCTACGGAGTAGTGCCTGTTCAGGGACCGAAGACTAGGGGCGATCCACTGCCGCCTCTACGCGCTATTGAATCCTGATCGGTCAGGAGGCTCACTCTGGGCAGGAGCACAAGAAAGGCCGGCACAAGTGCCCACATGAGGACTTCCGTTGGACGTCTACGGGTCTTTCGCTGCCGGCACCAGGTCCCCCCCCCCCCCTGCAAATGATGTGCGCGTTCAGCTGGTTCTGTATTCTCGGCTCCTACCGAGATGCGCGGTCAGCGAGATGCGCTGTCGTCCAGATCGCCGTGTGACACCCTGGGGCTGTTGTCAGCTGGAAGTGGAGCGGCCCACGAGATCTCGACTTCGCCTTGCGGGCTCCACCCATCTGAGACTGGACGACAGCCTACAGTGCACTGCGCCGCCATTGGCAATCTCGTCTGCTGTGATTATCGCATGAAGGCTGAGGCCTCGCATTAACATATCTCGAATTGATGCTGCCTTGGCTCGAGTGTCTGCCACTTTCCAGGGGCAGTGATTCAGTGAATGCCAGTGATGGGGCTATGCCGTCCTTGACACGCCCATTGCCCTGTGCCATGGCTGGCCAGCAACACTGAGGACGGCCTTGCAGGGCTACCATTCCTTGGGATGGTGGACAATTCCTGGGAGATTGTACAGCGATAGAGGCGACTATTTGGAAATCCTGGGGAGTGGCGGGAGGGAAAGAAAAGAAAAACAAAGTTGAGCCCGACAGATATTGGTACAGAATATAGAGTAGGCGCCGGATTCAAGTGTCCGCAGAATATTACTAACGCCTAATTACAGAAGAATTTACAAGAAAATCAATTTCAAATCCCCTTAAGAACAACTTAGAAAGTTGAAGTCAGACTACTTAGTACCTTTCCCATGGTGGAGGTTATGCCTATTTCAAATGTTGGTCTAACAACTTCATGTTGCCGACTGCGACCTGCAGACGTGCCAAAGATTGCTAGCTGTCTCCCACGTATTGCAGTTGCTTTATTGAATTTCACAGCGCACTTTTCTGAGTCTCATGAACTCGCTATGGCCCAAGTGAATCCTTGGAAGCACTCGGTAATCCCCATCAATCTGTATTGTGCAGAGTGACAGGCCTTACATTACATGCAACGGACTTATTTGAGAGCCAGAAAGATGCCTCAAGTTAGGATCACTTATATTAGAGCCCTGGGTTGGACGTAGGACCACTAGTCACTCTGACGTGTCTCAGCTCTCAAAAGAATTGACTAACCTCCAGCCGACTGAGGATGGCCTATGGTCTGTAAACGGCTATGAAGGCGCCTCGCACATAAGTTCAGCCTTGCCTTCGATTCAGGGCATCTCTTGAAGATCGGCTGGCTTCAACATTGACAGGCTTGACGCTCTACGTCTGGCCTTGAAATCCGAAAAGGCTGGCTGACTTCGCTGAATTAGCTGTTTCGTACTCGGGTCACCCCCCGGCCATCTAGCACACTCCTAGTCAATCCCCGACTTTAGGAACTTGTCCGGCGTTGAATGAACCAGGCAAGTACGTAGTCTTTGCAGAGCTTAGTCAATCATTCCAGCCATTGTGAGCACGAAATTCCCAGGACTTTACCCCATAGTGTTATGACCACTCACCCAGCCGCAGATCCCATCAAATTTTCCATGGGCTTACGGCAAGTGCCGTATCTCTGCCGTGGCACGAACACGGTGAAGGCTGGCGTATACAAAGCCTCCGAGACGAGACTTCGACTTCTGAATGCTTCATGAGCCGAGCATTGCGAGCCCGACAGTACACAACCACTCAGCCGCTAAGACGGGTAGACAGGGGACACGTTAATGCACCCTGTTCCCCAGCCTTCAAGCCCAGCGTTTCATTGGGCATGGACCTATTTGGCACCGGGAGACCGGCACAGACAGCTAGCTATGCGTCAGCCATTCTTCGGGACCTTGTACCGAAGGCCAGGAGAGAAGCTGACATGGTGAATATACTTCATTGTGTCAGGAAAGTAGTACTAACATGATAGCCACGGAGGGAGACTGACGGCTCCATTTTCATCCGACATTACAGTAGTTGCCGATGCAGTGGTCGCTGATGCAGTAGTCGGGGACGGCACCACCACAATCCATCAGACAGGAACGACGACGGGTTGGCCATCTGAGCCGCTTCGGCGTCTGATAGAGTCACTATGATATTATTGAATTTATCGGTTCTTCCCATTCAATCTTTTTTTTTTCAATGATCTGCGATGAACAATATACTATATCTAAACACGGCAGAGACGAGAAACGCTATTGAATGTACAGTTCTATAATCACCTAGGCACCTGAACTGGCCCTTGCTGCGTACTTAATTCTATTCTATTACTAGAAAACAAAGATATTGTCAAAATATCGAGAGGCACAAACTTACGAAAAATATATACGAAGCAGGTCCCGAGTAGTATTTAAATAGCTGGATACATCTTATTAACAGTTAATCCCAAAGATATCAATAATAATGATAATAATAATAATAATAATAATAATAATAATAATAATATTCACGCTAGTTAGATATATACTTAAATATATAGTTAACGCCTTATATAAGCATGCGGACCCTCTACGAATACTCAGGGAGGACAACCTTGCTTGAAAGCTGGACGAAACCTCCATACTGCAATCCTTTCGCGACCCTTCCGCGGTTTCTCTTCGCTGCGTTTTGACGATGTGCCTCGGCTCTCGCTATATCTATTGAGGCTCCTTTTCGACGTCTCTGATGCCTCTTATGCGATGCTTTGTTTTCCCTTCTACTTTCGTCTTGAAGCCTACTCTCGCCGAGATCTCTCCGCCTTCTCCCTGCTACATCGAGATCTTCTCTTAAGCAGGTCTTAATAATACTATCGCGAAGTTTGCAAATCACTACCGCGTGCCCCTCAAGCCTGAGCATGTTTATATCAACTATGCTCTCTATTATATTACAGAGCTTTTTATTAAAAAGCCCTGCAGTTAGCAGATAAGTATGAGTAGCCTCTTTATAATCTTTAAGTTTCCCTAACTCTTCTGCTGACTTGTCGCGAGATCTCTGATGCTTTCCCCGAGGACGAAGATGTCTCCCTGCTCCTGAATATTATCAGAGTATAGTAGAGATGAAATGCTACAGATATATGGTTTTGTAATAACTTAGACTTAACTTAACCCTCGCTACGTACTCAATTTGATTTATTCTATAGATTTATTGGAGATCCTATTCAATTTGTCGCTCGAAACAAGAAATTTTTTTCTCGACAAAGTATGTGCCAAGCAGGTACTTGGTAACAACTACGTACTCGAGGAGCTGGGTACGTCTTTTGATTTTTTTGATTTTTTTCTTCTTCGGTGTAGGGGGCCGGGTAGTAGGACCCTAACCCGAAAGCAGACCCAAGTACCTGGGTACTTATTCAAAAAGAGGGCTCAGAACTGTGCATTTCTTTGTACTGCATTGTGGTGAGAATTATTCATATTTTCGCGTACATTTGATCAGTCAGAGTTCGCAGAATATGGGATCCCATATTATGTCTACTATGGTACGCCTTTGTACTGAGACGGCCCTATGAACTCCACGCAGCCCGGGCACCTCGGGGATCCGCTGACGTCAGGGAGTCTTGAACCGCTTTATATAAAGGACCTCTCACACCAACCGAACCTTCCACCTCGACTGCTCCAGAAACGATTTTAGAATATAACCCAGAGAGCGACAACTCCGTCAGCTGTCGACTTGTGCCAAAACTGCCGCAGCATCACGACAACGGTTTACGTGCAACCTTACAAGATGGAGTCATCGCAGGCTGCTGGTGACGATCGCACTACGAAGAGCAAGGTCCTCGAGACGGGCGCGGCATTGACCCAGGTATGTATACACGTCAAGCTCCGATTGTCATGTACAGCACCTGATGCCGTGTGCACATTAGGATTTCGCGCCGGTCAAGTCCATCTGCGCCCACTTGAACGCCTTCCATGTCTATGCCGACGACCCTAAACGCTTCGTCGAGGCAAATCACTACTGCAGCCACCTGACCGAGGGTGAGTGTGACCTCGAAAATGTGACGATTGATTGTAGCTACGACTGACGCGCTATGTTCCCCATGTAGATGTCCGTCAGTGTATCCTCTACGACAGCCCTGAGCCAGGTGCTCGGTTGATTGGCATCGAGTACATGATCACGCCAAAGCTGTACGAGACGCTCGACGCTGAGGAGCGCAGGCTCTGGCACAGCCATGTCTTTGAAGTCAAGTCCGGCATGCTCATCATGCCTCAGCCATCAGTTCTTGTGCCTCAGTATGTCGAACCCCGTGGTTTTGGTTTCCCCGTCCAGCAGATGATGCATTCTGTTGGAAGTCAAGGAAGTATGTGTGTATGACATTGGGGTTGCAACTGCTAACACCTGTTGGTGGCCAGGGCTGCCTGGGAGAAGGCTGAGACTGCGGAGATGCAAGACGTCATTGAGCTTTATGGTAAAGTGAGTCAGCCCACGGGCGTGTTCACCAGAGCTGTATCAAATGCTGACACCAAAAAAGGTATACCACTTGTGGCAGGTGGACGAGGGCCACAAGATCCCCTTGGGAGAGCCAAAACTGATGACCAGCTTCAGTAAGCATAGTTTCCGATGGCACAGCGCAGCCAAGGCGTTTCGCAAATATGCACAGCACGCTGACAACTCTACAGCGAAGGCCGAGCAGATGCCGGAGTTCGAGAAGGTCATCGGTAACAGAGACACCAGGTTTGGCTCAGACTGGAAAAGGAAGAAAGAACTTCGAGAGCACATTCAGGACCCCGAGATTCATCATGACGCTGATGCGACTTGGAAGTAGGAGGCAGCACAAAGCAGACCTTCCTTCAGAACACATACCTGATCAATTACTTGGAGAGTCTGCACATTGTGCAGGCATACGTGTCGCTGCGGAAATCACGTTGATATTCCTATGCATTGCACTGCCCGAATAAGTGAAGTCGTTTCTACATTCTGCGCTGTTGCTATCATATGGCCGCACAACGTTTCACAGGCGGATGTCGGCTTGTCTCAGCCTGTCAGCACAAGGTCGTAAGAACTCTCAATGAGATCTGGTCTTTGCAGTTCCGGAAAATGCCCTCATTCGAAGAATGCCCAATTTGTTTGGTCGCTGACACAGGGATCACAATCCTCCAATTGATTGGGTCTGACTTACACGCGAGAATTCTGAGACGAGCTGAATAACCTTGCGTCCCGAGTGAGGCCACTGGACCAGACCCGCTAATCCAGGCAACCATCTCGAGACAATTTAATCTCGCACTTGACTCTCACATTTACTTGTCATCTAAGACCTTCACTCAGTCGATAAACAATCCACAGACGCTTCTTCGCGGACTTTGAAGGTCCCCAGCATTCGAATCCCGGCAAGTCTTTGCATAACGGTCGAACATCCTCCAGGCAAGACGCAAACACAGCAAAGAGTTGATAGCATGGTAACAAAGCTTCTGGAGCCCGGATGGGACACAAGGCAGACGTGCTAAATATGACTGATTCAAGATCGAATTCCCAAGACTTTGGGGTGATAGTTGCAGATCGGGATCCTTTTGACCGAAGCGGTGACCTCGTATACGAGATCGAAATTTTGGCTTACCCATTTGCGGCCAGCGCATGGTCGATACTGGTCCCTGAAGGGGATGGGTATCTCCACAATGAATTCGTCCTGGAGGCTGGAGACTGTGCGGTCAGCTCCTCGGATCATTTGAGTGGGCCACCAGGGGACTGCTCGACCGTCTGTTTCGACCCTGCGACCTTGTTCTTACCCTTCAATTTGGGGACTTGTCTTAGCCTGGGTTCCGCCGCGATGTTGCTCCAAAATGGTACCTTTTCTTGGAATCAGTCATATGACCAAAACACCGAGGCCGTCAAACAATTCAACCTTGGAAACCTCACAGCGTGGAATGGGGCCCAGATTGTTCAGGATGTCGTCGACTGCGCAGTTGCCTCATGCAGCCAGAACAACATATCCACCTGTTCTAGCTGGATGCTGAGTCTGGAAAACATTACGGCTACTGCCGAGAATCTAGGGACCATCCAGGAAGGCTTAAGAACCTACTGCGAAAATGTAGGCTTGCAAGTCAACTCTGACATTGCTGGCCCGGGTGTCATGAACTCTTATCTCCTGCAAATCAGCGCGGCCATCGTCTTCTGGCTCATCATCAAGGTGCTCACCTCTTGGTCGCGCATAATGGCCTGGCCAGCTTTACTGTTTATAAGAGAGAAAAATCTCGAACCTGGCTTCGATCCCAACTTGTCGTGCCCACAATACTACGAAGAGGCGGACCGGAGGAAGTCTGCGTGGAAACGAGCAAATGTCATGCAGCGCCGCCTTCGCCGGCTCCGCCTGCATGCCGCAACGGTCTCCACGCTCGTCGAGTTCCAGGAGGTCCAGTCCTTTTTCATCGGCGCCATTCAGATCGCCACGCTGGCGACCTTCAAGCCTAGCGGCACTTCGCAGTCGGATGCGCATTCGACTAGCAGCTTTGGCGAGGCAATCCTAGACAGCGAGCTCGTGCAGATGCTTGCCGTGAATGGCATACTGCCAATACTGCTCGTGCAATATATCCTACAGCGCTACGACAAGCGGTGGTGGTATTCGTTCGCCCTTCTCTGGATCACTTTTGTCCTGGCGCTGGCGGTGCAGGCAAGAAGGAACTCGCTCATCTCAAGCTTCGACGTTCTGTGGGATGTGCTCAAAGCCGAGAACCCCGTGAACGAGTGCGGTCACAACGCCAACCCAATGGTGTACTGCAACACATGGCTAGGCGGCAGCCCCACACAAGGAATTGGCGGCGGAATCTACATTGCCTATTGTGGGGTCTCTATGCTAACTATCGATTTCCTAATCCCGAGAGTTCAGAACTGGTATTTCTTCAAATCCATCAACGCATGGTTTGACGGCTTGAACTATGAGAATCATCCTGTTTCGCGAGTAGGAAGGAAAATATGCCGGCGTTCTATCCGTTCTCTGTGGTCTCTACTAGAATATTTCCTAGCAGGAACGGTGGCCTACTATCTGATGAACCTGCTCACAATTACTTTCATCATGACTGACGGCTCAAACACTTGGGGTTCGTGGTCTTTCGGTCAGCTGGTCTCAGTCATGGTGTGGGTGCCTCTCCTATTCAAGTTCATATATTACAACGTCTTGTGAGCCACGAACCTTTCCCTCAACATTGCGAATAGAGAACTGACTAGTATAAAGTGGAATCGAAGAAGGAGTCGGTAGCCGCTTGATGAAGGAATTTCGAGTCATCCATGATGAGGAACCCGACGGCGAGAATAGCGGTTACGCGAATGTTGAAATGGATGAGCTACAGCAGCTTCACGAATCCAC
Organism: Endothia cerciana; assembly: GCA_026119935.1. NCBI lineage: Eukaryota > Fungi > Ascomycota > Sordariomycetes > Diaporthales > Cryphonectriaceae > Endothia > Endothia cerciana. The sequence continues at coordinate 215,891 of JALRMH010000044.1, read as the reverse complement.
GTTCTTTAAAAGAACCAGATGTACCCAAAGCACGGCCTCAGCGCCAGAAGTGAGTAATCACGACGTGGTCGTGGCGAACGCGCCGAAGGTATATTATCTCGATTACAAAACGTCCTGGCCGCCATCTTTGGGTGAACACTAATTGCGAGACGATCTCGGAGGGAATGTCTATTCCTATCAAATTAGAAAACTCAAATAGGAAAAATTAAATAATGACAAAACCTTAATGTATCATATCGGCTTTGGCCGGACTTCATTAAATTCAGTTCCTACCCGACCTCTCCATGTCCTCCTCCCAAGCATCCTTGGCTTGCTGCAACAGACCCTTCTGCGTAAGTATATCTAGTGCTGTCCCGGCCAGCGCCTTAGATACCCTCAAGCACTTGTTAAAGGCATCCCTTTTCCCTGCTGCGTTCGCAAACTCAGGGTTATGAGGTCCTTGTCCTTCAGGACCAGGTACAATGGAGAAGCCAACATGCAGACTCGGCATCTCGTAGCTCACGTTGCCCTGGTCCGTACTCGCCCTCGTGATGCCTCGGGCTTGATCCTTGTCCTGGTCAAGGGGGATCTTGTTCGTTGGTGGTTCGTCGGGATTCTCCTTGTACGGCACCAGTTTGTTCCAGTAACGCGTATAGCTTCTCGCCAGCACCCGATTTGGGACATTGTTCGCGTACTCCTGCAGCTCTGTCATCTCCAACCTTGCACCTGTGGCTTCCGCACCCGCCTCGAAACAGGCATTCACCTTCGCCCTCAACTGCTTCAGACGCGAGAGCGTGTCGGCACGGACAGCAAAGACGCCAGCCGCGTACGCATGTATTATGTTCGGTGCTGCTCCGCCGTCGGTGATGTGACCCTGGATGATATCTCCCGGCATGGTCTGTTGGCGCAGCACGCTCAGGGCATTGTACGCCGTGATCAGTGCATCCAGAGCATTGATACCGAGCCAGGGATTTGCGGCAGCGTGGGCCTCCTTTCCGAAGTACTCAACCCGGAACCTGGTATATGCGGTAGTCGGCATGAGTGCACAATCTGCGGTGATTCCTGGATGAGACATCAGACTGATATCGACCCGGTGGTCACGGTAAGCACCTGCTTCAATGAGCCGGATTTTGCCGCCGCCGCCTTCTTCGGCAGGCGTGCCAAAGAGGATGACCTTGCCAGGGACAGAGTACTGCTTCATGATGAACGTGGTAGCCAGCGCACCGCCAAGGGAAGCAGTGGCGATGAGATTATGTCCGCAGGCGTGGCCAATACCGACAAGTGCATCTAGTCTACAATCAGCTATAGATTCATAAAGCCAGATTGAACGAAGTCGAGATCTCACCCATCTCTACGTTAAATGAGATCACCGGGCCCTCTACACCACTGTCATACTCCGCTATCCATGCAGTCTCCATTCCATAGGCGGATGAGGTAACTCGCCATCCTTCTTGAGAACGCATGAAGCTAGTGAGGGTCTCGTGGGCGATGTACTCCTCGAAGCCCAGTTCAGGATTGTCATGGATCTTCTGGTTGACGGGCCACAGTGCTTCGGCGATGCTGTCCACGAAAAAGCTAATGTGACCCAAGAAAGCTGGCCGGTTGTCGTGACGAGCGATCTTTTCTGTGCTGAGATTTATCTCGATGCCCGTGCGTGCCAACTCATTGGTACGTACTATAAACGGTCCTTGATTGCGGCCGGCCGCAGGTTCAAGTTGTTGCTCCGTGGGCTTGCAGCCGAGATGTGGACAGTTTGGAGCATCGTCGCAAGTGATGATCACGTATTCATTGTCCGTATCCATGATGTTCGCACAGACTGCCTTGCACTTCGGTCTCACGGTCCCAGTCGAGAGAAGAACGATCGATCGCGAGCCTCAATGAAGCAGTTTAATCGTCACGGGTCCGGCAAGGAGCGGCAAACCCCGCCTCGACTGTAGATACTTTTTTTTTTATGTAGTTAGTAGGGTTAGGGTTAGACAGGTAACGTGCTATCTACGTGATTTCGAGGTTCGAGGAGGATTTATTTCCCAGGACCGTTTTCATGAGCCTAGTCAGAAAGTATCGGCTTGAGCAATGAAATTATGGCTTCTCATTTCGTATGTATTTGCTATAATCGGTTTTGATAGCTACGACCACAGGCACAGCTGGCATGAAAGGTCTTGGGGAGGGGGGAGGTTGTCCAGGAGAAACAACCTTTCTGAGCAGATGGAAAGTTCGTATGCATATGATGAACGAGCACCACAAGTCTGAATAAAGGTCTATGCTATAAGTGTTTCTATGTCTACTCCTACGTCGCCTTGAGAAGCAACTCTACTTTCAGGCGTTACTGCGCTTAGCAACAACGCGCTCCAGCTTCAGCAGATTGTTTCGCCAACAGAATCAGTATCAGAGCGGGAAGGTGTGTACGGAACGCATCAAGCGTTATTGCATGGAAACCTATTGAGTCCTCTTTTACACTTGAAACGAGTAGTTAAATAACACACTCCTCTCATTTATGGACGCCATGCTGTTATAGAACACTGCACCTTCTTAATTCGAAAGCAAGAATGGTATCCTGAGCTTAATACAGCCGAATACGTATCCTCGACGCCTATGTCAGCCAGTCCTGGCCATGTTGTTGTGTACTCTGTCTCATCGCGAAGATGATCACCAATGATACTGAGACTCTTCAGACAGATGATGATAGGGAAGCCTAGTCATAAAGTGTACAGATCAGCATACCGTTTACATAAGCTAGGTTTCAGCACAACAGACAGACAAAATACCTGAGTAGTAAGCCGGAGACACCAAGTCCTTCTAATGGTCCGTATTCTGAACTTTCTGTCTACTCTGTATCACTATCAGTTTCCTTCGAATGCAAGGTGAGATCATCTGCCCCTGGATATTCGTGTTCGAGTTTTTGCATGTCTTTGTTAAAAGGCAGGGGCATGCCTGCACTCCAGATGATATGACTTGTCGGCCTGCCTCTCTCCAAGGACAGAACAGAAGCCTGCCAGGCTCAAAGCTGATGAAGTCGTGGTATGAACCCGTGTTGTTACCATCAACCCAGTCGATTGGAAAATGCAGGATGGATTCTTCCTGGACTAAGCTAAACTGCCGTTCATTCTTAGCAATGAAATCGCTGGCGAGATCCGCCGAGATAGGCAGTGCGATGAAGAGATCCAAAAGACGGAGATCGAGTGTTACTATGATTAATATTTTGGGGCTCATTATCTGTCGTGATGGCCCATTCGAGCACCCGGGGTGATGACTATCCATGCCTACTGGTCTTTCTAATGAATGACTAGGCATGACCGCGATATCTCCGTTAAGTTTGTCAATGTAGCGCATTTTAGCTCTACAGAGCTGTTAATAGCAACTTGACTACAAAGATTATTGATCATGTAGACTTCACGGACGCCGCGGTCCTCCAGCTCGCCATCTCAATGGCGGTGGCCAGTATGTATTCCAAGAACAGCCTCGGCCTACGTTCTTCCAGTGTATAGCGAAGACCAATCTGCTAATAAGACGGTCCTCGTCATCTGTTGGTATTGTGACGATTCGAGTAGGTAAAGCGAACGCTGTGACCGTCATTACGGCCGCCTAGTCTCAGCCTGTCAGCCATGAAGTTGAAGCCTGTTGAGGACCATATTTTCGACCATAATGCAGTCACCATCGTATACAACATCTTCGGTGATATCGAGCAGCTGAAGGCTGTTGGCTGCGTGTTCGCGGGAGAATACAGTACTGTCTTGCCCTCGCCGCCTTCCAAGAGTCCAAGAAGATCGGACAAATGTTGATAAACTAGGTTCTTGCGATCTTATCTCGTCCAAGAAGCTGGCGATGGGGTTTCCTGGTCTGGTAGTTCGAGTCAAAGGTCGGTTTTGCGGCGTCTTCGCTCGGGCCGTACAAGGACGTTGGGGATACTGTCTCGCCGATTTCATCCCAGAGGCTTTGAAAAAAAAAAAAAAAGGGATTCTGAAGCCATCGCCTCTGCTATCGGTGGTTAAAAAAGGGCTTGAATCAATCAAGAGATGATTATGTGAGAAGAAGCAAGGTAAACTATGCAAAGAATGCTTTCGTATTGCCGGAACTGGGGATGCAAAGTCGCACTTCTACAATTAGAGAGCACTTTCCGCCTCATCCGCCGATAAACCCAAAGAAATATAAGGCGTGCTGTTTGTTCATTGCCTAGTAGACTCACCAACACTGTCAGTTTGGTGTATCTGAACAGATTGGCCCAGATGTGCTCCTCTCTTTCATTGTCTTCGAACTTTTGCTGATCTCCATGCCTACTTAAGTACTCAGGGAGGCAGTCTTTTGTGGCAAACTCAATGATAAGCAGCCTGGGCACTAAGGGGACTTGGGTGTCCACTCTAGATAGCAAAGCAGCACTATAGAATGGCAAGGAAAGGCCCAAACCGCCTGAGTGGACCACGGCCATGCGAGGTCAGACCTGTATGCAACCCTCTGGCCTAGCATCCCACCACTTCAGAATCATTCCTGTGGGAGGGCGGCCCGAACGTGCAGGATCTGTCAGTACTCTTTAGAACGCGACCCAGCAGCTACTTTAGTCACTTGACAATCTATCATTGCTACCGACCGGGGAGTTCATGTGGCAACCGGAGGGGCGGGTACGCACGCGCGGTGTACACTGCGGGACTAAGCAGCCCTGAGGGTGGTTGATCTTCCTTCGCCAGACTCATATCCTGACCCTCCCACAGGCCAACGGAAGATTAGATCGTGGTTCATGCCATGCGAGGCCATGCATGGGCCGGACTGTGTTGGATCTTGGTGGCGAGATTGCATCGGTCTCGCATTCAAGAAGCGACGGGGTCGGCTGGGATAGGCTGAATCTATCCTTGATGTGCCAGGACTCGAACTAGCCGGTGAGAAGCCCCTATCGTCTCGACTGTGGCAAAATGTCCCAGTAATGAGGGACACTGCTGTTTTGAACAAGTATGGAAGCTCAAGACTTAGCCTGAACAGATAGATTGTGCGCTGGTACATCTTAAAACAGGCGGTTAGCATACCGGCAAACGTCTAGTCTCAAGGGATTCTGGGCTTCGACAAGTGGGCACTTCTTGTGTGTCAGGACTCCACCTCTTCGATGTATGTATACATGCGTTTCTTGATGCATCTCATCCTGGAGGCCACGTGCTGACACCCTACTCAGAGAGTCTGAGTCTCACATGACCTGCAGCCGGGTATAGATAAGTGTATCTTGACCTGCAGAACTCATCAATATGTATGCAGGGTACTTCTCTGGAGCGGAGACCGCGCCGACCTCGCGGGTGGTGTGCTTCCGGGGACTAAACGGGGGATTTATGAGCCATCCGGATCCCGGGGCATTGGAAGCACTCAGCCGTGGGATATAATGCCAATCACATCCATCAACGTATCTCAGATAATCACATCTGACCTGAGAATGTTGAAGAGTTATCGCGACGTAACGAGAGAGGACAGGCTGGGTGGATTGGTTGTTTGACGTAAGTCTTCGACATAGAATAGCAGCCAGGGCAGGCTTCCCCCGCTGTAGTGTACGAGCTCCCTTGGTGTGCAGGAGATAATCAACGCCGAGAGAAGGAAGGGCTGCTATATGTTTCTGAGTATAGTGAGACCAGTGAATTACGCAATACTTATTGCATGCTCCACAACATCATACTAGCCCAATATTCAAGGAGGGATTGCTACTTCTGGACCACCTCGTCCAAACCTGCGCTTCAGGTCTTGAATGAATTCGCACCTCAGTTGCGATATCTCACATCTAAATAATAGAAAGATTGGATAGCAAACAGAAACCATGAGATCTTGGCTGCGTTTATGTGGTCCGCCGCACTCAGCATAGCTTCGGTGCCAGTACGCGTCAGCGTCGGAGGCATCGTCACTTGAAAGTGCGACGCCCTCCTGCAGCATCGTAGCACCAGCGCTTCGGTGGAACTCTTTTGCATGAGTTGGAACCATCCTGGGGCTTGGTTCAAGGAAGGAATAGACTTGAATGGGCTCCATTCCGGGTTTTAAAATCTCGATGATAACATCATTATCCCGAGAAGCAATGTTCACTTGAACGTTTTAGCATAACTGCTGTTGTGTTTGACCACATGACACAATCTGCTACTCTGCCCATCACTCAACCGCAGAACTGTGATCTTCCCTTCAGAATCATTCATCATCCTTTCGCCAAGACAGAATCCCGTCTTTTGTTTTGGAAGCGAGTTTGAGATGACTTCAAGGAGATAGGGATGAGATACAAGGGTGAATGGGCTGGAAACCTAGTTTCACCCTCCTCTAAACCCAGAAACTTTTCTGGGCATGTCACCAATATCCTCGCCCCCCGATTCAGAAGTATCTCCTTTGCGCCCAAGTATCGCCCGCCGTGATGTGCTGAGACCTTCAGTCTGCTCACTCTGAAACTTCCATCATATTTCTTGGCCGGTAATAATGATTTTCCTTCCGATTGTTTTTTTCCACCTGGACCCATTGCCCCGAGTCCGAGTCCAGAGTCCTAACGTCGGAGTCTGCTGTCCACCGGCTCGGTTTCACACTTATCACGCCCATCCCAAGGACATTCTAGGTCAGGCTGATTGTAACCTCCCATAGGCTCCCTTATCATTCTGTGGCGTCCCGATTCTCCGTTCAACGTATGCCAAGCTAGATCAAATCTCGAGCTCGAGTTGGCCACGCCATGTTCCTTTTCTCTTTCCAGCCCCTTTCTGGATAAGCTTATTGATTTTTTTTCCTCCCTGCCGCCTTGACAGTGGTTTGAGGTGCACTTCGCTCCTTCATCTCGTAGGGCTGCCTCGAACTGAGACCTGGGCTCCCTCTTTCTGCTGCAGCCGTCCGACCATAGGAAGTGATGAGGATGAAGAGGTATTGACCACAACGCGCTGATCCCAGGTTGAGCGTGCTATTAGCGTTTCATTGTAATTTATAAGTTTCGAATTGGCTCTCGTGACTTCGAGTTCAGTGATTTTCAAAGTTCAAAGGTTTATCACATTCGAGGCTGCGCGCCAAATCGCCTTCTGCATTGAGAAGCCGCTCCCATGCCGAGCTGGGCGACCTTCTTACTGCGACTTCCAACAATAGCCTCTCACTCAAATGTGCTTACGCGTCTGCGCTCGGAAACCGCGTCATTGCGTCGTGGTTGGAATTTTCTTTGGTGTTGTTTCACATACTAGCAGTGCTTCATTCTTCACTGCCTTTGGCTCGTATTCGCAAGCCACCCGGGGCGTCAAGGGTGACGCTTATTGCGAAAACGATGGCGTGATCAGATACAAGCTGAATTCTCGCAAGATAGAATGCAGCAAGTTTTATATATATATTGACACCTTGGGTGACTCCTCTTCTCATCTCATCTCATCGCGTTTGTATTTCACACAGATGATCCCAGAAACGGGTGAAATGCAAGCATATTTCACTCTAAACCATCACGTCAATCTTGCTGCCCTCCCGTCGTCCGTTCCCTTCTCCTACGAGACAATAGATGATCAACCTTCAGCCGACAATTGCTTGGCTTCGTTAAGATGAAGCCAACCCGCGCCTCAATGTCATGATGTCGACGGTACGAGCAAGGTCTCGACCACATGCGACAGTGATGTATCGTTCTCGGTGACTGGTCTGCGATCACGCATATTCTACAGTGAACGGGTGGTCGAGATAGCAAGGGGAACGCAAAACAATGTGGAATATGTCGAGGGCATCAGGAGGGAAGCCAAATGATGGCAAGTGACCATTCCAATAGCGCAATCAGCTTGATGGCAGTGCCGAGTTGGTTCTGAATGACCTGACAGTTCTTTTTCATTCAACTTCTGCTTCCCTCATCATTGTAGCAAGTGCTTATGTGAGGGTTAGCTTGCGCAGTTCGTTTCCTACAGTCTTGCGGGTGCATTTTCGATGCCTTTGCAAGGAGTTCAACTTGTTCACCATCAGGACAGCGGCATTTCCTGTACTTCAGGTATTGGGTCTCAAAAGCAGGGAGGGTCGAACTGGTAGTCCAGCATCTACGACGACACCATAGCGGGGTTTCCGAGGTCCGGTCTTGTCTGGTGGGCTGGAAAGAAACGCAACCAGAGCCCGTCTCGCGGCAATCCAGGAGCGGACAATCATCCTCCCCCAGATGCTTGGGTCCGTGACCGACCCGCTCGCCCATCGGATGTCCTGTCCCCTCCCAGCCGAGGTCGCACGGTGTCCCGCGGGCCGCGAATGCGTGTTGCCGACGTCAACATGATGGCAGTCTGTGTTGAACAAGTGGGGCCGGCGGCGGCGTTCTCACGAATACTACCGGTACGGAGGCGTACAAAGAGCAGATATCCACAGATCTGGCTCCCAAAGCACATATCGCGGGGCGGTACTCCACCGGCCGACCTTCCAACTCGGAACCTAGCAACGTTGACAATGTGAGGGCGGTGCGTCTGGTTGCAGCTTATCTTCAGAGAGGCGGACGGCGCCTTGTGTGAGATTGAGCGGATGGGCTGGGTCAACGCAGGTGCCACTCTGATTGGAGCATTAGGCGAATGCGGATTGACGACTAGTAGGTCGGATCTTAGGTCCGCGGACAGGTGGACGTCACGGAGTGGACCCGAGAGGATGCTACCTCATGATAATCGGCAAAAAAAAGATAATGGAGCAGGGATACTATGTATGCATGGACAAGGACAAGGATCACTGAGAAGGTGGTGGTCGACGAACATGTAACTGGGTAGTCAAAAGGAGGTTTTCCGTGGGGGCGCCTGCGGAGGAGGTCTGTCACACTACCGCACTTGCAAGGACTTGTTTTCCGTGGAGGGCGCAAGGTCTGGGAAGGGAATGTGGCTACTTGAGGGACGTCGAAGGGGACTTTCGCGGCACCTGCGATAAGAGACTGAGGATCATAGGACGAGAAGCGAACCGGCGGGGGACGAGAGCCAACAGGGCACTGGCAGTGTGCTATGCAAGTAGTCACTAGCCTCCGTGAGAGCATATTCATGCTCCACATGATGTGTGGAGGTCGGCGGCCTACGACAGCCACCGCCTCCTTATTCTCCGTCGAGCGCATCGTTGTGTGTCAAGTGATCAGGCATGCTCATGTCCCTGGAGGCGCAGTGAACGTCTTCACAATCGAGGGAGGCTGGCAGAGCGTTGAGATGCCTCGTTCGTCTCTAGTCGCGAGTTGGCGAGACGCGATCAAGATGACAGCCTGGTGTGCCGATTGCCAGTTCTCGTACCATTCCCTACACCGTCTCGTGATGTCAGGCTTCTGCGATAGACCCCCCTCGCAATCAGGTTCATGTCCCAATACTTAATTTCCCGCCCGGCTTGTCACTGCTGCCATCCGGGTCGGGCCCCTCGGCCTGCGCGCGATATCCTCGATCCGATACTTCGGCGGGGTCGAAGCTCGACACAAAAAGCAGGTCATTATATGCGAGAACGGGGCCAGACATCGAGCCCATAGCCATAATGATCTTAGTTCTTCGCGCGGAAAAAAAAAAAAAATACAGCAGGAGATCAAGTGCCAGGCACCCCTTCCATCGGCACAGCATACGATGCCCAATGGTGAATGGATGCAACACTTGCCACACTATACCGAGCAAGATTGGAAACAGCTTATATGTGAATGCCATGGCCCTCCAGAAACTGGCGTAGCTCAAGTCGGGAGTCGGCCGTTGTGTAGGCCGACCTTCTCATCGGGTCCTGCGACTTGCTGGCGTTGACTGACTTCTCCGACCTTCCTAAATAGTCGGAACTGCTGTTCATCGCGCCTTGCGGTCAAGTGCGCCAACGGCGGCAAAGATATGAAACGCCCGAGCACAAGTCGTACAAGCCTGTATGCCCGTACTATTTCCACAGCAAAGATTGTTGATATGGAGGCACAACTCACCAGAGTGCGTATCTCGAAGGCACAGGAGGATCTGGTCTAGAGCTATGTATAGTAGACCGTTATTATGAACACCCTAACTGGAAACGGTGGGATCGCCGACTTCCTGATAAGACGAGCAGGAAGAGAGGGCCCATAGGAGAAGTGGGCCGGGCCCAATGGAGGCTGCTACAGATTTTCCCAAATCACGAGGCAGGGAGTGAGGAGGTCCAAGGGAAGAAAAAAAAAGAAGAAGAGGAAAAGGCAGATTTGGGATATGAAGACATCGTGCCTTTTGGGCGACTAAGTCGTATGGAATACCAATCTGCGGCTCGGTCCTGAGATCGCGTCCGAGCGATCTAAGATCACCTGAGCACGACATGGACCCTGTGACGATCCCCCAGGAATCGCACGAACTGATCTACCGCTAGGAGGATCTGCCGGCACTGACAGCTGCAAATCACCGGAACTGTCAAAACAGGTTAGGCCTGGAAGCAGCATACCGAGAGCACAGCGCTGTTGTAAATTACAAGGCTGGGCTTAGAGGCCAGCAGCCAGCCAGGAGCGGGAAACGGCGGCATAACTTTATTTTTAAGCCTGGGCGGCCGTGAACGAGAACCCTGAACTCGTCATCACAATGCGTGTCGCCTGGGCGAGTGGACACTCGCCCAAGGAAAAAAAGCATGTAAATGTGTCCCATGTGGAAGGCATCGGTCTTGGCCAAAGCACAAGACGACCAAAGACGGCAGCCGAGGTGGCATTCTTCACGAGAGGCTCTGTGGCCCGGGCAAGGTCCTCGTCATCTCGCATACCGCTACCTAGGTGTACGCGTTGTCCACGACGCCTACAAAGGAGACGGATGCGTTGTAAAACGCAGGTATGCGTATTCAAATAAGGCGCAAGCCGCCAACATGAAAGCAGGTTTACAAAGTGTTATGATACCTGTGAGCCGTGTTTCAGCCTTGGTCGTCCAGATTCCGTCAACAGGTGCCATCGTCAAGCACATCGTTCGTCGAGGGCGTGGGACATCCCCACTGCACAACACACCCGCCAGTGCCCGCATCCGAATTCTACCGACCCCTTCCCTCCCCTTTCTTATCACGAAGAAGAACCCAGTATGGAAGATCGACGGGCGACTTGTTGAAGGGCCATGATTTCATTCGTTTACTGCAGAACTGTTTTCAACCTGGAGAGCACAGTTGAAGGGGACACTTGGCATGAATTTTTCTGTTTGTCTACTACAGTGCTGTGTTCAATTTGCAGAGAGCACACTCGGACGATTCTCCCACACGCGGGCACCGAAGACGGCTTTCGATAGACCAAGACCTCCACAATCAACAGCGTACATCGCCACCAGGACTCGATCTTGCCCCGAGTCTACACACATTGATTGGACGATCACATGTTGAACATGTTCCCAAAAAAAAAAAAAAAAGGTAGAGACATTGAAATCAGTTTATTGCCACCACTTGCGCCGTATCAACCCGAACAAGGTATATCGAAGGACTTCTCGGAGTCATCACAACAAGCCACCCGGGTTTGAATAAGACAAGGAACCACCCCGGAAAAAACGCCATGAACCTGACATTGTTCCTCCATTTAAGGTACATACATCTCACGTGTGTCATATACCCAGGTTCCCCCCAAGACAGAAGGCGACTGGGTATTTATATAGAAGAATCAGGACTTGAGGGATGCGACCGTCCTGCTGAGCTCGCACTTGAGCCAGGTGCCCAGCGCCGAATAGATATCGTTGACCTCGCCGGTGGCGAGCTCATCCCTGCCGTGAATGCTGAGAAGCTCGATGAGGTTTCCGGCCTTCTTGATCTCCGAGAGGAGCAACTGCTTCTGGAGTGCCTGCTGAGCAGACTCGTCGTCGACATTGAAGGCCCCGACAGAGAACTGCATGGGCGTGACGACGAACTGGCTGGTCTGCGCAATAGGGGAGCCGGGCTGCACAAAGGCCATTGATGGGCTGGAAGAGGCGCTCAGCGGTGGTGTGGGCTGGTTGCCGAGGGAGGCGAAGTAGTCCCATGCGGTGGTGGGCTTTGTGCACCCGGCCGCGAGCTGGTACCACATCAGGATCTTGGACGTGATGGAGGCGTACAGCATGGCCATGTGGGGCGATTTGGAGCAGGAGCACTTGAGAAGCTGGTGCATGTTGTTGACGGCCTGCTTGTTGCGGTTGAGCACATTGTCCATCGTCTGGACCATGGGCTCGCCCTTGGCCAAGCTCAGGCCCTCTTGCCGGGTGCTGAGGGTCTCGAGGGTGGAGCAGGCCAGCCTGTGGCAGTTGTGAGGGTCTGTCGCCATGATCGTGGCGTCCGGGAGCCCATGGTAGGCGTCGAGAGATGAGGCACGAGATGAGGAGAGGGAGGGCGCCGAGTCAGCGTCGGAGCTTGAGGGCGGTGTGTGCATGAGCTCGTCTGGGTGAACCCATTCAGCAAAGCTTTGGAAGTCCGACGAGGGGAATGTCAGGTCAAGCGGGTCGACGGTCCCGCGGGGATCCGGGCCCAGAGCAGTGGGGCTGTCCGAGAAGGAGAAAGGGTCCTCGAAGGTATCCATGGTTGTCGGAGACCGGAGGAAGAGATCGTGGTTTGGGTAGACACTGGTCATGGCCATCAGGCTGTCCTCCAGCCCAAAGTTCGGCACGGGCGTCGGTTCGTACTTGACTGGCCTTGGGGCACCCGGCAGATGGCGGAAGTCTGGGCAGCAAGACATGCTGTTCTGCTGGGTTCCTTGAGCCAGTGGCCGAGGCATCGTCTCAGCGGCGACGTTCGTATCAACCGGAGGCTTCTTCCGTGGCGCCTTTCCGAATTTTCTCGACAGTCCGTATACGCAGTTGAGACCACCTGCGACACATCGACCACAGCGGGGCTGGGTCTTGTCACAGCGCACCTTCGCGGCACCGCAGGCATCGCAGGAAGACCGGAGCTTGGGCGGACGCCGGGGTGTCCCCCTCGCGTTTGTCGCGGGCTGGACAGTGGGCGTGTGGCTGAGAGACGGAGCCATTGTGATGGGCGGCGGGGTCGCTGATGAAGATGAGGATGCACCAGGGGATGTAGGCAAGGGCATGACAACGAGGGGATAGAGTCAGGTCAACAGTGGTTGGAAGGGGATGTTGTGGCTTTTCTGGTCTTGGAACTGGGAGCTTTCGAGAGACCAGTTTCCCTGATGACGAAGAATTGATTCTGAAGATCCGGAGTGATCAAGGACGACGGCTGGCTGGATACTTGTATCAATCGAGTGCTGTGCATGGTGGGAAAAGATCTGAGTGCGTCTTCGGCCGAAGGTCCCTATGACACGGAGCTTCCTCGAGAAGGGGAAGTGGACGGACGGTTGCAGTGCAGGGGGCTGACATACCCCACGCTTGGCCACACCCACGTTCGTCGACCCATTGCATGCATCAGCTGTCACTTCGGCTCTGGATACGCCAGAGTGGGTTGGGTGGGCTCTCGGGCCGGAGTCGAGAGATGTATGTAACTCGACTGGAAGTGGGTAGGTATAGTTTGGTGGTGCCAGGGGAAAGGGGGGTCTTGTCCAGGTGCGTATCTGTGCCTGGCCACCTATATGTCGGGTCTGGCCTCAGACGTCCATCTGCAAGGCGATGAGGCGTGGGCGTGGACCCTTGCGCACCCGAACCTGCCCCGTGAGGACTGTTCCGGCGATGTTGTGCAGGGTGGTGGATGTGTGGATGGTAAGCCAGTCGGAGAGATGTGGACGTTCACTCGAAGCCCAGATCGACGTCCTTCCCAGACCAGTTACAGGAGGCAAAGCAGTCGGTTTAGCCTGGCCTCACTGACTAGATCGCCGGGTTACATCAAAGCCTCACCCTCACTCCGCTGTGCAGAGGCTGGCCGTGAAACAGATAGAAGAGGACGCCCAAAGGGAAGGTGGATAAACTTGCCACGAGCATGTCGGTATCTGCCCATGTGGATGTCCATCTTCGTGTGCGGTGTCTCGCCGGGAGACAATGCGGCATAGGAGGCGGGAGTGTGGATATCGGTGCGGATTACTCCAGTCCAGCGCAGTTGTGCTGGAGCTATTCGGTCCATGGTAGTAGCCGTTGTGGCTCGATATCCCCCACGGCGCTGCCTCTTCCCTGTCTGGGTTAAGTAGAGCAGTGCCTTGCAGGGCGTTGCTCTCGTTCCTTGATCGCAAGTTGCAAGAAAGCGAGGGCGACGCAGCTCTCCGGCCTCCGTCTTGCTTCAAGCAGCGGGCGCGTTCCAAAGTCCTGTGCTGTTCCATAGTTGTCGCGGATCCGGGGCCGCGAACTCTATGTGTTCATGGTCCATCGTGTCCGAACCAGATGATACTAAGAGCTGGAATTCCACGAGACAGGGAGACAGGGTAGACAATAGGCTCAACATCCCGCGTTTGAACGTAGTAAAATGCAACTTACTGTATTCTGCTACCGTCCAGGTTCTGAGCGGCTTGCATGGTAGATAGCTTGCAAGATCCAATCATTCTTAGGGGTCCACTTTGCTGGACCTCCCTCCGTTATCTGTGCTTCGGAACAGACTGCACTTCAAGGCAGGAGAAATCTGGCCAATCAACGACGACAACACTCCCAGACAGTAGAGTCGCATGTGTCCGCCCTCTCCTCCGGCTTCGCACGCCTGCGCTCTGTATCTGGTCTCCTCATTTAACATCAATTAGAATAACTGGCGTTGCTTCATACTCTGATGTTTGAAAGGGATGGATCCAATCCTCTTGCTTTCATCCTCGTGTTTGTAACGACGCTATACGGGGATGAACATGTGGAGATAGGTAGATGAGCGCGGCAGCTATCGACACAGTGTGCCGAGGTGGAAACGCCTTGGGTGGACACCATAACCAGCTCGCGCCTCAGGAGGGATGTTACGCTGCAGGCCAGCCTCGTACTGCAGCGATCCGGCCCATCTGGAGGCCCTGGATGAAGCTGCCACTTGGTCGTCCCTCATACTGTCATCTTCCTAAACTATCCTGACTACGATCCCTGCACTCCAAACCCCGATCATGTTGCGGGTGTAGTAGCCAGACAAAAAGTATTAGGAAAGTCACCTTGATTACCTACCTCGAAAGTGCCGAAGGATGCAGCGGCCTGATGACGGCCAGTGCCATCCATGAGACCATGAGAGTTGGCTACGTCCGTGTTCTCTCCAAAAGTATCTCCAAAGTCTCCTTAAAGCAATATCACCGTATCCACTGATCCACATAAACCTAGCTGGTCTCGGTTCTCTGTGGCAAGGGACTCACAGATGGTTAAGCTACCGAAGCCTCCAGGACGAGCCACGGCACATCCCACTGATGGGGTTCAGGCTTTGCTGAACACCATCCTTGCCGCCGATCTTTACATGCGAGGTACATCCAAGGACCCTTTAGGAGACCCCCGGGTTTCCTCCCCGGCTTGCACCTGCAGGTGTTCGACGTGCATCTGAGCTAGATCCTTGAGGGAAGCTGACAGCCTCGACACCCGGTCGACCAGTGCGGAAAAGGTAAGAGACAAATGTAGCGCTCCGATGGCAGACCCTGTCAGCCCGGCCCCTGAGACCAGCCCCCCCCCCTCTCCGTCGCCCGCGGCCTGAACGTTGTCACTGGAGGGGAGGGACGACATGTATCCTGCAGTGCTACTGAGACGCGCACCCTGCTGCGCTTCTCCTGATGTCGATCACTGCTTCTGCTCTGCTATCAGCTCGAGCACGAGAAGCTCCAGCCGCACGTTCTGGAAACAACAACCAACCTTGATCTCGAGGCCACCACCAGGTCCCCGCGGGCTGAGCCCTGAGCCCCAACTTGATAAGTATCCCCCCACCAGCCGACATGGCTGATTCGATCAGTATCCGACGCCCACAGGCGTCACGTCTCGCTGTAGGAGATGCCCCTGCCCGGCATTAGACTGCTATCTTTTTCAATGAGGCGAAGCGCCGTCCTGTGTACAATGCATTAGGTACCAGACAACGGCGGACGTTGATCGGAGCGGAAAGTCAGCCGACCGTCGGGATGTGGCTCGGCCGATGATATACATGTCGGTACCTCTTTCAGCATATCGGACAGCCTCTTTCCTGGCGAAGACAGGTACTAGACGGGTATATTCGCCTTAATTGTTTCCACGATCTCCGTCGCAGATAACCTTACATTTTCTCCACAAGAGAACCCGCAGTTTCTGTCTCCGCTCCGTCCTGACGTCCTTACTATGATAGTAATTATAGTAGAAGTGGGCGACCAACCGCGATTGGCACCTCCGGGGCCGTCCTCTTGCAGCCTGCCATCTGAGGAGTTGACGTCGGGGTCTCTCCACGCAAAGGAAGGGGAATCAGGACATCAGACGTCCGTTAGAGTTCTACCATCTACAAAGTCTCCAGATGCAACAGGAGACAGTTGGGAAGCAGGTATTCAACCGGCCGAGTTGGCCTCACTAGTGGCTTTCGCAGAGAAGACTCGGCGTCTATGCACTCCAGCACCTTCCCACCTGGTCTCCCGGCTCGTGATCGGGACATCACGGTATTCATGGGCAGTTGCGTTCTCGCCTCATGGCCCAACAAGTGCGGTTCGCGCCGTGGAGGGCCAGACAGAGTGGGTTTGCGTTCCCGTCCGTCATCGGCCACGTGGGCGTGTCTCTGACCCTTGACTGTCTTCGCAAGCTGGCTTCATTCGTTTCGGTAACATGTATCGGAGTTTCTGTAAGCTCCAGGGTCCGGCACCATACTGGGTCTCACCTCATCTTTGTGCAAAGTGTGGAACTGGAATTCAACGGTCTCTCGTAATCGCTCAGACGCCGAGCCACTTGAAATCAGTTGAATGGCTCTGCCGCTCAGTGTGCACCCGGAATTTGCTACGAAAGCCTCATGGAACTTGAATCTCGGGCGACTTGCGTGTAGATTGCTGCGTCTACGTCACGAGCAGGTTCCAGATTGCAATGGAGAAGCATATCTCAAGAACTTCTCCTGTCCTCCACGGACCTTTCGGTTAGGAGATTGCAGTCCCTCCCGGATAGAAAAGCTCAAAGACCATACTAGTGGCCAGGAGTAACGAGCTGGAAGGATACACGGCAAGGTTGAGTAGCATGGACGTGCCGCTGGCTCCTCACAGAATTGCTGTCCTTGCATGTTTGCCATGTGCTCGATATTGAAGTACCCATAATTTCGCGGGCCTCGGTGAATGAAAGCCTTAGAGCGGCTATTTTGCATACACCCTCTACTCTCATCATGCCTGTCCCACATGTAGTTGTCCACCAACATGATCACACCCTACATCACTCAGTCCAGACTCCCTCCCGCCTCACCTCTCAGCACTCCATCCAGCTCATTCGCACGTGGGAAAAATATGCGTGCCCTGTCACTCCTGGCCATGATAGCTAGAGGCCATGCACCGTGTCGTGTGAAAGGTGTGACCTCCCTCGTGTCTACTACCACCTTACCACATAGGTAGGTGTTCGATCCACCTCCTGCTAGAGCTATTCCAAACCCGCACCTTGAAGGCTGTTCGTCTTGTCAGGGCTTTTTAGGAAGACTATCTAGCTGAAACGGTTGTGTAGGAACGTTGAGGCGAAAGTCGGCGCTAGCATTGGAATCGCGTAAGAAAAATACGTCACTTGCGCATGGTCCAATTCACAACATTTTCCATTGCCGTATCTCAATATACTACTTTTGAGGCCAAACGGATTCGGGATTCAAAAGTGTATGGTTTTGCGGGAATCAATGGAAACAGATAACTGAATGCCGCCTCGAGAGTTCTGGCAAAGAGGCCCGGCATATCATGGGCACTACGCATCTGAAGATACGCACTCTCGTCCGTCCGCGGACGGCGTCAGTGTCTTTAGATAACTCCACTAAGGTAACAAACCACGTGTTTGGAAAGAGAACGCCTCCGAAAACAGGCCTGGCTCAGTTCAACAGCTAACAGTGCGTGCCACCTGCTGAACTCGGTATGACTAGCCAGCTAGAGCAGCTGAACTAATAAGAGAGGGGGGGGGGGGTAGTGGGAGGCAACGGCATCTTCCACATTGATATACGGCAAAATTAGCCTCACTTGCCGGCAAGACTACCGACATCCTTCCGCTCTCCCATGTGGGATGTAAGTGGGTATCCTATGAATCATGCAGTTACCCAGTAACGTTGTTCAATACCTGTCATTGATAGATGTCTAATATGGGACATAAGGCTCCTGGGTGATATATGCCCCCATGCAGTGTATGCTCGTACATAATACATGTTGCGTTGTCTTCAGCCTCAAAGCCATACTCCGTAGAGCGACATATGTCATATGTCATGGGGAGGGGCTGTATGGGCCTTTAGACAGGACTGCATGACTCCAGGCTTCAGTCACTATCTGTATGGTTCTGTATTTTGCTTGGAATTAGTAGCTGTTCTTATCTCGCATGGAGACGCATGGAGACGCATGTAGAAGAGGTGCAGCAAGGCAAAACATATAAGGAAGCTAGCTCGGCATCTCTATGCAAGTCACAGCCTAGGGTCTTTAAGGGGTCCACCTCCGATGCCCCCTTACCTCCCTCAGCCAACTGATCTGCCACGTCTGCCCACTTTGTTCTTCTTTGCCTGCATGTTATGATGTGCAATGGTCTCGACCTGCTGATAGGATCGACGTTGCCGCATTATAGGCGCCATGCCGTTCTCGGATGGTCATATACGGGTGTCCTGTGCGTGGGGGTCAACAATCGAGACGTTTGCAGAGGACAGGCGTCATTCGGCCTTAGTTGTGTGGGCGATGATGATAGGTTTTTCAAGTTTAGACACCTGACCCGTGAGTATCCCCCCTTTTTTGGGGGGTTTTTTTTTTTTTTTTTTTTTTTGTGAGGAAGGACATCAGGCGGTTTCGAAGCCATATCAGAGCCATATCAAGGAGAATAGGTATCATCGGGCACTCGAACCAGGAGTTCTGAATCTGATATTGAGCAATAAGCCACAATGAATGCATGCATGAATGTTGAAAGTCTCAGGGCTATCAATTACCTAAGTAATCGGGGAGATAGGGATGATCAGACGAACGGAGGCCCGGGTGGACGTCCCAAATCTATTGTGCAGATGCTACATAGTGCAAATATCTCCATAGGATCACACATAGCATACGAGATGAATATACCTCCATTGGCAACCTGGTGTAATCGATTTGCAGATCCGACTCAGTTTCTCTCCGAGGCATCAGTTAGCCATTTGGAGAGTCCCAACACATGTGTTTTAGTACTTGTTTTATCAGGGACTTCTGAAGGGACGATATGTGCTGTGAGAAGTCCGGGCAAAAAGGTAATGTCCTTCTATTTTGAGTCTAGGTGCTTTTGCATGGCCTCCACATGGCACGTACTAAAATGGAATCTTATTTATGTGGATCCAACGAATGGTATCCTCAGGGCAAACACCCAGAGCCCCAGAGAAGATGTACGCCGATCATCAGGAGCTTTCCAAGATACTTGACCTGATATATAACGTCTGATAATGGCATGATACAGCAAGGGTTGAACAAAGAGAGAAGTACGCTGATCAATTACTTGGCAAGGGCATATGTGCGGCAGCCCATTTTTTGTCACGTGCAACATTCAATTTTGAGCCCATAGACAGGAAGCCTCATATCAGACCTCAACAGCAACGACATATGTGCAGGGAAAACGTGCATTGTAAATAATGTGAGCATCTTGTCGTGAGTTATCGAAGGGCTGGTTATAACTACGCTCTCTAGCTACAGCTAACGAGATAGTCAGATTTAAAAAGCCAACGATGGACTTTGTGGTTTACGCGTTGGTCCTCCACTTTTCCAAAGTAGCGTCTTCAGTTTCTGTAGATGGTGATCATCGTCCGTTTGTGGATTTCTGTCCACCCTAAGCGAGTGCGAATCAGGGAGGAAAAGTGAGCGGGAATTTCCGTCAGGTTGAGATATGGATACAAGACCCTTTCTACCTTGATAAGACTTGGGTCCGGATGAGCCTCATTCCGGATCGCAAAAAAATGCGTGACACGGCTGCAACACCCAGAACTGGCTCAAAAAGCCGAACGATCAGTCGGCTGAGCGAAAGAATAATCTCTTCAGGCGCTCGGAGGTTGCTTGTTGTAGAACCTGGGAGATGCAATCATCCGGGAGGAAGGCAAGTGGGACGTCAATCAAACCTTGGGCGCACAATAGAGGACTTTAGTAGCCCAGCAGTGCTGGATAAGAGTGTTGAAGGCTATGCGCTGCCAGAAGAAAAGATTCAAAGACGGACTCTGCCGCATGATCGTATCTACCTCTTTCTGCTCCAAGAGAGGACAGAGTCCAGATCCAGATTGTAAATATCCGGTGATGTCTAGAGCGTATACCAGGAGAATTATGAACAGTAACAAGATGTGGAGGTCCTGGATATATGAGCGGCTAGAGAGACAGGTTTGGCATCTTCACCTATCTCTGTCAGGGGCAGTGCACAAGTGAATTCGCGTTACTACATTTGCACCCGGTGCTTGCCACTGAACCTGGCCGATCCTTGAGAGCGTTGCGTGAATGAGATTCAATAGACTTCGATGTTCTTCATTGTATAGCCGCCCTCCAAGGAAGTCAGAGAACCTGCGATGTACACGCCAGTGCTTGTATGTTTGACCTTGACTTGAATCATTCTCCTTCTTCAATCCGGACAAGAAGCCTGACAGCCATTGTAGATGGTAGTCATAACCTCAAAGTATTGCGAGATTGAGGCATCCTTCAAGATGAGTGTGCATGCTGTATGGGGGTGGTGGGGCTCCTACGACTGACTTGATTGCTACTCAAGCCCTTCCAATTTGCGACAAACAATGGGACACCAGGATTGCCGTCGTAACCACTATCATTTCAGTATGTCAAGTCGAGTTGTAGATGCAGAAGTGGCCTTGATCCATCCAGATATCCAGGTTTGTCCTTGAATCAATCCGATATTATTCAGCTGAATCAGATTGCCTTGGAAGTGAAGACTGCCTCCGATACGTCCATGCCTGGCCGTAATATATATCAAAGGTGGCAACAAGGTGCTCAGGATACTTCTCTCGCATCTGATCGGTCTAACTATCAGAGAAGAATTGGCAAGATGGTGAATCCTAAGACTCAATCTCTAGGCCATTTCGAGCAGACGGCCTATTATATGACTGAAGATCTTTAGGGGCATTCGGCTACTCTCTTCATTTAGACGGAAATGTGCGATAGTCGTATTCTCCATTCGTATATCACGGTGTCTACGATCATGGTCTGGGAATAGGGAATGGTTAAACGTGATCAAGTGTTACTTCGTCTGATCAACATGCGATGCGGGCCCATAGGAATACTTGAGACAGGAGTTCTCGAAAAGGCCATCAGCATCACCTTCTGCCTGGGGTTTCCTGAATGCAGTTGATGTCGACGATTTGTTGTTTGTCAGCTACGTCAATATGGCGTGAGCACAGTACAGACTCGTGTCGTGGTACTCTCCGAGTCTATGGTTCAATAATCTGTCTATCTATCATCATGATAGATCTATAAGTACACATATAACATCGAATTTCATCACGAAGGATGAGACTTTATGCTCCTAGGAAAACTCAGGGAGCTCCTTCCTGAACACATGAAGGAGAGTCTGGCTTCTGCGATTTATTTTACACAGATAGACTTGATATTCTTGGAGTTGACCTTTAACTGACGAACGAGATGCACATCTGTAGAATAATCTCGAGAAGATGGACGCAGAGGACAGTAGAAGAGGTACATGTGTGGAAAACTCAGCAGTAGGAACTCGGTCCACTGCTTGGGTGACCTGTAGACGGCAGACAACTTTCAGCAAAAGGGTGGGCTGTGAACTTTCCCATGGCCCTACTAGAAATTCAGATTTTTGAACGCTGCAGCTCAACAAAATGATGCACGCTCAAAGTCAGCGCCCAAGACGTCCCCAGTATGATTTTGGCCAAACGAGAGACCTATCATTTTCGAGCCGAGGATACGTGCACCATGCCATGCGATAGTCTGAGTCACGCAATACAAGAAAACACTTAGGAATGTCTTTTTCATGCAGCTCAAAGCTGGAGAATTGCAAGTAATAAGTGGAACTTCGCTTTTGGGCGCAAGTGACGCCACACATATATAGGTGAGACGGTAATAGACATGCAGGACTCTGATCTCATACCAACTGCAACGGATCTTGTGCCTGGGTTGTTTGGTTCCGCATGCTGCATCTGTCCGCCGTGATACCTATGTAGCCCGTCTACTAACCTGTACGTGACAGAAGAACTTGAGTAATTAATGATGGTCGGAGAAACGCTGTGCCCATGCATTCAGACTTCAGCTAAGTGCATCATTTGATCAGGAATTACATTTTTTGTATCCAATAACAAGCTACCTTTCCGGGACACGCGTTTGCCGCCACGTCTAGATGGGTCCTTCACTATGTAAGATATGCTGAAAGGAACGTTACTGCCCTTCGAAGCGTCCACTTACTGCGTACGATATAGCAAATTTCACAATCTCAGGGTCACGAGGCCCCAAACGAATACGTATATATTGACTTCGCAATACCAGATGGTAGTCAGGACTTCGTTGCGGATGCCGGCGAACTCTACAAAGAAATAACCCAAGTGCCCTCGAATCTCAGGAGAGCGTTTATATAGTGCGCTTTCTCGATACAATTATCAAAGATGGCTCCTTAAGGAAAGCTTGCGTGCCCCTTGTCTTGCCTACTGACATCAAAGCGGCTGTCACCACAAACTTCCTTGCTGGCCAGGATGTCGAGCCCACCGACTTTCGGTAGCTCAGTACTGTCGGCGACAGAATTAGGGTGTTACCATGAGGCTTCTGTGACGACGCCTTGCATAAGAAGTCTTGAAAACACAGTAAGGTCGCTGTCGAGCCTGCCAGGATATTGATATTGCATCTCAATTGACAGTGCCTAAGAACACCAAGCGTACATCGAAACAACCGAAAGGACATCTCGGTCATGAAGCCGCTCGGTGCCGCCGGCGGCCGTCAGCTCCGCAGCACACCTAATATCTATGTCGCTTAATATCCAAGCGAGCCAGTTGCGCTGAGTTCTTGAGAGTCAGTGCGAGAGAAGACTCGACTGGGACATCACCCGGATGTGGAGGTGTCAATGCACGATATGATTGTTGAGGAACAGAGTCAATGGT
Source organism: Endothia cerciana (assembly GCA_026119935.1). NCBI lineage: Eukaryota > Fungi > Ascomycota > Sordariomycetes > Diaporthales > Cryphonectriaceae > Endothia > Endothia cerciana. Next base: position 193,019 of record JALRMH010000044.1, on the reverse strand, counting down.
GGTGTAGCTTAGAGACTGTTATCCATCACTGAATTGCAGGAAGAACAAGGGTCCCAGACGCTATGTGGGAATACAGGAAAACCACACCGTTCTTCCGGTAGGCCAACGCTCCTAGTGAGGTCCTTCAAAATGGCCCGTCTCCCAGGATTGCGGACTACCCTACGCAGCTTCACTGCCGGGCTGTGAACCTGCGCTTGAAAGACAACGGTGATAAATCGTCACCATAGAATTTCCACTTGCTCTTGTAGTCTCTGCTCAACGTCTCGTCCAGCATCAAGGCCCTGAGAAGCTCGATAGGCATCTGGTTCGCGCTGAGGATCCGGTCGTGAAACTCCTTCTCGCCCAGGCGGCCCTCGGTCAAGACCTCTTGCCTCAGAGCATACAACTGCATCGCGCCCAGGAAGTATCCGGCCTGGTACAGCGGGCCGTAGTCCCCATTTAGAGACCTTCGAACCTCACCCTCGGCCGTCGCCCTCTCGTGCCCGACCATGTCAACCAGCAGGTCCACGCACTCCTGCGGCGTCAGCAGCCCCAGATGGAACTTGACGCTGAAGAGGATCCGAGCGCAGCGGTGCATCCGCCAGAACAGGGTGCCGATCCTATCCTCGGGGCTGGCAAAAAAATCGCCCCTGTCCCAGAAGACCAACTCCCAGTACATGGCCCACCCCTCAATGTAGAACGGTGTCTCGAAGAGCCACCGGTATGCACGAGACCGGGCGCCCACGAACAGCTGGAGGTGATGGCCAGGGATCATCTCGTGAAAAGCAGTGGCCTTGGACAGGTGGGGCCCGTTGCCTCGCATGCTCATCAGCTTATCCGCATGTGCCATATCGGCAGTCGGGTACGAGACGATGATGCTCGGGCCTCCGAGAAAGAAGGGGTTGACTTTCTGGGCGGCTGGGCTCATCATGAACATACGCCACGTCTTTTCTGCGAGTGGAGGGACAGTGACTAGGTCGTTTTCCTTCACATAGGCGGCAGCAGAGCCGATAAGAGACTTGACGAGCCGGGGTTGCTGGCCCGGATCGACGTAGATGTTCTGAACATGCCGCAGGGCTGCCTTCCAGTCCTCACCGAAGCCAAGCTCCGAGGCAGCCTCCTTCATCTCCTTCTCGCACCAGTCATATTTCTGATTGGCGATGATGATGAGCTCCTTGGGCGAGTACGGGATCATCTCTGCCTCGAGCTCGACAAGCAGGCCATCCCTTCCGATAGGCTCACCGATGATCTCGTCCTTGTCGTGAGCCCGCATGCCCGCTAGCTTTGTCGCGATTGTGGGCACTAAAGACTGGAGAGCGTCGTTGAGACACGAGTAGGGGGCCTTGACCCACCAGTCGAAGGAGGGATCGTAGCCTCGGAAGAAGTCGTAGAGGTCTGAAAGCCGCTCAAGGAGGCCTCTGGTGTTCTTGAGCGCTCGATAAGCTGCCTCTTTGCTGACATGCAACCTCCCGGAGGCAATGCGGGCTTTGGTCCCGGCGACGCTCGCCGTGGCGTCGTGCATCACTTCGGCGATGTGTTTCGCGTCCAAGGCGTCGAAGTTGCATGCCTGTCGGGCCTCGCACAGGTCGATGAGCGGCGGTGAAAATGGTAGCAGAGGCGCCGCCTCGCGGTCCCTCTTGGACTCGAGCCTCTCGCGCCGAAGGCTCCTCTGGAGGTAGTTCTGCAGCAGGAGGTAATCGACCCGGCTCTCCTGGTCGAATGTGTCGAACGGTGCTTTCTCAAGAGCCGCAAGCTCATGCGTGTAGAACTCCGAGAGTGCCTTGTATCGATGGGGCGAGAAGCTGACGCTCCAGAAGGCCTTAAGATCCGTCTCATCGACCGTAAAGCGGCGGATCCTATCTGGCATGCTGACATTCCCGACGGTATGCCGGTTAGACACCCCAGGGTCTCGGATATCCAACCGCTGAACGTCCGGGACTTCGACATCCTCCCAATCTAAATCCAGGGACTGATCGCGGTCCGGACTTGGTGAGGCTGCACCGCTTGTGGAAGCCTCGGCGGCACCTACGCCGTTGGACGGCGAATCCTCGTCATCCCAGTTCAGGCCGTCGGTGTCGTCGGGCAGTGCTTCATATCTGCTTTCAGATGCGAGAGACATAGCGAGTCGAGCCACGTTGAAACCTCTGGGTCATTATGCCGGGTGGGGAGACAAAATAGATGCAGGTTGTCAGGAGCAAAGGTGACTGGACAAGACGCATCGATATGAGGCCCGGCTTATCAGCTGCACATACAGCCCTGGAGAGTCCCACGGGACTTCGGCAATTAATTACGCGCTGCGGGCGTGCAGTGGTTGGGGCCGCTGGTTGTGGGATTGTCTCGACTCCTGCGTATTTTATTCAAAAGATGATCCCGGAAAGTTCTTGATGAAAGCTCAAAGACCTGCTTTTTCCTCTCGGGCAATAGGAACTCCAAAAGACGGTTTGCAATCTCAGCCGGAACTACCTGCACCGTGTTATTCCGGGGGGTGGCTTATGGACGGGCCAGACGTTTTCTTTGCTTCTGGTGTCAACTAAACCACCGGTTCATAGGTTAACGTCCTGGTGCTTAAAGATGCCACACTACAACAAAGGCTCGAAACCAAGATTCCGAGAGAAACCTGGGATCTTAAAGTTCAGCGTGGCAGTGGAGAAGGCGAGACCAACCATCTCCAGACTAATCGAACCGAGTATTCCATGCGTCTCAGCATGCAGGATCTCCAGATATCGACGCCATGTTCAACATGAAAGGCAAAATGTGCATAGTATCAACGGCCCCCCCCCCCCCTTCCCCTCCATCACACGTCCTTCCTGCCGGCTCCTGACCTCCTTGAGCCGACAATACTCCACATTGTCTCCGGTCCGGGTCCTCAGCAATGGCTTTAAGTGGGGACGACGGTCCCGGGCTGATTCCAGCCCTAGGGCCTGGCGACTTTGCCAAGTTCGGCTTGCCGATAGACCGACTCTGAAAGTTTTCCCACTCGAGGAGTGGTCCCGTCTTGGTACTCACCGGATCCAATCTCAGCCCGAGGCTGATTCTTCAGCGCTGGTGCTGACCACCTGGTACTGGAGCCTGTTGACTCACCCCGCCTCTCGTACGAAGGAAGACTCGCCGCACTGTCGGCTTATCATATAAGCCGTCGACGACATCCACAGTCTGAGCATATCAACGCTGACCATCTTAGCAGCCACACGCAGGGTTTGTCTGAGAAGCACGGGTCTCAGAAGAGGACCTGCGCCTGTCTCTTGCACCACCGCTCGGCTTGTCGCAGGCTCATCGGGTTGGACTGTTTTGGTCCATGCCATAACGCTGGTAAACACAGTCTAGCATCATGTCCTGTCCCGACTGTTTCTCCGGCCACCAGCACGATGGCACGCCCAAGGGCAAGCTGACCAAACTTCACGGCTTGGACACGTACCTCGCCGAGCCTCAGGACGGCGTGCAGCCCAAGGGGGTTATTGTCATCATCCCGGACGCGTTTGGTATCGATTTCGTCAACAATAAGCTCCTGGCCGATGCGTACGCCACCAAGGGGGGCTATAGGGTGTACCTGCCCGACTTCATGCTCGGTGAGTGGTCTGGGCTCCCGGACAAGCACACGAATATTTCATCTTCTAACACACAGCGTGTTTCAGGCCGTTCTTGCCAGAGCTGGCTGCTTGACACCATGAAGGCTGTCATAACTCCTGGAAACTACCTGTCCAAGCCGTGAGTGGATGGACAAACCCTCCCCCCCCCCGCCGCAGGGCTCCCACCACCTGGGCGAGAACCGTAGTAGCTGATAGGGTCCGAGTCACACAGATACCATGTCTTCTGGGCAGCGTATGCTTTCATACCGTGGCTCCTCTTCAACCGGCCCGCCCGCACGTTCCCCACCGTAAAGAAGTTCTTTGAGGCCTTCCGCAGGGAGGAGGGCTCCACGCTCCCCGTCGGCGTGGCCGGCTTCTGCTGGGGCGGCAAGCACACGCTCCTGCTGACCCACGAGGAGAACTACCTGGACGTCGGCGGGGCCCGCAGGCCCATGCTGGATGCGGCCTTCACCGGCCACCCGAGCTTCCTCGAGATGCCGCAGGACGTCGAGAAGGTCACCATCCCGACGTCCTTCGCCGTGCCCGAGAGGGACCACCACGTCAAGGTGCCCGACGACACGGACCTGATCACCAAGGTCGTGGGGGGCAAGCCCGAGGGGCAGCGCGGCGAGCTGAAGGTATATGAGGGCTGCGGTCACGGCTTCTGCGTCAGAGCGGATTTCTCGTCCGATGATGTCGCGAAGCAGGCCGTCGCCGCTGAGGACCAGGCTATCGCGTGGTTTGATGCTAAACTCGGAAATAAGCCGTCGTCTTGAGAGGCGTGCGTCTCATCGGCTCGCTCGTGCTTGATTCCATCAGGTCGCTCGCGCGGTGCGCGGTCCGGACTTTTCCAGTTATCATCGGACAATGGGGGTCAAGGTCACAAAGCGGATATCACAAGGGCTTTCTCGACGGATCATTCTCTGTTTCCCTTCAGGCCTACTGTTTGTGCAATGGACGGTTCAGCAATGGATTCTGAACAGCACAAACGTTCCCGCGGTCAAATGCTGCCGGCATCATATATTAAGAACAAAGACGGGGTGCATTTCCACCACCTGGGATGATCAAGGCAGATGAGTATTCAGCCAACGCTTCTCAAATACTGAAACCACAACATCACGAACCCGACTGGACTTGGAGAGGCAGAATGTATGTGTACCGAAGGACTTATAGGCCGTATTACCATACCGCCTGCGGCCACTTGATGATCCGATTCTTCGAGTTCAGTGTCTCCGACCGCCTTCCGGACAACAGCCCGATACAGGACTTCCGCAAGTGCCTGGATGTTAGGGCAATCAGCCAGCCATGTCCTGACTGTAAGCCTCATTACTGGCAGAGCCCTGTGTCCGGGGAATATCACAAGCTCGAGCCAGAGACATAGGCCCTTCCACTGGGCAACACAGACCCGCCCCCGGGGGCTTCTTCTTCTAACCGACCTCTATAGAAGTTACCAGACAGACTTCAGGTCTTCGTGATTCACAACGCAGTTCCCTGTGACGCAGAAAATGCCGTGTTTTATAGATGCTGTGTGATTGTGTGTGGTAAGTGGTATCACACTGACTCGTCCCTCCTACGGGCGCTCTGCGGTTCCCCATTGTGACTATTACCCATACCCTCGGTGTCAAAAGCACCTACCAGCCGAGCAGCAAAGGTCCGCCCGCGGCAGACAGCAAACAGGGCTCACTTCCACGCCAGGACCTCGCTCTGCAGCACGCCGTACCACGCATCCTCGGCCTCGGCCCACCTCTCCAGCAGCCCCCTGGCCTCGTCACACTCCCCGTCGGTGAACCCCGCCGCCAGCCAGCCCTCGCGGAACGGGTCCCCCGCCGCGAGCCGCCCGGCCATCGCGGCCCCCCACCAGCGCCGCCCCTCCCGCCCGGCCACGACCGTCGCGCCGCCGCCGGCCCGCACCCTCGCCGGCCCGCCGTCCACGTCCCACCCGGCGAGGCGGAGGTACCGCAGCGTGTGCGCGCCGCACGGGCCGGCCCCGGCCCCGGCCCCGGCCCCGGCCCCGCCGATGACCGAGAACATCCTGTCGGTGAGGCACCGCCGCAGCTCCTCCCCGAGCGGGTGGTACGTGATCGACGCGGCGTCGCGCGCGGCGAGGAGGCCGGCGCCGCCCCCCTTGAGTACGCGCCGCACCTCCCGGAGGGCCGCGACGGGGACGTCGGGCGCGGGCGCGAGGTGCGTCAGCGTCTGGGACATGAAGACGACGTCGAAGGTGCCGTCGGCGAAGGGGAGGCCCCCGGGCGCCAGGACGTCCGCCTGCCGGAAGGTCACCGCGGCCGACAGGCCCCTGGACGCGGCGAGGGCGCGGGCGGACTCGATGACGGGCAGGCCGGCGTCGACGCCCGTCACGCTGCCGCCCGAGGGCGCGCGGACCAGCTCCGCGAAGCCGACGGTGATGGTCCCCGGCCCGCAGCCGACGTCGAGGACCTTGTGGTGCGGCCGGATATGGGGGATCACGAAGGCGGCGTCGGAGTGGATCGTGCGCGACGCGTGTGAGGAGGTGGTGGCCTCTGAGTAGCCCATCTTGTAGCTGCTGGTGTTGGCTGGCGGCGTCGACATGGTTGTTGGACTGTTGGGATCCTTTGTTTCTTTTGGGGGGGGGGGGGGTTTCTTTCCCTTTTTTTTTTTTTGGTGAGGGGGGGGGGGGTGTGAAGTTTGCTTTTGAGAAAGAAAAGTCTGCTGGAAAAGAAGGGTCAGGCCAAAATATGAAAGACAGCGGTTCTCCTGGATGATGAAATAGCCCAACCGAGAAGGTCTTCCGGAACTCCGGCTCAGTTCCGGCCCCGCGCCGTCTCGCCTCCGGGCCGGGAGCCTTCGCATGGGGCGCGTCGGAGTTTTTGAACCTGCCACCTTGTTTCGTACCGCCGGCTGTCCCGAGACGGCAGACATAACTGAGTTATCTCGTCTGTCTCCTTGATCTGGTCCACAGCTCCGATGCCGAACCGCCGAAGCTCTTGCGCGTGGAATGCCTTCTCCTACGTTTGTACAAAGAGTACCAGTTGGGCAATCCATTGGGCCATAAGCTTTCCGGGCGTGTGTGTGGTCGATCTCGCCCCTCCCAGCCTCCGGGCTCCTCAGCCTGCCTACTTGGGCGTGTGTACCTCGGGGACTAGGGTGATCAGGCTGACTGTGAGGACGTGGAGACTGGCGGGCGTTGCACGCGCCATGGGGAAGGTCAACCGCGAGGTTGTAGGCCGGAGGGCGGCGTCAGTCCCCACAGCCGCGCTCCTGAGCTAGGCCCAGCGCAGACCTGTACCACCTGTCGGCTTTCGTCCCACGCCGACGCGGCCCTGAGACGTGTGCCGTCGCCCTGGAAGGCTGCTGACATCCTTCACCGGGGAGCCCGGCTGTCTATGCGGAGCTATCAGGACAGGACCACGAGGGCCTCGGGGCGAAGCACATGCCAGGGCAAGACTCGGACAACACAAATGATCAGTCACAAGTAGGTATGCGGGATGGAGGACGGCGGTGTACATATTGGGTACAAAATATTTCCATTGATACCTCGAACAGCATGGCCACTAAGTTCTGGCCGATTTCAAGACTGATCGAGTAATGATCAAAACCCTGACCAAAAGACGTATAACAGCGAAACCGTATAAACCCGGCAAAAGAGTATCATCTAGGTCGACGTCGTGGACGTGACTGATACTGTTGCCCTCTGGCAAATAGGAAGGAAAAAGGAAAGGAAAAAAAAGGGAGGTGCATTCCAAGAAAACGGCACAAGGAAAACGCATCCTCCCAGTTCTTGCAAGCATGTGTGTAAAGCCAACATCATCTCCGCAACAATAAATTTTTTTTTTTTGGGTGTTTACTGTCCTCCGCCTGCGCCACGAGTAGCGGCTACGCTCTTCCAGTGGGCAACCTCCGCGGCCAGTTTGTCCTTCTCAGCCAGAAGCTCCCTGACCTGACGCTCAAGGTCATCCATGCGCTCAGCCTTTCGCGCCCTAGATTTGCGAGCGGCGAGGGTGTTCTTTGCGCGCTTCATGCCGACCGTATCGCTGGGATCGTCGATGGTGATCGGTGGCAGAGGCTTTCCGCGTCGGCGCGCGCTCACCCCGGACACTGAGGAGTGACGACCAGATGGAGACGAGGATGCACTAGACTTGCGCGCCTGGCTGCTGGACCGCCCGGGAGACTCAAGATCCTCAGAATCCATTGCGGGAGACTGGTCAACCTGTGCAGCGGACAAGGTAGCAGGTGCGGGTGCGGGTGCGGGTGCGGACGCCTCAGCATCGGGGAACAATGACGGCCATTCTTGAGGGGCCTCAAAGTCGTTCTGGGCAAAGAGAGGGGAAGCATTCCAGTCCTCGGTGAAGGCAGGAGAGGTATCATAACCAGACGGCGTGGTGAGGTGCGTCAAGGCAGTAGAGCCGGGGGCCGACATGAGGTTGTCCGTGAGGAGCAGGTCATTGGGAGAGACGCTCATGACGGAGCTGTGCAGGGAGCCGGTCATGTCAAGACCGAATGCCGGGTTCGCCGGAGAGGAGAACTCCGAGGCCGGCACCCCGCCCTCGAATGAGGGGAAGTCGGGAAGATCAATGTCTGCGCGTGGATTTTGTGAGCCAGGGCTGTGCTGGAAAGGAGGCGTAGCAGGGAGAGTAGTACCTAGTTCCATAATGCTGTTTGGTCGGTGGAACAAAGGAACAGGCGGGCGTTGACCGTTCGCACGACGTTGGCTGTTGACAGCAACAGTGGACCCCGGGGCAGAGGCCGAGTAGACCGGGTTGTTCGGGTGGCGCGACTGTCGCAGCAGGTACTGCCGATGGAGGGCCCTGGCTACTTCGTCCTGTGAGTGAGGCCGAGAGGGTGGTGTGAACCGTTGTCGATTATTGCTTTGCAGGTTGACCCCGTTGGGCTGATTTGTGACAGACCGGTTAGGTGGCGGCTGATGGTGATCCGGAGGATACAGGACAAAGTCCTCTTGCGGCGCCGATGGTCGCTGTTGTCGGGGCGGGACAAGATGTTGCAGTTGCGCGGGTTGTTGTGCCGGCAGGCTCGAAGTACTGGGAGGAAGCCATGGTGACTGAGGGGAATCCGTGTTGGCGACTACGTCGTCAAATACCAGAGGTACTGAGTTCAGTTCGCGAGGAACTGAAGATTGAGTGGGGTGGGGGGGGACAAGATTATCAAAAGTTGAGGAAGTTATTTTGGCGGTTGGTTGCTGCACGAGGCCGGTGGGGGAGAAGTTGTTTAGAACATCTTGATCGTGATGTCCTGAGATATTCTGGTGTTTGTTGTGCTGAGTGGTTGTTGGTGGGAGAGAAGAAGGGGCAAGACGATTGCCTGAAATGTGGGATACCATGATATTTTGTAGGCGCAGCAGGTGCCCGCCCTGCCTGTGGGCACTTAGCGAGGTACCACCGCCCCTGCTCCGTTCCGTATGAGTCACAGCACTGCAGCCACGCCCGCCGTAGCCCTAGCTGAGGACTGTGTGTGAGTTGAGGGGTCTGGGCTGCAGGGGAGTGACGGGCTGGGCGGGTGGGGTATGGGGTTCCAGGTATGTTTTGCTCATGGGAAACGGTGTGCCTGTGCCCGGGGGTCGACTAGCAGAGGGTGTTGCCTTGCCTCTTATTTAAAGGGGGACATCTATTGTGGTCGAGTCCGCATTATTATTCAACCTTCTGGCGCAGCGCTCGAAGCGTCTTTCAATGCTGATCGTGTCCCTCCTGGGGCGGACGGGGTGGGGTGGCTCTGGAGAGACAGGAGTAGCCCTAAAGCGGCGGCAGGGTTGGCGCGACGAAGGAGCCTGTCGGCGAACCTGAACGGGACTAACGTGGTGCCCCCCCCCCCCAGGCCCAGAGATCTCAGACCCTATGTGATTACTAAAATGTCCACCGAGGTCCCCTGGTAGGACTTTTGAGTACGCAAGCCGCCAAGTAGGTGGGATTCTATCATCTCAACCCGCAGCGCTCGCTTCCCTTCCGCAGTCCTTCCTTAGTCGGTGTGATCAGGCTGGTTGGATGGCTGAAACAGCAAGCCTCGTTCTCACCCGGGTCTTGGCCTCAGGTGCCTCTCTCCTCTGGATTCCCGAACGCTGCGCTGTGGAGAACCGCCGCACCTCAATATGAACATGCTATCGTTGATTGGCACCGTTCCTGAGGCAGTGCTGCTCACCCCTCCGCCCAGGCTAGTAGTACCATAGAATAGGCAACAAAAGGACCATACTACTTCCCTTCCTCCATGCCTGTCCTGCGGGATGAGTTCCTCCTGCCAAGTGCTGCGCTGCCTGAGAGTATTGCGCAATACCAACCGCGCAGGCAAGGTGCCCAGGCCAGGTGATACGCACCCCCCATTGCGCGTTGCGCTTACTGGACTCTCCCCGTTGTCACGTCCCAGACTGGAGGGCACGACTTCATCCCCAGTGAAACCCCCCCCCCCCCACACTAAATCCATTTCTAAGCTTTGTCCTGGAGTAAATCCAAAGATGAGGCTCGCAAATCAGCAGGACGAATTGGGGTGAAGCCAGAAAAGAATGAGTCACTATTCCCTGTCTCGCGCGGCTGCAGGCTCCATGCAGGTTTTAAAACAGCGGGAAATCAATACGGGAAAAAGTGCCACACAGCAATCAGAGAATCCCGTCGGCGCCCCATCTGCCAGGCCGCTAAGGCTGCTAAGGGCTGCTTTCGCTACGCTGAAGTCCCCATCCCCCACATAAAAATAAAAATAAAAATAATAAAAAACCCTCAACCAGACCACGGAGTACGTACTCGGTACCTTACTTATCAGGGTTGGGTGAGGAGGTACCCTACCTACCCCTCTCGGGCACACTGGGAGAGAGCCTGGGCCGTTGGCAGCGCCGCATGTCCATCGTCATAAAAAGCCTCAGTTGCCCGCCTCCCCTCTCGAGGCTCGCACGTCGGCCTCACGACGCGAAAGAAAGAAGGGAAGAAGAAACCCCCCCCCCCCCCCCAAAGGTATCGTCGTGTCAGGTGTGTTGATAAGGCACCGGGGCTAATGCAGGACTTACCAGCGATCGCCCTGCTACTCCGGCGCACGGGCAGGCAAAGTGGACTATGTCCTGGTTGGGCCGCGCTGCGCGACGGCGCATAGACTGGCCGGCGCAACCGGCGCGGGGCGTCAGCACTGCAGCATCCCAAAGCCAGCCCAGCCTCCTTTGTGCTGCCACAGGGCGTAGCCCCTTGTCTCTTGGCCCGTCAGCACTTGACGGCAGAAGGCACGGCGGCTCGTGTCCACGGTAGGAGGATCGTAGCATCCCGGCCGAAATCAGCGCGACGATGGCCTAGACAAGGACTAGGATGGCTACACCCGAAAGGACAGATAAGCCTTCAGCAGGCATCTCAATCCCCTTCCAAGGTTCTGCCAGTGGACCACAAACCCCCTGGATCGGATCCGAGAACACTCTGTTCTCCTCCTGCGATGCTTCTAAAGCAACGGGAGTCGGCCGTCGGTGCGGCCTTGTCAAGCCTCTACCGCGGCATCCTGCTCGGAGACCGCTTGTCTTGGCTGCTTATTGCCATAGTAGTGTATGCGCTGCCGGATATTTACGTTCACGAGATGAACCAAAATGTGTTCTTCTCCCCCCCCCCCCCTTGTGGAGCACCTTGTGTCCTCGTCCCCATGTTCGGCGTCGGGCCGGTCAGTCACAGCCCGAGCCCGAGCTCCCGGTTGGACCCTGGGGCAAATCTTTCTCATACGGAGTGTTTCAACACTATACAGTCAGAACAGAGTTCGGCGATATCAAGATATCAACAGGAGGAATTGCTAGCCAGAGCTTGCATAATGTGCCTGCAGATAGGCGTCACACGTGGCTTGCCTTCTTCGAAATAATGCTTGTACGGAAGGATAATCGGCCTCCTAAACGATATGCTGTATATTGTTCAGTCCTTAATCATGTTATTCATTACCGGGTCATGATAGGTGAGGCAAGCAGAATTTTGAATGTCCATGGTGGTGTACCTTTTCGTGATCTGTTTTTCTTTTTCTCTTCCCACCCCCCCCCCCCCTCATTTTTCTTTTTTGGGGGGAGGGGGGCGGGTTTCTCTCTACCTTGATTCTCCTCCTTTCTTTTCTTTCCTTTCCTCCACCGGATTAGTCAGACAGCTCTTTATTTGAGCCCCTTTACCCTTACCCTAAGTATTTGAGACCTATAACACTGTAAACCCATTGTATTTTAGTGTGGTCTTGGGGATTAGGGTCGTAAGATCTGGGCCAATGTAATATTGTTCCTATTCCTGGTCCTGGCGACTCGCCCAAGACTATGCTGATATGCAGGCGTTGTATTGGCTACGGGTCATAGCTTGCCCAGAGGCCAGTCGTACCTCTTTGGGAACAACTCGCGAAGTCCTACAATCACGGCGCCTTTTTTGACTGCGCCGCCGTTATCGCTATCCCGGCCGCCTGCCTCTGTTATACTCCTCGCCCGTCGACATAGAGCGTTCTTCTTTTGTTATAGCCCCGGCCGGCCAGGCGGGGGCTAGAGGTATATATTCGCGGTCCCCCTAGCCTAACTCGTTAGTTAGTATGGGCAGCACCGCCTGCTTGGATAATCTGACAGAGGTGGCAGATAAAAAGCAGTCTCATGTTATAAGGTGGTAAGATATGCTGAACAGCTGTGCTCGTGACACGACATATGTTTTCATATAATTCGTGTTTTCTCATTTTCTGTAGACCTATGCTTAGCAGAGACGGTTTGCCTCGCTACATCTGAATGCGTCGCATCGCAGATAACATCTCTCGGCACAACAATCTGATTTGTTCAGGCAACTCCTGCTCTATTATCCACTCCAGATTCATCTCCCACCGCGTCCACTTCTCTTTAATCTCGGGTTGATTATATAGAAGTGGTCCGCATATAGTAATCCACTGGGCGGCTGCGGGAGCATGGCCCCGCAGAGCTTCAACATCATCGACGACGTCTAATATAAACTTGGGTCAGAACTAAACCTTCGTTGGATAGTATTAGGTGTTTTTATACTTACTTCCTGGAGGAGCATCATCCCATAGGACTCTCCACTCACCACGTCGTAGCGTCATCTCGAGGGTGCTCTCGCCGAATGCCGACAGGTCCTCTAAGCCTGCCTTGTGGACCAGCGCTGCGAAGCGGTTGGTATTCGTCCAGTCGTCGCGTTTGCTATCGCGAAGCCAGTCTAGCCTCGGATTGGGGTCCGGGGCCGGGTCGCCATATCGAAGCAGTCGCTCGTCCAGCTCGTATTGTATAGAGAGCTGCTTCGGGGACAGAAGCGCACTCTCACCCTGGCTTTTCTGCAGATCCCGCAGTACGGCTAGGAGCTCGACGAAAGGTTGGTGCGTCTCAGGTAGCTGCTCAGCCGCACGCATAATGATACTTGCGAAGATATCATCGATAATAGTAGTGGTGGATGGTGGGTCCTTTGGAATATTGGAGAGCAGAGTCTGAGCTGCGACTGCTGCGGTAGTGTTCCCATCTAGGTAGTTGTAGATAGTTCTAGCATTATCGACGAGTTGCTGCGCTCGCGGGTTGGCCGCGGCGTCATCTTCAGAGAAATATGCCTCGAAAAACTCGCCAACCGATTCAGCCATGGTATGGTCGAACCGTCTCGCGTGCGCTGGGAGGGATTACTGAGTCTTGATGCACTGCTGCAAGTGCGCGCGGATCGAATGGGGAGAGTATAAGGGTGCAGAGCTCGATGCTTGAGGGTCCAAGTGCGGATATAGCGGTTTAAAGATGTATCACCTTTTTAGTTAATCAAGAAGACTCGTTGGCAGGCGCTAATGACCGAGCTGACACGCTAATAGCGAGTTGGTGTGTCAGCTCTAAAATCTCACTAATATGTTATATCGAAAAGAGTTTCAACCCAGCCCTGGAGTAAGCGAGTTTGGATGGAATCTTAACAGGTCCGGGGTAAATGTGGCGGTCTCATTTACATCTCACATTAGACATATACATAAGCATGTTACCAGAATTAATCGACAGACCATATACTTACGTAGGGAAAGGCACTTCTCAGCTGATGCTTAAGGTAAGAAGCCTCACGCTTACAACTAGATGACCCAACGGCAACGCTTCTTAGCCTGGACCAACGACTTGCCTGGCGTCACATTTGCTGCAAATACTCATGTGTTTAGAGGTCAGCAGCTTTATATAAGCAATTACAACACGGTAGTAACCATCACCAAGACTGCTTAGCCTTCAGCTTCGTTCCCTCATCTCAGCAGCTCGTGTCACCGAACTTGGCATTCTTATGTATCATGACCGAACATGGATCAACAGCTATTGCAAGTAGCTACATGATCCCTCTTAGCCACCCCCCCCCCCCAAAAAAAAATATTACTAATAGCCTTTAACGGACTTAATTTTGGCCAGCCTCTACCGTATTGTACGCATTGGATCAAGTTGGTCGTGTTTCATTACTCAACACAGTCTCCTTGATTGACACCGCCGTCATCAAAGTGGCCGCGTTAGAGTGATTACTACCTCGTCTGCCTTGATGACCTCTACTAATTCTCTTGATCTTTGGTCTCGTCGCCTGGAATATCACCTGGTTGCCGACCAGGCCTCGGTAAATCCGTAAGTATGCGTCCAGTCTAGGATAGCGATGACCCCAGCGAAAATTTTGTCATGATATATAGGCCAGGTGACTCTGGTCCTGGCCACTGACTCCCACAACTTTCATCCGCAACCTCATCGTTTCTTGCATGTTCAACGGGCTTGGCCACCATCACCTTTTGATCATCTGTTTCGAAATCCTGCTACGCTGGCCGTACTCCCTTATACCGTCGTCTTTCCCGCGAATATTCTTACCACTTCCCCTTCAGAGCTAAACTCCGATCTCGCTTCCTGTTCACCATGAAGTTTCTCGCTCCTTTGGTCTTTCTTCTGGCTGGTGCCGGGCATGCCGCACCTTATGCAGGCCAGGTGCCTCGAGCCAACTTAGATGCCACTACTGGATATGATTGCGATGGTAAATACCCCCCCTAGTACCGAGACGTCAAATTTTGAGCTCTGAGCTGACGAGCGATGTCACGCCACAGGCACTCCTTTCACAGCGAGCTATATCAATCAAGTTATTCAACACGCTGCCACTCAAAAAGATGCCCAGGCTGCCATGCAAAAGGCTGCTCTTGACGAGAACGATGCATACCACGCGTTTAAGGCGCTTCCCGAATGTACTCTCGCTGATAAAAACCCGCCCAACGGCAAGGCCAAACTCAAAGGCTGTAAGTAAATTAATCTTGGCTTGGTGACCAGCCAAGTCCTCCATATATATATGGAGACTTCGCTTCATCAAAGCGTCAGCATCTGATCTCTTTCCAGTCGGGTTCTGCCATCCCAAAGAATTCAAAAACCTCAAGGATCAGGCGACGGGCGGCATATTGCAATTTCCGAATTGTCCGACTGGTCCGTGGATCGAATTTCCCCTCATGGCTGATGGGCATACCCTCTTCTCAGTCGACGTCGCGACAAATACATTTATGCCGGGAACAGCCAATCCCGCGCGTGTCATTTATCAGACCTCCGGAGCGACGACCAAGTTCTGCGGCGCTATCACGCATTCAGACAAGACCACGAAGGGCCAATTCTTAGAGTGCACAGCAACTTCGTAAGTTTGTTATTAGAGAAAAGGGGCTGGGCTTGGAGGTTAAAGCAATAGTTGCGGCGTGTACAGGGGAAGGCGTATAAGACATGTTCTGATATAGTAGCTTGGCAAACAGTAAAGAAATGTAATTTTCAAAACTACTATGTTAGCTCTCAACAGATGGAAGTATGCTTTGAGTTTATAAGGTAATGTTAATCAGAGTAAGAATGACCAAAGAGAATAGTGATGGCAATCTCCGTATATTATAAAAGCATGCCCACCTTCTACAAAGAGAGTAAACTACCCAGCTAAACTAACTATTTATATAAGATATCCCATAGTGACTTTACCATACATTCACAGGGGAATCCATGGTGAACTCCATGGCGAATTCACTATGCTCAAAACTTTACACTGCAGTACACACTTTCCTAATTTGGCAACTTTGGTTTGTTGAATGTTTGGTAGATTGTTAGATATAGCAGTTTTTGATAAGCTTTAATTAGTACAATAAGTAATGCTGAGAACTTTGCTTGCTATCGTCTATTTATTTGCTTGCTGCTGTTTATATGGTTCCCTGCTTAGGGTCCTTCAGCTATGCCCCAGCAGGCAGCATGCCTGTAAGGCAATATAAGGAGCGTTTGCATGCCTACTTTAGTCTAAGGAAAATCAACAACTCTTCTTCTCTCACACTCAAGATGGCACATACTGCCAACCGGCTGCTTTGACAGCGACAGAAGATTGATTCACCCGCCTTTCGCCCTCACCTTTCAGCCATTCTTCTCCACACACCCTTATCTCGCCCAGGCTGCTGCTCCTCTTGCCTCTGACCAGATGTCTACGGACAGTTCTGGAGACTGGATAGAGTGTTGCTCGACTACCGGACCCTTTGCCTGGTTGAGGTGTTCCATTCGGTTCAATATGGGAACGCTCATTACCCATTACTGGATAGATTCAGTAAATAGCTCTTCAGCCGTTGTTCTAAGTATTAGTTCGAAAATTTTCATTCGAATAGCTTCATCTCTAGTGAACACTACTACTTGGAAAATATCTAACCAGTTGAGACCATCGGACAGTGCTTTCGTATTGGAGATAGACAGGTATACTGACAGCCCTGATATTAAGGAGGTCGGCATAGATTGTCAGTTAACTCTTGGAAGGTGGGCAAGACGCCTCTTAATGCGGATACTGCGCAGGGGACCTAGGACCAAAGTACGCCACGGGGTGAAAATTCGAAATATAGCGTAATGATTGCAAGGTAATCTAATGCCGAAACGGTCACCGTTTCGATCGCTAGTAGACGGCTCTCACAGAACGTGATGGATAAGCGAGGAAACACCTCTGACGCTTGGCGGCATCTGAGTACCCAAAAACGGTAGCCCATGAGGCCGTTTTGCTTTGAGATGGCGCCTAGATCGTAGCACTACTAAGCGGTTCTAGAACGCGCGCCATCGAGATCTCAGGAACCAGATTTAGCATAGGCAGGAGGATCAGCAACACCAACAACCTCCGGGCTCAGGCACCAAGCCAGAAACCGCTCGTGGCTCATGAGGTAACAGCCCACAGCTACGGTCAATGATGCCATCTGAAATGGGCAGTCTGCAAGACGACCGATCACATGCTTCCTTTGACCTGCGTAGAAAACGGTGACGGGAAGAGCTCCCACCCTCCGGCGGCAACTCCTCCTTCCTTATCACACCTCCACCGTCGTGCTGAAGAGAACCACCTAATTAACCCCCTGATCAACAATTGTAAACGTAAAGTGCTACACCATGAGGCTGTCCAGCATCCTGGCCATCGCCGGCCTCCTATCTCACGCCGGCCTCACGCTCGTGGCCGCCGTCCCCACCTCTTCAGACGATGTCGGGGCAGGTGAGGCCTCCGGCTTCTTCGACCTAAAGCTCGTCGAGGACGCCTGCCTGAACTACACCTACGGCCCGCCGCAGGGCGAGAAGATCCCCGGGAACAACCCGCTGTACCTCTGCAAGGGCGACCACAGCAAGGGCATTGTGCAGATCACCGACGTCAATCTGAACCCGAACCCCCCGGCAAGGTGGGCGAACCCCCTCATCCCCTGACCCTTACCAAGCCCTTGTTAGCCCGTAGCACCTGCAAACAAGAGCAGGGAGGGCCCACAGGAGGTGTAGATACAGCTATGCCCACATAGGGTGACACAGGAAGAGAGAATGAGAGAGAGAGTCTCGCGCAGACGCAGGAACACGCAGTTGACCGTCACCGCGGCGGGCGCCATCAAGGCCACGATCCAGAAAGGCACGCCCGTCGACGTCAGGTTGAAGCTCGGCATCACGACCGTGTACAGGAAGAGATGGGGTCTCTGCAAGGAGATCTCGAAGACGGGCAAGAGCTGCCCGCTGAACTCGGGGACGCCCAAGGTCACCAAGACGTTTGACGTGCCAAAGAAGGTGCCCGAGGTAAGCGGGCTCGTGTAGTCTGTTGTCTCCTCGTCCCGCTCGTATAAGTGCTGACTGGATATACTCGGTTCAGGGCACCTACGGCATCCATGCGAGTATTGTTGGTGCAGATGGGGCGCCGATTACTTGTATCGAGGGACAGGTCAAGATCAACTAAAAATGCTGGGAGGAGGGGCTACGAGGACCTCGGGTGGAACCGTCGATGGAGCAGTGCTATCGAAGAACGTGACTTGATCCATTACAAAAGTTATGTCGTGGTGAGACGAGCCTCGTCGCAGCCGCAGCAAGGCGAGAGATCATCTGGTAAAAGACAGACTAGTCTTCAAGAACAGTCCATTCAGACAATGAATCCCATAGGAAGAGACATCGTATTCTTCTTGTCGCTGTGTGTCAGAACATTTGGATTCTATGCTTTCGCCGTCCGTGAGGTATCGACGGCCCTAGTCACGAAGGTAGCAGCTCAACCTTCAGATCCATTTGAAAACTCATCTATCAACCTACGCATTTCACCCAATACCTCTCGTAAAGAGTTCCTCTTAAGTGTCCGTAATTCACCGTCCTGTGGCAGATTTCCGTTGTAGGTCGTGACGTGGAAGCCGAACTTCCTTTGTAACGACGCATGCACGGAATGCAATTTGGCAAGTTCCTCGTAAAATGAGCTGGGCTCTGGGAGACCTTCTGATAGCTCCAAAGAAAATTCAGATATGAAAATGGAAGTCAGGAGATGCCTTAAAAGTGCCCCAGGCGATTGATTTATCTGGTTCGTGGACTCGAATTCGCCTTAAAGAGCCTCACGAGCATGTTGGCCTCAGAAGCCTTTATGAAGTAGTAGTCGCCAGATTCCCAGTATGTCGATAGCGTTAAAATTGCTGAAGCAGACACAGCGGTCCCACTCAAGTCATGACTAATTTGTAGAACTGTGGGAATGGAGTTTCTACTCGCCCTGCAGCAACGTTATAATATAGACAGCCATTCGCGAGTCCATGTTCTGGGACTTGCTGGGAGAATCATCGTGTCGAATATAGTCGCTTACAAAGGTCTTTGCAAGCCAGAGACATTCACGGTTTCATCGTCGGCGTGAAACCTCCAAGTATTCTCAGAGGGGCTGAAGAGGTTGGTTTGGCAAACCACGGCACACCCCTGGCTGAAAGAGTAGGCCTCTCAGCGCTTATAGACCTTTACGGTAGCTTACAGTACTTAGGAGGGCATACCTCGTGCTTCTTTTCTAACGCTTAATGGCGCAGTAGAATCCAATCTGATTATCACACTATGCTACATTGCTCCTTGCCCTCTGCGAAGACCCGGTTTGATATACAGCACGGATGAATGTTCCCAAGCAGTGCTCCAACTTTCAGGGGTTGACTACAATACAAGTGTTGCCTGTTGGGTCCCCAGGTCCCAGGAAAGTATCCTTGGTTGCGTTGTTGGGAAGAACTGATCTCAGGATCAAGCCTGGGTACTGACGTCCATCTGCATTTGGATTAAACCATCAGCAAAGATCGTCCAGGAATGAAAACGAGACAAACGACACTGCAAAATTCGGAAGGAGGGAGGAGGGACGCACCAACACCACCATTCCAGCTCGGCTGATACT
Organism: Endothia cerciana; assembly: GCA_026119935.1. NCBI lineage: Eukaryota > Fungi > Ascomycota > Sordariomycetes > Diaporthales > Cryphonectriaceae > Endothia > Endothia cerciana. Next base: position 173,920 of record JALRMH010000044.1, on the reverse strand, counting down.
GCAGCTGGGTGGCGATCCAGTAGATGTATCCGTCGCAGTAACTCACGTATGCCCTCTCCGGGTATACTGACCGGTCGTCTCTCACATAAGGTTCAACAGCTCCCGTTGTCGTATTCCACAGGTAGATGGCGTTGCTCTCCGGCATGAGCATATACACCATTCCGTTGGAGTCACTTGCCAGCCCATTGGACTTGCCTCCCTTCTGTCCCAGGCTCTGGATAGCATCTGCAGCTGTGGCATCTGTAGAGGCATTGGGTGAGTTGAGGTAGGAGGTGGGGATGCTATACAAATATTCTGAAGACTTCGAGTGGTAGTAAAGAGTGTCGCCGTAGTAGCTCAGTTCAATGCCGTACAGGCCGTTGCTCCTGTAGTCAGTTGTTGGGTAGAAAGGCACCCCGTTGTAGGAGGGCACATCCCCTTCCACGGGCAGCGTCGATGGGTGTGACTCCAGCCGGCGCCAGCACTCTCCGCTCCCAAGGTCATACATGATAAGTGCAGTGCGGTTGGAGTCTGGAGGCGAGTCGACGATGTAGGCAATGCCAGCTCCTGAGGCTGTGACATTGGAAAGCAGGTTGAAGCGCACTTCGAGAAGGTACGAGTCTTCCCTAACACAGGTATCGGAGACAGGGAGTGTCAAGTTGGAGGAGATGGAACCGTCGTGTCCGACAAAGCCCACTTTTTTGCTTGGGTGTTAGCAGTCTCCCCGGAACGTATATATTTAGCAAGCTCCAGAGTCGGAGTTCCCCTCCCCGATCGAGTATGTACACTTGAAGCCTGATGGGAAACCCTTGAAGAGATAGATAAAGAGCCAGGTAGAGACCTACTGAGCTTCGGACCGCCCTGGCGCGCGAGGGCTAGGGTAGAGTCATTGAGCTTTGGGCGCCCACTGTCAAGGGCCCAGATTACATCTAGAGCCTTGGTCAGATTACCTGGGGTGTGGAGGTCTGCCAAATGGGTGAAAGAAATGAGATACTCACTGTCGGTTGTCGCGTAAAGAGACGAGACACTGATCAACGCGGCCGTGTCATTATTACCATACGCCACTCCATCGATGTAGGTTATCAGGTCACCAGCAGGCGTGTTGATCTCCACGGATGGGTAGGCATCTTCATATGTCGTATTCTCGATCAGCCCCACTGTATAAGCGTAGTCTGTGCCTCTGGTATAGGAAACCATGGTCTTCCCATGCATAGACTGCGCGATTCCCGTGGCTACACGATATAAGTCAGAACCGAAGTCTGTTTTCAAAATGAACAGGGCGTTCTTTGTATGACGCACGCCATTGGTTAAAGAAGTAGTGGAACTCCTCCACCTCTGGGCCGAATGAGCCAGTGTCATAGCGGACGCTGTACTCTCCTTCCAATGCAAAAGTGCCATTTGTGAGATACTGCCCAGAGGCCATGCCTACGATACCAGCAAGAGCTGGCAAAGAGAAACCTGTCATAGTGAATAATGAAGAGGGCTATGAAAGATGCAGATTGAAAAGCGTAACGATCAAAGCGCCGAAGCACATGTGGCGATGCCTCGGAAGAGGGACAGACACTACATAGTGTTGACCCGTGCCTTCTAGTCTTTAAATACATTGATAACTCGTCATCAGTTTGAGTGTCGGTTCTCCGCTGTCACGAAAAGCTTACGCAAAGCTTCCAAGGTTGTACGAGCTCATAACCCTGCTAAAGTGATATCGGTTCCTGCATGTTTACCTGACTGGGGGAAAATATCAGTACTGCAGACTGATCTACACAATAAATCTTGAGTTCTCGGGTCCGAGGCCCTAACTCCTCACCTTCCCTATTTAGCGCCTCACAGGCGACCAATTGGTGTCAAAGGAGGCAGGTGTTATACCCTATTCATACTTGGGCACAAATCTGGGGACAATTCACTATACCAACGACCTTTGCAAAGTTTCAGCGATTACAAGACTCAAGGTCCCATATATCCAGGGTCCTCAACAACTGGAAGTATTCTAACCTTTGATGCAGTCAGGGGGCGAGGTGTGAATATTACTATGGTATCGTACAGGAAAAAAGGGCACCCTGGCTGAGTAGGTGTGGTCAGCGCGTCTTGTCCCTCCTTGATGGCGTCTTCCTATGCAAGTACCAGTCGGTCGCCCTGGAAGAAGCTTCACAAAACCTGACCAGGCTGCCCAAAAATACCCATACCACCAGTAAGTCCCGGGAGTTATAGGAACGCTGGATGGAATAATTACACCCGAGCGCCAGGGTCCAGCAGGCCGTCTTGGGCACTCTCTTATGTGTCACGTTTTACCTAGCGGTGTGATGCCTCCGCGAATCACTGTTCTCTTTTACACATGGGGCTGAGTTAGCGGGCCGCCGTGCAGGGCCCCAGGCGGTTAAATCCGACCCCAGATGCCTCCCGGTCTCAGTGGGAGGTTATGAGCACCCCAGTAGGAACAGCATTGCATCCCCAAGGCGACACGCAGGATGATTGGACAAACTCGGCTCCGCTGCGGCTCAGAAACAGGCCAATTGAGCGATGAATAAATTCGTGATGTTTTGCCTTGTTTTTGTTGTTATTACCCAGTTTTCTCATGAGGTCGACGATCGATATTAGCCCCGCCTCAGATGATTGTGCTCCCATCGATTCCCTCTGGCGATCATGCCTTGAGATACTCGGTCCTCGTAGCAAGCCGGGCCAGCCTAACCACAGTCACTCACAATGAGGATGGCATCTTCCGATAGATCGAGACGTGTTATCAAATCCTTTCACAAGCAGTCATGGGGAGATGGTGGAAGCACATAGGCGTTTTCCGACCCGATCTATATGGGCGGCTTAGACGTCTACCGCAATCATATCTGATGAGCACCTGCTGGCTATACTTGTCCCCCATCACGTTAGGTTTATCCAGAATACATCACCCTTAACGACAAGTTGAACGCTACGGAGCCCGCGTTGGTGAGCAGCTTCTCGCCGTACAACTGGACTCAACGTCCGCGGACTAGGTTTAAATTTGTTTCGAGGCGGTACCCCCACTGCTGAAGCTGAACATAGTAAAGGGGATACCAGAGGCCAGCGGGGCCTATTTACACTGCACGAACCGGACCGCAAACCTCGTGTCGTCGATATTGTTCTCATACATGGGCTCAGGGGAGGTTCGCGGAAGACTTGGTCTGCAACGCCATCGTATCGGCCATCGAGATCTTTATATGCTGACATCCGATCAGTCGACTTGTACCTCATGCATTATAAGTTTCGAATTAATCACTTGTCACAATGGACGCTCCCTCTTTCTCCTTTTCCTCACATCTTTGTTCATGTTTCTCTCTATCCTTTACGTCTCTTTTCTTTGAGACTCATCGAGAAGCTGGGCGGGCGCGGTTTTTGAGCATCACGGATAGGAGCGGTCTCGACATCTTGCCTCGACATCTTTGATGAGAACATGGACCAGCCGGCGTAGTAGATAGAATAAGCGCATCCGATCCGGAGGGACTGCAGAATCATACCAGACACAACCACCCCCCCAAAAAAAAAAGCTGTTCACATAATACTCGAGAGCCGAGCCAGATCTAGCGATTGCTGCCCAGGTGTGGTCCTCCGGGATAGAACGGCCCATACATCCAAGGTTGGGATCTCAAATCCGCAGCGGGATGGGTTTGTGTGGGAAGCCCAAAAGATTCGTCTTGCAGGCGAGCCATCTATGTCCCCTACGTACCTGTGGCTAATAACAGGTAATCTACTCTGGCCTGAGATACTTGAATGCATTGATTCCTTTTGATCTCAAGTACTGTGTGGCAGTGACTTAATCTCAGTAGTCGCCCATTGGATCCACATACGCAGCCTCGAATCGTAGCCTATCGCGTGTTATAGATCGCGCCTAAGGACCCGCTTTGGACACAGTCCAGACGACGATGGCAACATCAACGAGATATCTTGCAAGCATCATGGATATTGGTGTATCTCGCTATCAGTCGTCGCTTTACGGTATCGCGCAGTGCAAATTTGCAGTAGTCTTCCAAGAAAAAAAGACGCTTCGCCTCCGATTTCACCACTCTAGTCTGGATCATAGGCCTCATCGACGTGTGCCCATATCCGTGCTGTCCAGATAGAGACCAACCAGGCGGCCCATGTACCACCGCACAGCGGACTGTGGAAGCGACCACTCGGCTCGATATTCTCTAGAAGTCATTGCATGAGCCGGTGGCGGGCCAAAGAACGCTCTAAAGTCAAAGGCCAGGTTTGATCGGTGTATGAGCTGCGAGGGCATCGCGGAGTCAGCCACGCTGTCATGCTCGGACCGCAAGCGGTCATACTATCCCAGGTGGGAGAGCCGTTTATGTCCGAGTGACGCCTGCAATTTGATGGAAATATCTTACCTCGAAGTTCAGCCATCCTGACTCGGCTGCCCACAGCATTGCAAGACCTCTGAAGTCACAGGACCGGTGTCCTAAGCGGACCAGTGTGCGTATCTGCGCCATGATGAGAACATGTGTCCAGCTAACCATGGTCCATTGGGAAAGCAGATGAACAGCGAAGTCGGCTTCGGGAGGTGATGATCCAAGGACCCTGAGGCCTGAGAGCAGGCGCTCGGCCTCCTAATATCCAGGCCACATGCCTGCAGTGCTCCAGTCGAGGACCGCGACGAGTTTTCCGTCCTTTACAAGGATATTTCTCGCTTGTAATGACCCATGCGTCACAACAGGCGTCAGGTCGTCTTTCGGCGAAAGATCTTGAAGCAGGCGGCTCAAGACCAGAGCATCCAATTTTGTTCTGCCGACCACTCCTAAGATGTTGGAAATATGTTTGTGGAGCCACTGCATGAGTTCATGGTGACTCTCGGCTGCTTGGTCATAAAAGGCGAAAGCATCGATGAAGCCGTCCACCATCTCTGGTGCGTTGGGCCGCCTGTAGACTAGCATCGCCGACAGCAACGTTCGCACCATGCTGGTGTCACCCCAAGCCAGGGAGAAATGGTACTTGCCTGAGATCCTATCCGGCGACACTACCCTTGGCGGGAGTTTTAGAGACCTCAAACGATCGATGAAGTCCATCACTTGTTTCGTGATCGGGGCCTTCTCGGATTGGTTCATTCCGCACCATAGCCCACATAGGTTCTCGCCCTCAACGTTCTCCATCCTGATATAGCTCCACGGTTTGCGATCGGCTCTTGGTAGCGGATCATCCTCTGGGGGCCGGTACTGCCGAAATTCGACAGGTCGCGGGACGGGCAGCCTTGCATGGTGCAGTATCAACATATTTATGACCTCGTTCACATCAACGGTCGGACCGAACTTGACCACTTCGTAGATCCTTTCCCCGAGTTGTGGTAACCAGTACCGTTGGTATCGAAAGACGGTCTCGTGAGGATAGGTGAGGCAAACGAATCGTGGGGAATCCCGGCAATACTCGTAGGTCCATGGCTGGATCCGGTAGGTGAAGATCAGGTCAATTTTCACGTGTGGTTGCAGTTGGACGATCCTGAAATAGCTGTATTCGCTGGGAAGACCCAGTTGAGGACTAGTCAGGCCCGACTGGAGGATTCTTCGATATTGGGATGTGCGTATGAAGATGGAAATCTCTTCCTGGTGACGGTCATGCAGCCCTTCAGCCGATGTCACTGTGGTGGATAATGATCGCCGCGAGTCTGATGGCTCGGAGTTCGTCTCCTCTTGGGTTGATACTTCTGCGCGTGGTCCTGTATGGCTCGAGTGCCCCGCACCCAACGGCGGGCGTTCTATTGCTTCTTCGTTCAACTCGTTCTGGGCTCGAGGCGCCTCGACCTCCATCCCGTCTTCATTCGACCTGCCATATTCAACCGCACCCGGAGGGGCGATCGATGCTCCGGGCTCTGATGTAGGTAAGCTCGATGCCTCACGAGCCTGCATCACTATTTCTTCTGCTTCTGCTTCTGCTTCTGCTTCTGCTTCTGCTTCTGCTTCTGCTTCTGCTTCTGCTTCTGCTTGCGCCTGTTCCTCGGCCTCTCCTTCCTAATGGTCTAGGTACGAAGTGTCGCTCAGGAGAAGAGATAGCTGAGATCTACGAATTGGTGGGTCGTCTGGCACATCAGTCTCGCCGTCTGAGACCGAACCATCCCCATGGATGGTCAGACGTTGCGGTGGGTGAAGAGACCAGAGCTCGTGCACTTCCCACAGATCGATGCCGCCAGGCGTCAGGTAAGAAGAGGAAAGCGGCATTGCGTGAGCTGGAAGTCAAAGTGATCGCTGTTGATGAAAATCACAGTGCTGTGTAGAGGGTTGGCGGGGGAGAGGCTGTAAGAGTGAAAATGATGCTTTCTTTGGTAGCTGGTCTCTCTAGAATAGCCGAAGTTGAGGGGCTCGGGCAGTATGTTTCTACACTTAACAGAAAAGGCGGTGTAAAAGCTGGTAGTGAGGATTCTCGCTGAAGCTGTTAGGTCGCATGGAGAACGCGAGATGCGTTCTCACCTCCTCAGGAGTGCCAATCTAATAACAACAACGTCGCGGCTTCCTCCGAGCCTTGCGTCCCACGTGGATACCACAGCAAAACAGCCCCCCCACTGCACCTCGAAGTCATTCACTCGAGCGGTCGGGCCGGCTCGATGCGCATTTGCTTCTGGCAATTGCTCCCTTGCAGCTCTAGACCGGGACTCTTGGAGCCTCTCGCATGGATCTGCCGGACCTGGAAGGCCTTGAGGACCTCGTCTTTTTTTTTTTTCATCTGCTCCCCTCGGACCACTCAGACAGCAGTACTACAGACGCAGCCTCGTCTATTCTGGCCGGCCACCTGGGCCGGCCTCATTTAGTGTGGCATTAATTAACCTTGATGACAGTACTCGAGGCGCACTGACCACCATCGAGACAACCACGATCCTCACCCATCCGAGCCGCACCTCCCGGTCGGCCCTGCGCAAGCAAGCTCCCCAGCACGGCCAGCTGCACTAGCGAGCAGCCGCCCTGGTGGTCACAAGGACGATCTGGGATCCTCACCCAATCGTCTAGATCCGGTCCGGCGAGCTGGAAACGGGCAGGGAGGTCACGCAGGCGGCAGCGCGCAGGAGGTGCGAGTCGTGTCGACGGGTGGTCATTTGGTCACACAGCAGATCACATGGGGGCGACCCGGGGCATGGGAGCCGAGCAACAAATACGGCCCCAGAAGAGTAGGCATGCGTGACCTGGTCATGTCCTGTGTGAGTCGTTCCCGCTTCACAGATGCAGGTCTCGAGACGGGCCTGGCGCTGTGCGCGGTGACGACCCACACGGTAAGAGATGCAGGAGCGAAAGACCAAGTCGTTGAGGAGGTCGAAAGCAGTAGGCGACCGGCGTTCTCCGGCAGCCGCACGCCGACAGATTCTATACTATGTGTGTCAGGTCAGGGCGCGCTGCGGAACTGGCCTCACTGAGGCTTGATTGGGCGGACTCGTGGTCTGCGGGGTGTCATCAGGAGCGGCCCGGGATTGCGGTTTCGAGGGTGATAGGGCATCGTGGGTGTGACATGTCGAGCATGGACGGCTCGCCTCCTTGCATGGCCCTCTCGCTGCCCTCGCGGCTCACATCCAGCACATAAGGACGGCCAGGCGTCCGCATACCCGATCACCATGGACAACTCGACGCCATCGTCAGGAATCAGTTACGAGGCAGGATATACTAGAAGACGTCATGGGTGTCCGAACGACCAGCTTTCATATTCCCACCATCAACATCGCCCCCTACCTCCGGGACCCGACGTCTGATGCTGCGGCACGGGTTGTCCGCGATGTGCGGAACGCCTGCACGAGTGTGGGTTTCTTCTCGCTAGTGGGCCATGGCATGCCGAGGAAAACAAGGAGCGACCTCTTCGCGGCTGCGAGGAAGTTGTTTGACCTGCCGCTGGAGGAGAAACTGGCCCTCAAACACCCGCGCCTCAAGAACAGAGGCTACGAAGTCATCGGGTCCCAGTCACTGCAGGAGGGCACCCTTCCGGACTTGAAAGAGGTAGAGTGCCTTAGCCCACCATACGATGCACTCGCGAGATTCGGAAAAGCCGGGGCGAGGTACTGACAGACGTCCAGGGCTTCTACATAGGCAAGCACATACCATCGGACTCGGAGACAGCAAGGGCACACCCACACCTGTTAGGAGAGAACGTCTTTCCGCCAAGCCTCTCAGTGTCCGAGTTCCAGCGCCCGAGCGAGGTCTACTACTCCGCCGTCTTTGCGTTGTCACTGAAGGTGCTGGAGATCCTTGCCAGAGGCCTGCCCTATGGGGACGGCATATTCCGCGAGTTCGTCTCTAATGACCCAGTCTGCACCATGAGACTGCTTCACTACCCCCCACAGCAGTCGCGTGACCAGAGGCAACTGGGCGCAGGTGCTCATACCGATTTCGGTACGTGTCTCCTGACATCCCCTCCCCCCGGCACCTCCCGCGATTAATGTTAGGTCAGGCGCCATCACCCTCCTGCTCCAAGACACAGCCGGCGGCCTTGAAGTCCTTGACGAGTCCACGGGCACCTGGCATGCCGTGGCTCCCAACCCGGACGCCTATGTCGTCAACATCGGCGATATGCTCTCGCTGTGGACCAAGGGCATCTATAAGAGCGCCACGCACCGCGTCATCAACAGGAGCGGTGGGCATCGGTATTCGGTGCCGTTCTTCTTCGACGGCAACGCGGAGGTCAAGCTGAAGCCCTTTGATGGTAGTGAGCCCGTGGGGGGACGCGTCATCACGGTTGAAGAGCACATGCTGGAACGCTTGGGCACATCCTGTGCACGGGTCGAGAAGGGGGGGAAGGCCGTCTCAGCTTTTGCCTGAGACATCATATGACTAGGGGGCTGTGTGTAGAAATTTTATCGCTCTCGATTCCCTTCAGCATAAGCTACAGGCGTCCGAACTTGCCCTCCCGCCGTTTTCGGACCCAGCCCGAACTATATAGCCAGGCCCTTCCCACGTGCGTGTTTTCGCAGCCCGATCCGGGCCCCCCTCACAAGGATCGGACGGGGATCTCTGAACCGGACGAGCGCAGGTCGAGGGTGTCCGATCGCCATCGTGGCTGGCCGCCTTGTGCTACGTAGCACTAGATCATCTCAGACACGCATCTGCATTAGCATCGCTCAGCGCGAACCACTAGGGCTAGCGGCCCGCAGGGCGCCCCGGGCGCATGTCGCCTCTTCTCGCCGTCATGCAGCCGCCCGGGCTTGGTTTGCGGCGATCACCGTTGCATTGCATGCTGTTATTTCTTTTTCCTTTCTCTTGGGGGCGCGAGGGGGGGGGGGGCTGAGAGCATCATGACGTCTTTTCCTTGCCCTTTATGCATGACCTCGGGGATCTTCCTCATACGACGTTTCCGAGAGATAATTCGACCGGTTTCTTCTCGGGACCCAAATTCGGTGACAGGAGCGGGAGTGAGGCCCGACGCCTGGCTCGATCGTGACTCTGTCCTGGAGATGTTCAGATCCGATTGTCTTTGGTTTCCCTCGTGCGTGAATATGTCTACACAGTCTCGCCCGAAAACGATGGCTCCCTGGGGTGGATGCCGCTCAAAGTGCAAACCGCCACTCGGACGAGTTCTCCCAACCTATAGCCCCGGGCCCGGCCGGTTCTCCTGCTTCAGCCTCCACACCTGCGGCGTCCACCTTCTCCGCCGAGGACGCGGTATCGCCGGCCATGCCCCGCCGGGCCGCCGCCTGCCTGCCCCACCTGTCGTTCGTATGCTTGAAGTACGTCCTCAGCCCGACCGCCAGGAGCGCGTTGAGGAACATGAACGCCGCGCAGATCGACATGCCCTTGGCATAGTACGGCCCCTCGCCTGCGGGAAATATGCGCGTGCCGAGCAGCGGTCCGCACTGCCCTATGACGTTCATGAACGCGATGCCGGCGCCGCGCTTGGTGTCGCTGCGCTGGTTGTTGAGCAGCCAGGAGAGGATGTTCGCGATGGCGGGGAACACGCCCGCCGCGGCGAGGAACACGCCCGCGTACCTGACGGCGACCGTCCTGCACGCCGCTAGGAGGATGTAGCCGGCACAGCCTGCGACGGAGAGCGCCGCGATCAGGAGCCCCCGCTGCTGCGTGCGGTCGCCGAGCCAGGTGGAGAAGATGCAGATGAGGAAGGCGAGGAAGTACGGCGGCGCGGTGAGGCCCTGCGCGTTGACGCTCGTGAAGCCCATCCCCGTCAGGATGGCCGGCAGGAAGACGGGCAGCGAGGAGAAGGCGACGTTGCAGCTGAAGTACATGAGCGCCTGGACCCACGCCTGAGGGGTCTTCAGGGCACCGATGACCTCGCCCCAGTCGATGCGGCCGAGGTGGTGGCCTCTTGACGTGCCCGTGTCCTCCTGGCCTGTCGTGCGCAGGGCACGAGCGCGAGCTAGTGCTTTCTCCTCCTCGGTGAGGAACGCCGCGCTGGCAGCCGAGTCCGGAAGCACAGAGAGGACCGCGAAGGCGAGGATGAGAGGCGGGATCGCCTCGATGATGAAGAGCAGACGCCAGCTTGCGATCCGGTAGTGTGATCCGGTTATGCCGTATGCGAGCGCACCAGCAAACGTGGTCGCCAGTGGCGCAGCTGACAAGAAGATCCCGCAGCGCACACCCAGCTCCCGCCTGTTGTAGTAGAAAGAGAAGAGGTATGGCATGCCTGGTCCGAAGCCTGCCTCCGCCGTCGCCAGGAACCATCTACACGCCATCAAGCCTGACCAGTTGAACGATGCGGCCTGCATCACGGAGGCTATAGACCAGGTCAAGACCGTCACGAAAGCCCAAATGTCTAGGTGCCAGTCAGTCAGTAACTGCGGCCACGGGGGAATGACAGGGGGGAGAGACTGTACGGGGAGGCACTATTTTCCACATCAGTGCAAGCCATTCAAAGATGATGTACGGAATATAAAAGATGGTTAGGAGCCACTGCCGGTAGTCAGCATAACAGCCTCCTGCGCGTTGAGATTGAACCCGGACTTGCCTGATACTGAGCATCACTAAACCCTAGGTCTTTGCCCATCCCCGCCGTCTGGGCGTTTCCTATGTTTGACCGGTCCAGAAATGCGGCCAGGTCTAGCAAATTGTTAGCCAGAGTCTGTGAAATTCTCGGGAGGTCCGCCATACAGCACAAGAACGCAAGCAGAACAAGCCGCCTGTCCAGCTTGCGGACAAGGCGCCTCTCGGTCGCCACATCGAACTCGGCTGCCTGCCCTGGTGAGCCGCTGGCCGAGGATTCCGGCTTGTGGTCGAGCGCAGGCTCAGGCCTTGCCAGCGAGGTTTCGGCAGTCATTGTGAGCCCTGACAGAGAGTCTCGTGCCCGGAAGGCAAGCTGAAAGGAGTGAGCTCTCCAGGAACCCCTCGGACCAGCCCGCAGGAGGCGTGAAGCGTTCAGCTTCTAGGTATCCGACATGAGATGAGCTGTGCCACCGACCGCAGTGAGATATGGCATGGATTCCACCGCCCGTTTCCCAACGAGGTAGAGTCACACGGGAGATGAGGTATGTTTTTTTGTTTTTTTTTCCCCCCCCCCCAAAAAAAAATTAAAAAATTCCAAACTGGTGTCTCTAGGTCGGGACGGAGTAACCCGAGCTCATCCAGGTTCACAGGTCATATCTTATCTCGTCAGCGACAGACAGTTGGGGCGGAGGCGGGGGGGTGGGGGGCACTCACTACCCAGGCAAAGTTTATAAAGCTTAACTTGGGTGGTGCTATGTGGTCGCGTTAAATACCTGGTTGGGAAGAGAAGGTCCCCGCACAGCCGTCCTCGTCATCGGTCGAATCTAGGAGGCGCCCTCGGGCTCTAGGCTCGGTAGCGCCTACGCCGTCCTGAGTAGAGATGGCGCCCGACGTCCAACTATCAATAGCGTTGGTCAGAACACTGGGCCTCTGTTCAGGTCGGAGTCCAGAGCAGGGAGAAGACGTAAACGAGGACTGTACTGCACAGCAGCCAGGTCAAGAACCTGGTGGCTCCGGCCCCCCCCAAGGTTCGCACATCGAGGATCCACTCTGCTACGGTGGATTAATGCGTTCTTCTCTCATCTCGAGGTTTCGTCGACGCGTTGCCAGCGCGCGAAGCACGTCAAGAGACAGTGTGTCCCCATAGAACGGCGGCAAGTGTCTATGCCATGACTGCTTCAGCCTCATGACGGCGGTTCTCCTCACCTGCCGACCCTGGTGACCGTCCGCTCCATCCCCGGTGGGGCTGCCGTAAGCACGAGGCCGAATCAGACCCGGATGCTGTGAGAATGCAGCCTCGGGTGGTGAGGGAGCGCAGACAAGCAGGTACCCGCGGCGACGGCAGAGCACATCTTGTGCGAGCTGCTGTGCAGGGCCCCAGACGAGGTGTGGGGGAAAGGCGCGGCGATTCCGGCAGGAGAAGAACGGGGCCAGGATGTTGCGCTGGCGGGGCAAAGCTTTACAAGAGCATACTGTCCACCCGGCTAGCTAGATCATATCACCACATCACAGGCACCAGGGACCGGCGATATACGAACGCAGGGAGAAAGAAGAAAAAAAGAAAAAAAGAGACCAACCCCCCCCCCCCCCCGGCTGTAGAAGGTGTCCCATGGCATAGCCTCCCATGCAATGACCCTTCTGCAAGCGTTCGCATCTTTTGTCGAGACGGTCCGGACGCCTGTCTGTGTCACCCGCCGACGAGCGACCGTTTAGCGAGGAATGACTCTTCATCTCCTTCGTGCGGCACCTATCTCTGCCCAAGCAGCCGGCCTCCGGAGCCCTGTTTCTGTCTCAACGCGTGGCAGGAAACAAGGTCGTCCACCAGCGTCCGTGGTTCGAGTCGGAAGTGGACTGCTTCTCCTCTTTCCGAAAGCTTGTTGAGCTTCTCAAGGTGCAGTTTGCAACTGACGGCGGCGGTCTCCTAAGCGTGCAGGCGGCAGGAATGGAGGGTTACAGCCCAAGGACTTTGTGATCGCGGGCAAAAAAAACCAAAAAAAAAAAAGCCAAACGATCCTTCAAAATTCAAAACAGCCCGATCAGTGGTGATTTAGTAAGGAATGGATGTTTCGCACCAAGCCGAGAGGGTGCCAAGGAAGGCTGTGCGGATCGGCCTTGGGCCAGTGACAGCGGAGATGGGCTTCACGACCACGTCGCATCCGGCAAGCCCAGCCCCGTCTACGTGGTAATTTAACCTCGTAGTGCTCCATCCTGACAGGCTTTGGGGGGGGGGGGTGGGAGGGGCGCACGATGGCGAGAGCCCATTCGCTCTCAGGTACATGAGGAGGGCAGGGAGGTGTTGGGCCCGCCGCTCGGGGATGCATCATGCCTCTGCCAACCTTGCGGGCTGTGAACTCCTCTGGCTTCCGCAGAGACCCTGATGGAACGTTGCGGGAGGCCGACGGTCATGTTGTGCTTCTCGCGTCGCACAGGTTGGACCGATGCATCCTGGCGGTCTGGTGGTCTGGTGGTCTGGTGGTCTGGTGGTCACCTCTTCCCCGGTGGGCCCCCCTCGCCTCCCCTTTTCCCCCGTTTCACGAACCGCGCCCAGGCCCGAGGAAACAGACGCCATAGGTGACCTGTAGAGGGATGGTTCTACCTGCCGGCAATGTTTCTCGTTGTTTGGCCGTCGCAAGAAGAGGGAGGGTACATGCGTCGTGGTGGGACGGACATGGGGCGGCCCTTCTCGTCTCGATTATATGCTGTGATTTAAGCTTATCAGGCGGGGGTCCCCAGGTGCTGTGCTAGCTCGGTTGGGCAATGGAAGAAGGCTGGCTTCCTAACCCGCCCTATCGTATCCTGATTCCTTGCAGCAGGTTTCGAGGCAGACTTGCTCGCTGTCCTCGTGGACGTCCTCGCTGGATATGGCACTGGCTGTCTTCGTATCATCCCGACGGGGACTCTCACATCTCTTCCCCGTGTCAAGCCGGAGGGCATGATCTGATCAAGGTGGGTGTTGGCCTACCTGACTGACGGGTGTGATGCGATCCATGATTTCATCACCACCACTGCTATGCTGTAGGTGCATGATGACGCTCCACTTCCCCAGCCACCAGCTCTGGTCGTCGAGGCCCCGCCGCATGCAACTGCTGTAAACAAGAAGACCGAGCCTCCTGTCGCCTCAGTCGCGCGAGGACAGAACAGAAAAGAAGAAAAAAAGAAAGAAAGAAAAAAACCTGGATGCGAGCACAGTCAGCAGCCAGGACTGGCTGGCAACACGACGATGCTACACGAGAATTGCGCCGCTTTTTCTGATCACGCGGACCCGGCAACGGCGCGCGCTCTTTTTTTTCTTCTTCCTCTTTTTCTTTCTTTCTTTGCAGCGAAACACGTGCCTCAGCATCGTATTCACGGCACCAGAACGGCTGCCTGGGATCCTGAAAGAGAGCAAGCCGCAGTGGCTCCGGAGAGCCGAGTCAGGGGAGGTTAATGGGGGGGTCGGTAGTGAGGTCGATCGATCTGGGTCCCTGCCTGCAGCAGCAAGCACCGGATCTCCATCAGCCCACCAGAGCACGGTAGTACTATACAGCACTCCTCGGTAGTAGAGGGCTGGCTGCTCGGTGAAGCTGGACGTCCCATCCTCTGGGCCCTGGATTCCCAGGTCCCCTGGGGCCGCCCCATGTCCCCCCCCGTCCGACGACTACCGACGCCCAGCAAAACGCCATATTCCCAGCCCGCCTGAAAAGTCGTGTCAGACACTGTCAGACACTCCGCAACAGAAAGTGCTCGACATGGTATGCAGCCATGACCAGCTTGGTCACCACCGGCGCCGCTGCTACACCTCCACTGTCTGCCGGGTGCACTCGAAGGTGACAGGGCGACAAGAGGAGCCAGGATAGGCTGAGTGGCAGCTGCGACTAGCTCTCTGTGGCATGATAGGGCTGTCCGGGTACGAGAGGGGCCCCCCTCGAAGCTCCGCTCGTTCCTTTCCCAGTGAGGAATGGAATGTTGAGGCTGGTGCATAGCCTGGCATCCTGACGAGCACTAGGAGGATCTTAGTCTTACTATGTATGGCAGAGAAGGGGACCCTATTATACGTACCTAGGTACTCGGGTACCCAGTCAGTCACCCAGTCAGTCACTCACTCGCTCACTCACTCACCCAAGGATCACACCTTCTCTCCTTCTTCCACCCCCCCACCCCCCACCACATTAAACGATCTACACGGTGCTCCATACCTCCTTCACAGGATGTATATATCATGGTCGACTCCTCTTTCCCAACCCACTGATTGACACATGTCATTTCACCTCCCCGCGACTCCCTCATCTCTATCTCTCTTGCTCCGGCCATATATACTCAGCTGCTGGAAGCCTTCACTTGTAGACTTCACTTGCTCTAATCCCTTTACCCATCCACCCACCCACTCACTCATCCACCCAAGTCGTGTATTCCGTCACTGCTCGCTTTTGCTGCCTCACCACGCTCTTCCGTGCTTCGACTGGCTACTGGAAACTCGCGCCTTCTAGAAGTCTGCTGTCTTTTTATTTTGGGCTCCGTCAGGGCCAGGACACAAGATCCCCATCGACAGCTTCGGACACACAAAGAGCGCAGAAAAAGTCTACACCTCTCCTCTTCCTACCCCGGACTCTCCAGTAGACAGAGGGCAAAACACGTGCCCTCAGGATGGTCCCTCAACTGCCCCTGGCTGCGGCCGTCGTGGCCTTCGCGGCCTCCGCTGCAGCCCAGATCACCAGTGCCTGTAATCCACTGAAGGATGGTGTAAATGGTGGGTTGGCATCCCCCCCCCCCTCGCCACCTGGAAAGTGTCTGACCGGGTCAAACAGCGTGTCCCGTCGACAAAGCTTTCGGCCCGGAGAAGGTCACCGTCGACTTCACACAGGGCGCGAGTGACGTCTTCGCCGAGTCCGCAGGCGCCGGCGTGACGTACGGCTCAAACGGAGCCGTGTTTAGCATTGCCCAGGCGGGCCAGGCCCCCTCCTTCACCTCCGACAGCTACCTCTTCTTCGGCACCGTCGATGTCACCATGCAGGTCGCCGCGGGCCAGGGCATAGTCACCACCTTCTTCCTGGAGAGCGACGACCAGGACGAGATCGACTGGGAGTGGCTGGGCGGGTCCGACAAGAACTCGTTCGGCCAGAGCAACTACTTCTCCAGCCACGACATGACCTACGGGGTGAACGAGGTCGACCTCAGCGTGGCTAGCCCCCAGACCGAGACGCACACCTACACCATCGACTGGTCCCCGACCCAGCTGGTCTGGAAGGTAGACGGCACCCCCCTGCGGACCCTGACCTACGCCGGGAACGAGGACGTATACCCACAGACCCCCATGCAGATCAAGCTCGGCACCTGGTGCGGGGGCTGCTCCAGCGCTCCCGGCACCGTCACCTGGGCCGGCGGCGCCCCCGACTGGTCCCAGGCACCCTTCATCGCCTACTACAAGAGCGTCACGATCCAGGACTCGTCCTACGGCGTCGCCGATGCCGTCTCGTACCAGTACACCGACCAGTCCGGCACCATGAAGAGCGTCCAGGTCAACACGGCCTCCGGCGGCTCCACCGAGGGAGGCGGCAGCAATGGTGACGGTGCTGGTGCCAGCAGCAGCAGCAGCAGCCCTTCCTCCGCGACCGACCTCACCGTCAGCAGCACTCAGAGCGCTGCAACGACCTTGTCCACCGTCGCGTCGGCCGCCACGTCTGCCACCAGCGTCAGCTCCGCTCCAGGCGCTGACAGCTCCGGCATCACGGACAGCCAGCCTGCCAGTCAGACTATTGGGACCGCCCAGGCGACAAGACCTGTGGCTCAGACCACGAGCTCGTCCAGCGGCAGCACCAGCACTGCCGGCAGCCAGGAGGCGCCGGTGGTTGCCAGCAAGGGGCAGAAGTCTGCTGTCAACCTGGCCTTCGTGGGCGCCTTCATGTTTGCGCTTATTGCCCTCTAGAAAGGGTGTGATGGAACACGGCGTGGAGAAGGCGCAGAGCACCGGTTAATACATACATCTTCAAGGTATATTTTTCTCTCTCATAAGCGGGGTCCGGCAGGTCCTGGTCCCCGCGCTCTTGGTTCTATATACCTGCGTCAACGGCCCCTGTGTGCTCGCAATTTTTAATGGTGAGACTGGGAGTGGAATTTGCGAGGCGGGGGTCACTTACTTATTTTCTTGTAACCGGTTGGCGGGACGTGAACATTATGGATATGGACTGTCTGGTCTCACGACCTTATGTCGCTGTATGATACCGCATTACGATGACCTTAGCAGTATTGCTTGCTAGGAGGCGGAAAATGTCCTCGCCCAGGAACAGGGACGGTTGGCCGGCGCTATTGGCCCTTAGATAGGTGGTGATATCCCCAAAGACAGAACAGCACTCCAACAGACAAATTAATACACACTGTACACCATGACCCCTGAGGGTGTCTTGGAGATGGCCAAACGTGCGTGCGCATCATAAGATGGTGGCGGCGTGCCCCGTATTGTCTATGGTGACGGGTTCCTCGAGCCGCCTTCAGAACGACGATTTCCTCGCGGGATACCATGCCACGGGAAGAGAGACAGCCGGGCTGATCTGGCCTCGAATCACAGGGGAGTTGAATGGAATTACCTTTTCAACGTCGCCATCGCCACCATACACCGCACACTCCTCTCCCCCCCCCCCCCTTTCCCTACTGGGCTTAGGGTTGTCATCTGTGGTCTGAGTCCGAGATAAGAGTGTGACCGGCACCAACCACCAAGGAGAACTTGGGCTTGCCTGCAGAGGGGGCAGGCGGGGACAGCAGGACATGGCTTTTGGGCGGACGGATTTTGGGCGGTATCGACCTTTTTTTTTTCTTTTTCTTCTCTTGGTTTCGCAGGACGGATGGGGACTCTCGATGATGATCTGAATGTTACCTGTGGGGGCGGGTCCCGTCGCAGCCCAGCCCCGTCGGCGGCCATATCAGGGTTGCATCGGGTGAGTTCTCGGAGGGGGGGGGGGGGGGCGACCAGTCTTTCAACGTTCAACCCCTTGTTCCAAGGCAGAGGCGCGCGCGCGGGTGGGGGGAGGGGAGGGGGGCCGGCGCTCTGGATGGATGGAAAGCACCCCCTTGGCGAGGGAGACGAATATTCCCCCTTCTGGAAACTTTCTCCCCGTGGGCCCTGAGGTTCGGGACCCGCCCGGTCGTCGTCGAAACCTTGGAGGGGGGGGGGGGGGGGCGGGAGGGTGCAGAGCTGTCAGGCCACGGGCAGACAGACAGACCAGACAGGAACACCACCCCCTTTTCCAGACGTTTGTCTGTTTTCTGCTGTACGACGGTAGGTCGCCCGCGGGGTCATGCCCACCTACCTATGAAGCAGACCTCGATATGACGAGCTGGCTGGCCCCCCGGCACCGCCCCCCCCCCCAAAAAAAAAGTTCATTGCCTGCCGTGTAGGTAGGTACATATGGTCGTCGGCGGTCAGTCGATCGTCCTTGGCAGCTTGCAGAGGGGAGGGGGGCCGGCGGCGGTGACACGGGGGCCACGGGGGCACAGAGCAGATCAGAGCAGCCAGGGCAGAGCGCTCACGTCAAGATGGGAGAGACGGTCATAGCGCGCCTGGGTTACCGCTCGGGAAGCAAAACGAGAGCCTTTTGAGAACTCTAGGTTATTGCTTGACGGGGGGTCAAAGGGATGAACACGGCCGGGGGATCACGATCAGTTAGGCACCACCACTTTATACACACACATGGGCACAGGTAGGTCAGCGGGGGCATTGTTGAAAACCTTCAAATTAAAACACACCCCCCCCCCCCCCAATCCCACTATGCATGTCGCAAGAAGCTGCTGGTGTCGGGCAGGCGAGCAGGGCCTCCCCCTCCCCCTCCCCCGGGGAGAATAGCAAACAAAAAAGTTGCCGGATGCGTTACGCTAGATTAGTCGAGCATCAGGGCGAGACAGACAAAAATGTATGGTATCATTACAAGTCATGAAATCTTGACGGCGGCAGCCTCGCCCTTGGCGGACGCGGCAGGGGAGGCCCCAAACTCCGCGATGACCTCGTCCAGGAACGCATCCCACCTCTTGGCCCACTCGGCGTGGATGGACCCGTACTCCTCCCTCGACAGGCACGAGTGCTCCAGGCTCCACTCGATGAGCTGCTTCCACCCGTACAGCGTCATGTCCGGCTTGCCGATCATGGCCTGGTAGAAATCGTGGGATAATGTAGAACTGCACGGGGATTCAGCACCGTGGACCGCCAAGACCGTTCTGAGTGTTGGGGGGGGGGGGGCAGACTTACTTGAAAAGTGTCCCGTTGTCGCTGTTCACCGTGCAGTGCACGTTGTTCGCGAGCAGGTTGTACATCGCATGCCCGTCCGCCCGCGGCGTCAGCCCCAGCACCTCGTTCGATATCGGGCACAGCTCGAGGCAGATGTTGTCCTGCTTCATCCGCTCCATGATGTATGGATGCCTGGCGAGGGCGAACCCGTGGCCTATGCGCTTGGACTTGAGGAGTAGCGCATCTAGAAGGTTGCCGTCCGTCTCTGATCCCATCTCCAGCGTCTCTCCACAGTGGAAGAGGAAGGGGATCTCGACCTTTGCGTCCTTGCAGTCCCTCTGGAACTGAAGAAACTCGGGGACGAAAAAGTTGAGAGGCTTGCCCTTGCCCTCCTCGCCAACCAGATCGAATCCTGCCGGGGGGAGGGGGGATGGTTAGCCGACGGCCCCCCCGAGAACGAAGGGCAGAGGAGCCTGTCCACTTACCGGCAATCCACTGCGGCCACCTCTTCTTGAACTCCAGGCACTGCCTCAGCCCATGCGCGACCTTGTCCTTGGGATATGACCTCGGGCAGCAGTAGATGACCTTGAGCCCACCAAAGTATGCCCCCGGCCTGCCCTTGGCCTCGGCCTGGAACTTGTCATACTCCTCGATGATCATCTTCATGATCCCCTCGTTGTCGATCTTGCCCGTCCCATCATCCGTCCACACCTGGTTGGTGTCCATAAAGTTTGGGCGGATCTCCGCATACTGGATGTTGTCCGCCACGAAGTCCTCCAGGCACCTGCGCGTGTACGAGCGGTACGCCGTCTCGTAGTTGAACAGGCCCTTCATCATCTGCGTGCGCGTGTTGAACTCCTCCCACGCGCCCGGGACCGTCTGCAGCATGTTGTGCGCCTCGTCCTCGCGGAAGACCAGCTTCTCCTGCAGCCACGCCATGGCGTCCTTGTCCCTGCGGTGCCTGGGGAACTCCTCGAGGAAGTCCTTGAACTTCTGCGCGCCCTGGCGGTCCCTGTAGGCCGCGTCGAACAGGTTGCCCGTGCTCGACGCCTGCGCCATGATGGAGAACTGGATCCTGGCGCGCTTGTAGTTGTGGTAGTCGTTGGCGTCCACCAGCGGGATGTCGCTGGTGACGTACATGAACTCCATGTTGCTGGCGATGTCCAGCAGCACGTTGGGCTGCAGGCAGGCGTTGAAGTGGATGTGCAGGTGTGCGCCCTTGGGCACCTTCCTGGCGACCCTGAGGACCTTGGACCTGTCGATCAGCGCCTTGTTGGACAGGAAGTGGTCCCCGGCGAACCTCCGGTGCTGCTGTCCGTTGTACCCTTGCCGCGTTGGCTCGATGGCAAAGACATTCTCGTCGTCGTCGCGCTTCAGCCCCTGGATGATCTCGTTCACCTCCCGCTCCTTGGGCGAGGCCGTGCTTGCGAGCTTGTGCTCGAAGCCCAGCGCGCCCTCGCGCCTCTGCAGCTCCTCGCGCCGCCTCTGGTAGTCCGCCGCGGTGGTCACGGCAGCACCGCTGGCCGGCCCCACCTCGGCGTCGATGATCCCGTCTAGTGCACCGACCAGGTCCCACTGGCGAGGCTCGGTCTTAGGTCTTGTTGTGATTCGGCTCATCTTGCTGTTCCGAGGGTCAGTGATGACGGCGGAATGGTGCTCACGAGGAGGGGTCGCGTTGACAGGCTTGGAAAGATGATGGGGGAGAGGCCCCCCTGCTTGTTCCTTTTCGAGAGCTTGGGGCCCATCGTGCTTTATGCTGCTGCAGGACGATCCCATGAAGATCAACCGTCGGTAGCAAGTCAAGGCTGGCCGCCTGCGCGGGTGGATGCGAGTAAGAAGGCCTTGGGGCCCAGTCGCGAGCGAGAGCAGGACAGACAATGAAACGGCCTGCTCCGGGAGTGAGTGGGTGGGTCGTAACGGCAGGCCGCCTGCTGCAGAGCGATTCGCACCAAACGGAGGCTATTCAGAGGACACTAGAGAAGGCCGACGAAGTTGGGACGTCGAGGCGGGCCTGTGACTCTCGGTCCAAGCCACTGTCGACCAGCTTCCAGACCAGGTCCCTCCCGGTTGCGCGATGCTCGACGGCCAAAGGGTCCTGGACAAGGAGAAGAGCGGCCGGTCCTCACTATGGTACACTCTCACTCACTCAACACGCAGAATTCACTTTGGATGGCCTAGGGGCGGGGAGAGGCGAGGCGGGGCGAGGCGGGTGGCTCGGTGCGATCGGTTGACAGAATTTACGAATGAATGCGTGCTGATAGCGATCGGAGGAGAAGCAGGCTGTGCAGACCAAGATATGATATGTACGAGAGGTTAACGGAAGATTGTTGATGGATGACGGATGGCGTTGGGGTGGTGTAGGATCAGCTCAGGTACCATGTCCCCCCATAGTACAGGGCCACAGGGCCACAGGGCCACAAGGCCACGGGGCCGCAGGGCCACAGGGGCCCAGCACCAAGGGGCTGGGGCCCCCAGGGTGAGCCTGTGCCTTGGAAGGCCCCCCCTGCCCCCAAATCCCCCAACTGCATATCACCTCGTCCTGTCTACCATAGTGGGTATCGTCTTGCATCCTTCCCAGCCCTGTTCCTGGCGGCACCATGGTTGAACTCAATGCGCACGTGCTCGGGCTGCCTCAATCTATCTGGACGGCACGACATGCCGTTCATGATATCCCCTCGTGAGCCCATGGCTGACCCGGAGTTGTACAGACAACTACCGACAACAACGACAACAACAATGATCCGTGAACAGTGATCGAGTGGACCATGGAACGAGCCCCCCCCCCCCCGGGCTCAGAGTGTGGCCATCAACAACAAACAGTACCTGACGCAGACACGCCGTAAAGGCCGACCTCGAGGGTGTCACACACTTGTCGAACCAAGCACCCACGGCTGAACCCGAGAGGCCGTTCAGAAGGATCCCGGCATCAACGAACGCTGGCGCCGGCTTGCTGGCGTCGGGATCCTCTCCCCCCCCCCCCCCCGGGCCGCCGGCAACGCAACTCGTTCGCAGGCGTGCAGGCTCATATTTCTCTCTCTTCTCTTTCTCCTGTTCCGTACTTACCCGTCAGACGCCGGATCGCCGGAATCTCCTAGGTGGGTCATCAGCCTGTTGCAGTCGCTTACAGTATGTGCATGCCGTGGCGTCGTCGTCACCGTGCATGGGCATTCAGGGTCCGCAGCGACCCGCAGCGCCCCCCGACTGCAGCTTGCCCCGTCCTTTTTATACCTCACAGGTTGCCAATCGGCGCTTCTAAGCATATACTACCGGCATGGTCTCCTAGATGTCATCCTCAACCTCCGTGCCCACTCGGCTCTACCGCCGCCGTCACAGGGCGATCTACGCTTCACGTTCCCCTACAACTGCTGCAAGGCTATGTCACAAAACTGCTGTGAGCCCCGGAGAGGGCCCCGGCGCGAGACACTAGCAATGCCGAGGGAATAAGCGCCCGCATATAGAGACCCCGACATACTCGACCGGGTCTCCAACCAGACGTCACTTTATCTGATCCGGATTGGCCCTCCTGCCGACGCCGGTGGAACCCCCCCCCCTTCCCCCTTCACAAAGGCTTGAGGCTTGCGCTGCCTCCTGCACGTCGATCACAGAGTGGGCGGGTGTTGGATGACCCTCACCCGCCCTTCTTCTTCCTGCGCCCCCTCCAACCCACCACCACCGAGGAGACCAAGACTTAAGCGATTGCAAGTCATTCGGCGGCTGATCAGCCGATGGGCTCCAGCAGAGCTCAGGTAGGGGGCTCCGCTTGGCTAACCGACGACGGTGGTGAGCTCGCCCGTGCCGACCATGAGCGGACGGCGGCAGAAGGCTGGGGCTGTCCACGGACCCAAGCATGTCCTTTCGTGCTCAGAAGTCAGCAGGTTGCTTCACCGCGGCTAGGGACCCCGTCTCATAGGTGAAAGTAAGGAACACCTCACCCGGCGTCCGTCTGACTATCAACAGCCCATATCTCCGGGGTTCCCAGGGCCCTGGTACCTCGCGGGTCCGTCATCGCGGGTTCAGAAACCTGAAACGGTTTGATTCGGATGATGCAGAGTCTGAGTCGGAGGGCGGGGATGTGTCCTGCCATCTTCGTTGGCCTGGGGGCGTCCTGTACATATTTGCTCCCGGCCCGTCATCGAAGAAGGAATCGATCATACTCATACATATAACTTGGACAGCCTCACGCAGAAAGCCGCGGCGAGGGGCCGCCGGGTGGCACGGGTGAGGCGTAGTATAACACCCGCCGCGAGCTCCCCCGAACGCTTTTGTGTCGGCACGGCCGGACTGCCACGGGCTATCCATCCGAAAGAGCTACGGGCGCGGGCCGGTCTCGAGGCCTAGGCTTAATTTCATAAATCTTGACTTTGCCAATAATATGTGACTTGTCCTGGGAGCCCTTGGCGGTCGTCATTGTCGAGTCCGGAGGTCTGCGGCATGTATTATCCCCAGTACGACTGAGGCGGCTGTGGGTAAGAAACAAGCCAGTACATACGCATCGGATTTCTGGGTACAATTATCTATCTTTCTGTTGAAGCTTTGGGGCCCCGGGGGGGGGGGGGGTTGAATCGTTTACATATCAGCAACACATTTACACAGCCGAATTAGCGGTACTCGGCCAGAGCTATACGAAGCAGCCACATCTCTACAGTGCTGAGTAGCCTTCCAACCAGGACGGTGACCAATGTCGCCCCTGATCGCTCGCCGCGGATCAAAGTCGCGCTGGGCTTCCGGGGGAGGCCGAGACTCGGGTGGTGGACAGCGGGCAGATGTCGATACGAGCCGTGCAAGGTCTAGGGGGAAAAACGGCCGCTTGGGGACAGAACAATGAGCCGCAGTGTCATCTCATCGCTAGAAGGCAGATTACCATCGAGCTCCTCATCTGCTGGTGCAGCGATCACGCAGCACGGCTGGGCGGTGCACGTTACGAAAGCCTCAGGCTGGACCGTCCTGGGCAGATTGCCAGGCATTAGGATGACCTCTGGGAACATCCCCAAGCCGAAAATGTCGAGGTTTGTTCGACGCAGAAGTCGCTCTATAATGTGTCGAGGCCGGTTATAACGGTGTCTATCAGGGACTCCAACGAGCTCACGGGCTTCCGAAACTCAAACAACAACACCGTCCCTTGTCAGATCTTTTCTGGCCTGAGAATGGGGAAAAGGAAGAAAGAATTTGTGCAAACACGGCCTGTCAGGGTCCTCACGGCTATTAGGAACCCAACGTTACGGCTTTTCTTTGGTGAATAAGAACGAACCGCCGGCATATTTCTCCTACACACCTACAGCACTTCTACCAGCTCACGCATCATAGTACCTGACACCATAACCTTGTTAAATGTCGGCCTGTGATGGTGTTTTACTAATGCTTCTCCAAACCGGCAGTGGAGGTTAGTTGTCGCCATCACAGGACGTTCCGCCATGTCAGCGGAGCCCTTCAACAAAAAAAAAGCCCCCGTAGAAATTCACCAACCGGGTGGACTATTACAGACATTATCGGAACGCCTCGACACGCAGAATTTCTTGCAATATTTTAGAGATTACATGGCAGTGAAGCTGCTGATGGCTAGCCCGAAGCCCGCCGCCGCCCACCGGAAAGCAGCCCGCTCCACGGGGGTTCTTAGTTCCAGATAGAGCACAGCAAGACACTTGTAAGGGCCGGACAGGTATACAGAGGCGACCAAGGACTAGAAACTGCACAGGGCCAGTCCATATGGCGGAGCGAGGGGGCCCGTCCCGTGCCCCCGGACCGGAAAAAAAATGATAATAACCCAGACAGACGTCTGGTTCCGGACGGGACTCCCATTTTATCCGACCAGGTACCGTCCTGCCGTGTAGCGGGCCGAGTCAACGAGGGACACTGTACGAGCAAAGATCCCAGGCTAGAGAGATTGGGCAGATATTGCGAGCCCTGTTATCCCCTCCCCCCCCCCCCCTTCTGCGCCCAGAGCCGAGGGTATCAACAGCACTATCGAGGATTGACCTGGACCATACATTGTTGAGGGGGGCAAGGGGGCAGGGAGGAGTCCATCCGACCCGGCAGCGAGGAGGAGCATAGAGAGGCTTGGGATTGAGAGGGGGACCGGCGCGCTTCACTGACGTACTGTCGGCCTGCTGTTCCCCCCCCCCCCCCCCACCTCCCCTTGCCCCGTGGGAGACGCAGCCGGGAGGTGATATATCGGCGTCGATGCCCACAACAGAGACAGCCCGCCCCTCTCTGCCTGCGCGGCCGTCCCGAAATGTCGTCTCTTGCCCTCCTCCCTCCTGTCCTGCCTCGCCATCCATATCCCCCGAACCCGTGCCACACCAGCCGTCGTCTCAGGACATGATGCCCACCACCTCCGTCCTCCGCGTCCTCCTCTCTGGGCTCCTGGCGGGCTCGCTGCCCGCCCAGGCAGCCCAGCTGACCCAGGTCAACTATCCCAACAACGCGGCCTCCAAGGCCCAGATGTAGGTTCCGCCAAGGCAGCTCGGCCAACCCACTCGCCCCTCCCAACCCGCTCCCTCCCTAAATCAAGCAAGCAAGCAATACCGCTCCGGGGAAGCTGACCACTGGGGGGGGCCATCTCCCCCCTCTCCCCCCTTTACAGGTACGTCTACGTCCCCGACAACGTCGTCGACAACCCGCCCCTCGTGGTGGTGATCCACTCCTGCCAGTCCTCGGCCCAGGCCTACTTCCAGAACAGCCTGATCCCCTGGCGCCGGGGCTCCGACGGGAAGGGGTACATCACCGTCTGGCCGTCCTCGCCCAACAGCGGCACGTGCTGGGACGTCTCGAGCGCCGCGACCCTCACCCACGGCGGCGGCGGGGACTCCCAGGCCATCTCCAACATGATCGCGTACGCCATCACCGAGTACAAGGCGGACGCGTCCCGGGTCTTCGTCACCGGCGGCAGCTCCGGTGGTATGTACCTTTTCCTGCTTTTCTCTTTTCCTTTCCCAGCCCTGGGGGACGGACGGACGGACGGACAAGAACCCGGGCTTTTTCTTCTCGCCTCCCGTCCTCCCCTTGTCACCCCCCCTCCGGCGATGAGCTCGTCTTTCTCGACCCGCGGGGGAAATGTTCCTCAGGAAAGCCCCCTTCCCCCCCCCCCCCCCAAAAAAAAAAAGAGAGAGAAGAACCTGACAGCGAGACCCCAAACTGAAATCAAAGACTAAAACAAAAATCCACCAGCAATGATGTCCAACGTCATGGCCGCCACCTATCCGGAGCAGATCGCCGCCGTGTCCCTCTACTCGGGCGTGGCGGCCGGCTGCTTCCTGTCCGCCTCGGGCCAGGTGGACGCCTGGAACAACTCGTGCGCCAACGGCCAGGTCACCGCGACCCCGGAGGCGTGGGGCGACACCGCGCGCGCCATGTATCCCTTGTACGGGGCCAACGCCACGCGCCCCAGGATGCAGATCTGGCACGGGTCCGCCGACACCCTGCTGTACCCGCAGAACTACCAGGAGGAGATCAAGCAGTGGACCGACGTCCTCGGGGTCGGGCAGGCGGCGACGAGCACGCAGGAGAACACCCCGCAGTCCGGGTACACGACGAGTGATTACGGCAGCGAGGTGCAGGGGATCTATGCCCAGGGGGTGGGCCACAGTGTACCGGCCAACCTGAGTGCAAGCGAGGCGTGGTTTGGGCTCTGAGGTCGTCACGTCAGCCGAGGTACCGCCGGAATAACAATCTTTGCGCGTATCCGCAAGAGAACTTGTCTTTGATTTTTCTTTAGTCCGCGTGGAAAGGGGCCAACTACAAGAGGTATATTGTAAGACCAATGTTGCCCTTCTGCTCTGCTAAGACGATCGGTCAACCGATCATCAGAACCCCCCTGGAATCGAATAGCTGTCCACAGACACACACACACACACACACACACACACACACACACAAGAGACGGGGAGACACGCAACAGTGACAGACTGAGAACGTGTGAGAATAAGTGCCGTGAGCGATGTACAATGATGTCGATTTAGGGACTCCCGATCAGAGTCCTGGATCATTGCATGTTTGTTGGGCAGCACCATCGCATCAGACCATGATTCAGGCATCCTCCTCAAGGGGGACCTCCTCCTCGTACTCCTCCTCCTCCTCCTCATCGACACCAGCATCCTGGTACTGCTGGTACTCCGAGACGAGATCGTTCATGTTAGACTCGGCCTCGGTGAACTCCATCTCGTCCATACCCTCACCGGTGTACCAATGCAAGAAGGCCTTGCGACGGAACATGGCGGTGAACTGCTCGCCAACGCGCTTGAAGAGCTCCTGGATAGCGGTAGAGTTGCCAACGAAGGTGGAGGACATCTTGAGACCCTTGGGGGGGATGGAGCAGAGGGCGGTCTGGACGTTGTTGGGGATCCACTCGACGAAGTAGGACGAGTTCTTGCTCTGGACGTTGCGCATCTGGTCCTCGACCTCCTTCATGGAGACCTTGCCACGGCTGGAGGGATAGGGGTTAGCAAAACAAGCCCTGACAGCCCCCCAAAGGCGTGAGGGCGGGGGGGGGGGGGACCACTTACAAGATGGCAGAGCACGTCAGGTAGCGGCCGTTGCGGAAGTCAGAGGCGGCCATCATGTTCTTGGGGTCAAACATCTGCTGGGTCAACTCGGGGACGGTGACGGCGCGGAAGGAGTAAGCGCCACGGCTGGTCAGGGGGGCGAAGCCGACCATGAAGAAGTGGAGACGGGGGAAGGGGACCATGTTGACAGCCAGCTTGCGCAGGTCAGAGTTCAGCTGGCCGGGGAAGCGCAGGGAGACGGTGACGCCGGACATAACGGCCGACACGAGGTAGTTGAGGTCGCCGTAGGAGGGGCTGGACAGCTTGAGGGTGCGTATGCAGATGTCGTAGAGGGCCTCGTTGTCGATACAGAAGGTCTCGTCGGAGTTCTCGACCAGCTGGTGGACGGAGAGGGTGGCGTTGTAGGGCTCGACGACGGTGTCGGAGACCTTGGGGGATGGCACGACGGAGAAGGTGGCCATCATGCGGTCGGGGAACTCCTCGCGGATCTTGGAGATGAGCAGGGTACCCATACCGGCACCGGTACCACCACCCAGGGAGTGGGTGATCTGGAAGCCCTGCAGGCAGTCGCAGCCCTCGGCCTCGCGGCGGACGACGTCCAGGACCTGGTCGACCAGCTCAGCACCCTCGGTGTAGTGACCCTTGGCCCAGTTGTTGCCGGCACCGGACTGGCCGAAGACGAAGTTGTCGGGGCGGAACAGCTGGCCGAAGGGGCCGGCGCGGACGGCGTCCATGGTACCGGGCTCGAGATCGACGAGGACGGCGCGGGGAACATACTTGTTGCCGGAGGCCTGGACAGGAGCGCGTCAGTGGGGGCTCGGTCACGCCAGGGGCCGCGGGCGGGGTCACGCCAGAGCCTGGCCCCGATAGACATACCTCGTTGAAGTAGACGTTCATGCGCTCGAGCTGGAGCTCGGAGGTGCCGTTGTAGCTGTGCGGTGGTCAGCGGGGGAAAGGGCCCGAGGCGCGTCGACCGGGCAGCAGTAGGGTACAACATACACGCCATCGCTGTCGAGGCCGTGCTCGCCGGAGATGGTTTGCCTGCAGCCGAGGTCAGCACCGAAGCCACCACGAGGTCGGCATCGTCGACACGCGTCGGTGGTTGCCGTCGTGTAGCTCGAGGTACGCACCAGAAGGCGGCACCGATTTGGTTACCCTGCGAAACGTGTCAGTTGTTGTTTTTTTCTCCCCCCCATTTCCCCAGGCAAGCAAGATAACAGCCGCCACGGCAGCAGCTAGCTGCGGTGTCTGACGGGGGGGGGGGGGGTTAGGTCGACTCACGCATTGGCCGGTCTGGAGGTGAACCTGTATTGCGAAGAAAACATCACGTTAGCCATCTACCTGGTCGCGTTTCCTGAGGTGTCTCCGAGCTTGTGCTGAGGCACCGAGGCCCATAGGTGAGGCCGGTCGCGATGGTGGGGTCAAGACTCAGGGGCAGGGCAGACGATGCGAAAAAGGCGGGAGGTGAGCACAACGCCAGCATCTGCCGACGCGTCTCAGGCTCTGTCTGGGCAGGATTCTGGGAGGGGGTCATCGAGAAGGGGCCCGCAACTCACAATCTCACGCATCTTGAACGGTTGTACGTGTGGGGGAGAGAGACAGAGAGAGGGGAACGAGGAGGCAAGATGATATCAGAAGGCAAGACAACAAATCGACAGCAAGGTTGCTGGTATGTGTTGGGATGGGTTGGTAGAATTGGGATCGAGGCGGAAGACAGGAGCTGCGGCCAGGGGAGAGATAGAGAACTCAGGCGTGTGGAGGCTATGTTTGGTTGCTCCCCGGTGGGTGGTCGGTAGGTCAGTCGAGAAATCAGGAGTGGGCCCGCAAGCTCTGCCTAGGTTGGACTTGGGCTGGGTTGGGCTGGCAGGCTGGGTTTGCTGCGTGTGACTCTGGTTTGTTGATTTTTGATTTGGGGGGAAGGTGCCGAGCAGCTGCAGCCAATCAACCAGCGGGCCTGGCCGGCTAGTCATGATCGGAAAAGTGGGGCATCCCCCCTTCACCTGTCGAACCTCCCCGCCCGGGCCTCCGCCCTCTGCTCTGCTCTGCTCTGCTAAGGTGCCCTGCCCTGGCTGTGCTCTGCCCTGCTCTGCCCTGCCCTGCTCTGCTGTGCTGTGCTGTGCTGTGCTGTGCTGTGCTGTGCTGTGCTGTGCTGTGCAGTGCTGTGCATTGCCCTGCTGTGCTTCACCGCTCGCTATCACCCACCCACCCACCCGTGTCAACGCTACGGGCACCCGGGGAGATGAGCCACCGGCACCAGCGAAGCAGGGGTCTGCTGTTTTGCCGCCCCACCAGGACAGACACGCTAGGCCCGAACACCCCTCGCGCCTCTGGCCTGAACGTATGAACGAACCATCGTCGGCCATCCCACGCGGCATGTCGATTTCGTGAAACTTCAACCTCCCCTAGACGTCCCCCCCCCCCCGCCAACCGATACTTAGTACACTTGTCGAGTGCCGCCCTCGCAATGATGAGCACCGACGCGACGGGCCGGGACCGTTTCCCGAGTTTCCAAGGGAGCCGGTACCGTAAACCCCTCCTCCATATCCGGACCGTGTCTCCCCCCCTTCGATAGTGGACGATGGGCTGTCCAGTAGTTATCCTGTCTGGTCCGATCCGACCCAGTTCCAGAATTGTCCCAACGGGGGATGCCCCATTCATCCACCCACCCACCCACCCAACCAACCAACCAACAGAACACGGCGCATGCCGATTTCCGCGTGCTTGTCGGGGCTGGCCAGAGAGGCATCGGCCAGAAGGTAGTCGCATCTCGCAACCTACCTCCTACCATAGTATGACCAGGAGGAATATGTCGTGCCGCTCCCTAGGCGTGACCATCCCAAACATACACACACACACACACACACACACACTTGGGCTGGCACAGCGCCCAATGCAAAGCGTTTATAACTATCTTGAGTCGCTCACGTCACGCGCTGCCCCTGACGCTAGCGCGCGGCTCCGGGCGGGCACCGGTGGTTACCACGTAGCGCGACACGATCATTTGCCGCCGCCCCCTTCCAACGGCCGCCGTCCCACCAACCAACCCCTCTGGTCACGGTCTTCGTAAACTGCATGGCTCGTCTCGACGGGTCGTAGGGCAGATACGATGACTGGCGTTGGGGATACCGCTGTTGCCCGTAGCTAGTTGCGAGTGGGGCCCCACGCTGCATATCATGAGACAGACCGTGCCAGGGGGCCGGCCTGCCATCATGTTTACCATCTTGTAATGAAAAGGTCGAAATCGACATCCTGTCACACCCAAGTGAGCATGTCATGCCGAGAAAGGCACCAGAGAACGAGAGTCGTAGTCATAAGGGTCTATTCCTCGCATGCATGCGCATGCATGCATGCATGATGACGGAGCGAGGCAGAGGCTTGAGCAACACGCCCACCCCCTTCCCCCAGGTCCAGACTAATGACTACCAACACTGATTGATGAAAACAAGATTCCGTACAAAAGCCATGTGAGCTCCGTAATGCATACACTGGCCAAATGCTGCTTGTTTGCTTTGCCCTCGATGTCCGAGTCCCCCCTGGCCGAGCCTGGCCAGTATCCTAAGAAACCAGTCCGTCCATCTCGGTGCCTGAAGCCCTTGCGGGCTTTCGTTTCCTGCGTATTTCTGCAGGCTTTCCGTCCGTCCCTGTGGTGACAACCTGGTATATTTAAAACCCCCTTTTGACGAGTAGAAAAGTTGTGTACTCCCCTCCGGCCTGCTGAAATCGCCGCGCATGTTTTGCTCCGACTGGAGATCGGGCTAATCCTCTGCGGCGATGCCTGAGAAAAGGTTTCTTTGGACCAGACCGCCAGGGCTTTTCCTTTTTTTTTTCTTCCTTTTTTTTTTTTTTTTTTTTTCCTTCTCCTTTTGTGATTCCTGTTCTGCTATGCAAATGAACCGTGGACGGAAAGCACAGGAAAAATCAACCGATTTAGCTTTTAAGTATTCGTACATATACATAGTAGTATGGTAGTCGACGTCGTTGGTGGTGTGCTGACGAGGGCATCCTTTCCGCCAGGTGGCGGATAATCAAACATTATTGTGGTGGTATGAAGTGTCGACGCCGCCCTCAGCTGACCGTCATCATCTGCATTCGTTGGCCCAGACCGTTCGATTCCAACGAGCTTCGCGGTATCGGGGAATGGCTCTTCTGGCTCTTGACCAGGTGGCGTGGGGAGCCCTCATCAGGACCCGAGAAGACCCTAGTGAACGCCGGGCTTTCACCGCGTTTGTGCCGGTCATGTCTTGGTGTGGCCTGCGGGCTCATTGTGAGGAGCTCTTCCCGCCGCACGATGTCAGACAGGGTATGGAAGATGGAACTCGCCCGCTTCACGAGCTCCTGGAGGCTGTTTGTGTCGAAGAAGAGCCTGGCCTTGGACGGCTTCAATGGCGATTCTGGTGGTCGGTTCGGCTGGGATCGTTGGTGCTCCATGGCCGCGATGACAGACGAGACGACGGCACCGTCAGGTGTGTGGAATTCCCTCACGCGCTCAGGAGCCCGAGGCGTATGCGGCCGCGTAGCAGGCAGCTCCAGAGATGCATTGTTACCAAAGATGTCGTCGTCTGGGGAGAAGACGGACCGTCTTCGTGCGACTATCTTCTCCCTCACCACAGCATTCTTCGGAATCTCCGGCTCCAGGCCATCAGCCGGTTCTTCAGCCCGGTCCAGCGTGGAAGCATCAAACCCCTCGTCAAGGAAGCGCTCGTCGATCGTTGATGGGTCGAAGTCGGAGAAGCTCCGGTCTGTGTCGGTCTCCTCTGCCTCATCCTCGTCTGGCGACGCCAACAAGATGATATTCTCGGCCTCCTTCCACAAAGGGGCTGCCTGGCCACCGAGCAGGTTCAGCTCGCGGCCCTGCCAACAGAGTCGCTTGAGGCTGCTGACGAGCAGCGACAGTTCCCGAATCTGGCCGGAGTGGGCCTTCACGGTGGGCTGCGTCGCCTGGATGGACTGAGGCACCCGCATGGAGAGACCCTTGGCAGGCCTCGAGCTGGAGCCGGAGTTGCTGGCCTCGTCGAAGTCGAAGTCGTCGTCCCAGTCCTCACTAGCGCCCTTGTTACCAAGGGCCCAAGTTCCAAACTTTGTCGAGTTTTTGGTGTTTTCCTGTGGATCGTGAACGACCGGCACGCTCTGACTGCGGAAATGGGCAGGCGGGAAGCCTTTTCGGTTCGACGGCCGGCCCCCTCGGAGATCCGACTCCTGCTTGCCGTGGGCGGTCTTGGGCCGGGAAAGGCCGTCGTCATTCTTCTCATGGGAGGGTTCACTCCAGTCGAAAAGATTGCTTCTCGGCCGCTCGGTAGGACTGGCAACTGTGTACCCATCGGAAGCGCTCTTGTCACTAATCCTGGACAACGCCGACCGCAGAGGTTGGCTAGGTCCCCTTCGAGGGTTGAAAAGGCTTGCAGGCGGCGAGAGGGGGTTGCTGAAAGCCTCTTCGTCATCTCTGGCCCAGTCGTAGTCATCGTCTGTTGTATCCAACGAGAGCCTGCCCGGATTCCGGCCGCCCATTGAGATCTGGAATTTGGCTATCTCGGTGGCCCGGTTGTCATCATCGTAAGTGTCGTCTGCAATGCGGAGCTCGCGCAATCCGCGCATTGGGGTTGAAGATCCCTCGTCCTCCTCGAGAATCCGAGTGTTTCCATCCCATGAGTTGCCCAAGATCTCCTGGATTGACAACCTCTTCGCCTTGACGTTGCCAGGGGCACCGTGGAAGGAATCGTCGAACATTGTTTCCAGAGGTGTCTCGGCCATCCTCAACCTGTTGGTATCAGTAGTCCGGAATGAATCAAACAGCGCATCACTCTTATAGTCCGTATCGTCATCTCCAGAAGCCAGTCCAGGCACCGACATCTCGGAACCGGCAAGAGTGGACGCGCCCTCTTTCGACACGGCCCTGCTGTGCGATGGGACTGGGGCGCCGAAGGGCGCAGTGCTCGGGCTGAACTGGGTGGGGCTGGATGCCTGCAGACCTGCAGATGGCGGAGGGGATGGCCCAGCCCGGGACAGGTCCATCTGAAAGGTGGAGAGTCGCGGGAGGGTGGGTATGGATGCTGAGCCATCGCGCGTCTGATCGTGAGACCGGAATATCTCAGTCTTCTGCGAGGCCCGATGTGCAGACTTTGGTGGTGTGAAGAGCTCCTCGATACCAGTAGTCCTGCTGTCACCTGGTCGAACGACGTTTGGCGTCGCAGATGATGTCGGGTCGGAGGCATATCGCCTTGTCCCGCTGTGCTCCTCTCCTCTCCTCTTTGAACGGCGCAAGCTACCCGCTGTGGTTTTCCAACCGCTGGGGGGCCTGAACTGCGTCGAGAGGGACCGCCGAGCTTTCTTGGTGGGAGTGTTATCGGACTGCTCCGACGGTACCTGATGAGAGCCCCGGGGGCTCTGCTCAGAGGCAACCGATGTTGCCATGGTGAACGGTCGTTCCAGCTCCGGTTCCGCCATGGCTGCCTCAAAGGTGGCATCTGATATCGACTGGGGTTTTATCAAGAACGGCCGAGGGAAGCTGCTGTGCCGGACACGAATCCTCATCTTGGGCAGAGGGTAGTCCAAGAGGCTGCCCTCGGCGCTGGGGGTCATCACGTTTGCTCGTCTCGACGTCTTCACCCTCCTCATGTGGAAGAAGGACGACCAGTTCGAGGGCTCCTGGAGCCTCAAGGGTGAGCTGGCCTGTCCAGTGGTAGAGGCACGAGGTCGTGACAACTGGTCCAGTGACATTTCGTTGAGGGGCATATCCACACCTGGTGACGTTGGCAGTTGCTGGACCGTGGCCGACCGCTGATGGCTCGTAGCAGGCCGTCGTAGGGCTGTGACCTCTCCCTTGGACTGACGCCTGGCGAATATGCTCTCGTTGGTGGATCCAAGCCGCTTGATCAGCTTGTTGGGCGGTATCGTCGGCGTCAACGAGACCGTAGGAGAGAGCATGACCGAGCCGGAGCCTTGCGAGAAGGAGATGGAAGAATCTGGACCAAGGCTCGACCTGGGGCTGTCTTGCTGCGAATTGGGCCGCAGGGACAGACGCCTTATCCAGGAGCCGTGGGATGAGAACGAGTCTCGGGGGCCTTCGTTGATACTCGCGGCGGCGACGTCCCCTGGTCGAATGTACGATTGCCGCCGACTTGGTGGTTTTGGAGGCGTCACCTGCTTCCCCGCTGGTGCTGGCTGGCCGCTGCCGCTGACCGGGTGGGAGAAGAGTGGTGAAGGGTGCGGCTGGTCGTGGCCGGGTTGCCTGTCGCCAGGCTGTGCCAGGCTGACCGCAGGGCTCGTTCCCGGGCGGGATGCCGGGGGAGGTGTGGGGGTCGCTCGCGAGCTTTCGAAGCTGAAGTCGGAAAAGACCTTTCTCGTGAGGGGCGAAGATGGTCGTGATGGCCGGGGGGGGCAGGGAAGGGTTGGCTCGGAGGGCTGGCCAAAGACAAGGCCAGTAGTAGCAGCGGCAACGACGGTGCCGGTCCCAACTAGCTGTTGCAGCAGGAGGCCCAGGTTAGCACGTACTTCTTGAGGACTGGGAGCAACCTGAACCTATCAAGGACTCGGCGTGGGGATGCCAGGAGCCGCCCTCCTGCAAACAGTCGAGCCTTGGGGGGTCCGCCCAAGCTCCGCGGTTTGCACCCCCCGCCCTTGCGCCATGCGCCCCCCCCCCCCCCAGGATCCAACACACAGGCTGAGGTACTCACACTGGGGACTGCCTGCATCTTCACTGCGGCAGATTATCTGGACGAGTCCAAGCCGTCGTGAGAAGGGGGCGGGGCTGAAGGAAATCGGGGTCTTGCAGCGGTCGTGGTTCGCATCGTCATGGCATTGTCCACGGATGGGAATATCGCTGCCGGGGGAGGGGGGGTTTCAGCTGGTGGTCGAAGTTGAACTGAGGCTCAGTTACGTTCCGAGATCGAAGTGTGAGCAGGGCAGGGAATGGGGCAACGTGATGCGGCCGGTCAATTGCTGGTGCTGTGCTCCACGGCAGTTGGGGCGTGGTGCTGTGTCTGCGGCTTGTGTGTCAGCGGCCAGGGACGGTCAGGGACGACCCACAGCAGTGGGGGGGGGGGGGGGGATTAGAGCAATTCGACTCGAGGAGCAGCAATGCAGGCAATGCTATGCTATGTGCGATCATGGGGAGGAGCTGCTGGCAATTCAGGGAAGGAGGTCATCTTACTGGCTGGGGTGGGGGGGGGGGAGGGAAGGAATCGGCCGGAGGGTATGTGGATTTGAATGCGTTGTCTCAGGGAGAGGGAGGGAAGGCGAATGAGGCAACGATCGAAGGAGGTCAAGGCACGCCGGGCGGTGACGGCTGCCGAGGAACCTGCAGTGGAATGGAACAGGACAAAAGACGGGATAGAAGAACAGAAGAGGAAGAGAAGGAAGAAGAAGAAAAAAAAGAAGAAAGAAAAGAACAATGAAGGATGCTCGTGGGAGAGAACGGAACCCGGGTTGGGAGGGAGTGAAGGAACGAGGAGGAGGAGGAGGAGGAGGAGGAGGAGGAGGAGGACGAGGTAAGCTGAGGGAGAGAGAGAGGGGATGTCAGGGATGGTGGTGTTGGGATGAATAGGGTAGAATAGCATATGCACCAACAGACGTTCCCGTACTGGACCTGAGCCGGTTCTGGACGTACCTGGGATGAAAGAAAGGTACACGGCCACAGGGCGTGTAGGTGCGGCACGGACAGGTACCCGCTGGCGACCAGGAGGCAGTGGAGTCCCCCGTCAGGTCCAGATCCTACAGGCGGTCTCGTGGACAGCAGCTGAGCAAGCAATCAAAAGTAGGGGCAGGGTCGCTGCCGAGGCTGCAGGAGAGGGCGTAGGTATGGAGGAGGAGCCGTCGTCTTGGAAAGGGTGCACCTGGTGCAGTGTGGAATCGAGGCCCGTCCTGGGGTTCCAAGTGTGGACGTCTGGCCGGCTAGTCGACAAGGCCGGGTGCCCTCGAGAGGAGGTGGTAGTCCAGATAGGGTCGAGATTAAGTTGGGAGGGGGACTGTCTGGGCACGAAAAGAATACGAGACGAGAGGGATCGGAGAGATCGACAGCCCGGGGCCTAGGAATCTCCAAGTTCGAGATCAAGATCTAAATTACAATCCTGCCGAGTCGGGCTGGATTTTTTTTGGGGGTTTTTTTTTTGTTTTGTTTTAGTAACCAGGCGGGGATTTTCCTTGGGTTTTGGAATCGATCGAGTTTCCCGCGTTCCTTGGTCTGGAAGTGATCATTCCAGCATGCTGTGCACAAGCCAGGCACAGGGCACCTGGACACCTGGGCACCCCACAGCAGAGGCTCCCAGCTCCCTAGGGCGGCCCCGGTCCAAATAGGCGCCAGCAACAAAGATCAAACAAGGGGCTGCTGGTACTGCATATACCGTCCTGTACCTGCTGGCCCAGGTCCACAACACGGAGGGGAGAGGTGAGATCCCGTGGCGGGATGTACTACTATGGCATGTATCCCGCAGTATCCAGGCACTGCCAGGTTGTCTGTCTCGGTGGGCGGTTGCTTCTTCCCGCGGCAGGTCGCCACAGTGATCCCCACCGCACGATATGTTACGAGTCCCCTATCAGTCCATCCCACAACGCGGTGTAACTTGGGACGGAGCCCTGGGCGTCACATTTCTGCTGATGCGACCTGTGCACGGAGCGTTCAGATTGTTTTGGACAGATTCCAGGACTATGGTACAGCATTGCAGCGGTGCAGCATTGCAGCGGTGCAGCGGTGCAGCGGTGCAGCGGTGCAGCGGTGCGGTGTCTGGTGGAAAATGGCGGCGAAGGTGGGCGCTGGGATTCTCGGGATACAGGGCCCCGTTCAGGCAGGAGTACGGCAGCAGGCGATAGGAGGTACCTGGAGGGACGGCGTCGACCCGGCGCGGGACGAGGTACCCCTGCATGTACCCCCTTCCAGCCTAGCCCGGCATCACAGCTCCTCGCGCGACGGCGTAACAGCAGCCAGATACACAAATACGTACAAGGATTCGCGCAGCGCAAAAACAACGCCATGCCGGGACGGGAAACGAGCTGGGGACGGGTCCCATCCATCCAGGCCTGTAAGGGCCTGTAGAGAATGAGGAACACGCCTGCGGGACAGGACAATTATGGTGTCATCTCACAGCCACGAGGGGCCGAGAACAACAAAGAGACGGGGCCGTTGACATGACAATCCATTAAACCTCATTCCTCCCCCGGGGACCTGCCTTGTTCACCGGGCACCGCGAGATCGGAACTCCCTCCAGCCAGGTCTCCAGCCACAAGCCTTGGAGCCACGCCTGGCCCCGTCGTTCTCCGAGACTAGAGAAACCGTAAGGACTATACGGGGCGCCTGTTATATGATGATTCCACGAGGGGGGACAAGGGGACCCAAGGCAGGTCAGGGAGGAGGGGTACTATCTATGTCTGCCATCGGTAGAAGCACGCAGGGCGAGACATCTTGTTACTACGTACGCGGGAGTAGTACACCATGGGCGGGCAGATGCGAGCCATACTCAGACACGATCCATCTCTCGCACGCCGTTGGCTGTGGCTCCATGCCCCCCCCCCCCTCCCTCCTCCCTGATCCTACAGTACGCATCTCCCTCCTGCATACAGCAAGTAATGCAGGCGGGTTGAATCATCCGCGCGTCATCGAGTGGGTTTCCTCCCGTCGTCCACTGGCCCTTCGCGGTCAAGAGAGGCTTGGGTTCCATCTTGCTTCCACGGCCAAGCAGGGCGCCGCACCCACTTTGCTTGTGTTAGCGCGAACCAGGCTGAGACCCATGAGAATTCTCCCAGCAGACAAGAAAAGGGCCAGTCAAATCTCGGTCAATCTCTGATCTCCCGGCTGAGGTCAACAGCCTCCCCACACCGCAGAAACCAAAAGCTGGCCCTGCTCCATCCGGCAAGGCCTATAATGGCATTCCCATCACATCAGCACCCTCCAGCAAGGTCGCCCCCCGTCAGGGGACACGCTCCCCCGACCGCCCAGGTGGCTGAC
This sequence comes from Endothia cerciana, assembly GCA_026119935.1. NCBI lineage: Eukaryota > Fungi > Ascomycota > Sordariomycetes > Diaporthales > Cryphonectriaceae > Endothia > Endothia cerciana. The sequence continues at coordinate 135,460 of JALRMH010000044.1, read as the reverse complement.
GCCACGGGTGAGTTGGCAAGCAGGGTCTTCTGTTCCCGGGTGGGCGAGGAAGATTTGAACAATCCCTCACATGGCCAAGTCCACCTGTTCACCTTATACGGGTCTGGCCGAGAGTCATTGGATGAGCTTGGATATCACGAATACCCGAGGTGGATCAGGCCTGACTAGCTCGGACTGCCACATCATGCCATATTCAAAACACATACCGAGCTAGGCAACATAACTAGGCACGGAAAGGGAAAACAGGAAAATAATAATAATAACCGACTTCCCTGCAAAAATGCCTCTCTTCAGCACCCCCAAGGCCCCCTCCTGGGCTGCTCCCTACGAGACCGATTATAGCACACGTTTGCTATGCGGTGCGACCAAGATCCTGTTACACACCACTACCAGCCCGGACAGGGCCGGCCCATGCTTCGCCCAGGAGGCGAGACGCCCTCCCACCCTACTGCAGCCTCGCCATGATAGCCCGGAGATGCGAATCTATAACACCGGAACTGCGGCCAGCCCGAGCTAGCCCGGACCGCTGAAGTCGTGAATCTTCCCACTCGGTGCTCCCGCTTCCCTCCACCTTGCAGGAGCCTGCACGGCCTCGGCTGAGCGCAGCCGTAGCAGCGGCGGCGGCGTCTCTGGTGGGACCCATAGTAGGCCGGCCTGGTCTTTAATACAACAGAAAAAAAGAAGAAAAAAAGAAAGAAAAAGAAACCCCCCCCCCCCCAAAAAAATCCAGGGCAGGGCAGGGCAGGGCAGGGCATGGCCAGCGACATCTGACCTCAACGGCACCGTCGCCAATGTTGCTGCTTACATTGCGCAAGGCAACACTAGAGCGACCGCGGCTGTGACAGAGCTAAACTAGCTAAACGGCCGTGCAGGTTCCCCATCTCGCATCAGGCCGTGCTCCACCGCAGCTCTGGGATGCCGGTATCACTCGGATACACTGCTGAATGGCCGTATCTCCGTCAACCCTGCGGTGACGGAACAGAAAGTCCCGGGCAGGCGGTGATGGCCATTGACTAACATGGCACAGGCGCATCCGAGAAGGTGAGGCTTCAGACAGCGAGGCCAAACAAAGCTCTTGTTCGCTCCAGAATGGAGACGGCATCTCCGTGGCCCCCGCCACAAACATCAACATACACGCACCCAGGTTTGCGGTGCTCCCATGTGTTGTGCGGCCAAGCAACGCAGGCCGCGGTAATGATGCTTCTTTTCCCCTTCTATTCCTCCCGACTGACGAGATGGAACCCTGCCGCCCGCATGACAAGCACATACGACGCACATACCTCCCACTGCACGTGTGGGGGGGGGGGGTGCCTGGACGACTTGACACCCGGAAGACACGAACGAACACTCGGGGGGGGGGGGGGGGGTTTCTCCTTGACAATGATACCCGGGTGGTGCGTCCTGCCACGTCGCAGACAACACCCTGTTGGTGACTCCTCGCCCGGCTGCACACCGTCTGCCCGCCCTTTCAGCGGGTGGCGGCAGCGATATGGCATTCTTTGACCGCCGCGCTGCCGTCTTCTAACAGCCCTCGTGTCACAGCATATCTCTCTGCTTACCTAGCCCTCCCGCCGGCAATGTCAAGCGTCACACGGCGACGCGGCTGCGTGTGGTAACGAGGCTCACAGCAGCTGTCAGCCAGCCATTGTCACATGGAATACGTCCCCCACAAACTCGTAGGTGGTGACGGCGACGCGTTGAAGGGGGAAGGCAACACCGGCACGACTGTTGCCACCGCCGGGGGAACCAAGCCCGGCAAAACGTCATTTTTCTTTCACTGAATCTGATGCCATGGAATCTCCTCGTGACGTCTCAACTCCGTCTCACAACAAGGCAGCCTCTTCTCATCACCGCCACTTGAGAGGTCTTCGCCTTGCTGCCTCAGGGGGGGATGGATGATCGTTTCCCCAGAATCGATCAAGATCTCAAGTATACGATGCTGGTGTGGAGTCGCTCGCTCGCTCGTCCCCCAGCCAAACACGAGTACGAAACTGATCGGCCCCGGGGCCGGAGGCCAAGGGACGGCGCCTTTGCGTCTCAACAGTGCTAAGAATCAACTCCATCTTTGCGGCCGCCCCCAGGGACTGTGGGCCGCCGGACAATATTGTAGAGATGCCAACGTCGGGGACAAATTGCCCCCCCCCCCCCCCACAGACGCCAAGGGTAATATGCAGGGAACAAGAGAAGGCGGCGAGGCCAAAGAGGACCAAAGCGGGCTACCGTTTCCGCGGGCGGCGACCCACCGATCCGAAGCTGGCCGGCAATCACCTTGTCGCCGGCCTGCCCTTCCTGTATCACTCCCCCAGCCTGCCCGCCCATTGTCTTGTCCTATCTGTCCTACGTGACGGCTCACTTTGTTCTTGTGAAGGTGCACACATTGCATTCGCGGCAGTCTTCGTCAGTTTCCCCTGTCCGAGTTCAGTGTCGATTAAGTTGCCCGGCACCCGGCTACGTTTGCAGAGTCAAGACTCGAGCGTTCCGCCCATTCGGGGTGGGTCTCGTCTCGTCCAGCCTCCACATCTCCCCGCCATGCCATTGTTTCGTCCTGGTGGGGGGTGATGGGATTGAACTGTGGAGGCATGGATGATGAACCTCGCCCCCGACCAGGGAAAGCAGGCTTGCAAGTTCCGCCGGGGGCCCGGTGACCAGGTGAGGAAACATTGCGGACTTTTGCCACCCCCTCCCCTCCCCTCCCAAAGAAGAGGAAAAAGGAAACAACAACAACAGTATCCCCCCCTCCCTTACCGATATAGCCAAAAAGAAGACCCTCGTCTGACACCGCGCACGCACGGCGCCCGGGCGCGGCCGCTGCCGCCAGCGCCTTTCTGCATCCGGGAGATTTGTTTTGCTTGCAGTCCCTGCAATCACTTTACGAAAGGAAAAAAAAAAAAAGTTGGCAAGGTGGCAAGCTGGCAGGGGCACGGGCAGCCGAGCCAATACCAGACAGGGTGGGGAGGTTAAGCTTGGGAAATCGTCTGCGCCTTGCATGCCGCATGCGTACATGCAGGTGGCTACGAGACCAGGACGCCCCCACACGCAGGATGCCAGATGTGAGGTCGTCATGGAGACGAGATACTATCGGGCGTTGAGACCTGAGAAAGAATGATGATGGCTGGAATACCCTCGATGTCTCGGACCAGGACGGTCTCGGCTGTACCAAAAAGTAATCGTGTTTGTGCTGAGCACACTGGCTGCTCGCGGCTTGGAAGCCGCCCGTGGAATTCTGGCGCCACACGGCTCACAGGCGGCCACGGATCGGCACTAGGCCGAGCCTCGCTCAGGGATGCTCACAGACCTGGACTAGGCTCATCGAACTGCAATGCTAATTGTGTGATTTTTCCACCAGGAAAAGGGAGAGTTTGCCAGAAGCAAGCCTATCATATCACAGCTTTTAAGAATTGTCCTCAAAAAGCACGGCCGCGGCGTCTGTGCGCCCACCGAGTTGTTGAGATGACGCCGAGCTTATGAGCTCCTACCCTTGGGAACCTGCGGGTCCCAAGGTTTCGCTTCTGGTCCTTCTGGTCGACATCACATTTGCGGTCAGTTTCAGCCTTGACGACTGCTCTCCGGTCCGTGCCGGCCTGCTGGCCTGATGCGTAGGGATGTGCTGCGCGATTAACTTCGTAGCTTTTGCCAATCGGGTCAAGCAGTGGGAGGCCCGAGCGTGCGAGCTCCCAAAGCCTGGTACTCAGTAGACGGCCTCGAGAGCCCTTGCTCGAATCTTTGAGCCGCGAATTTTTGGGTCCGGGTGGAAGGCTGCCTCCGAGCTCCAGCTAGCTCCACTTGGGGTCTTCGGCTGCTAAAGTTAGAACCATGGGGTCGCGCCGAAAGAATGACCCGACAATCTAAAAAGGTGGGCATGTATTTCGCGCCTGCAACGAAGGGCTTTCTTCGATGATAGTTCGTGCCCTGTGCAACGAACTCTGAGCGGTGGAAAGCCTCGAGGGTGAAGTCGGCGCGAACGAGGACATGTTGGGAACCAGTTCGGCCGGCCATGAATGCGCAGCCCCAATCCCGGTTTCCCAGCCTTCAATCGGCTCCAGTTCGGCTGGACGACACATCACCGGAACAACTTGGGCCGACTCTGGGCCATCGAAGCACATTTGGAGAAGGATGATACAATCAAGGGCAAAGGGCGTCTGCGTCTGGGCCCTTTGACGTTGCACTCGATCAGAACAAAGTTGGCGCTACTCTGGGTCGAGCCTCTCGAAGAATGCGGACGACATTATTTTGACTGTCGAGGTATGACGAGGTCAAGCCGGACCACACATCACTCGAAGACTATCCTGACCAGACGGTGCCGTACGCGGTAGCCGAAAGAGCGCGACCGAGGAGCAAGGGGCCACTGTTTGTCAATGGTCATCATTGTAATATCCTTGAGGGATCGTCCGATCGCGAGTGAGCCCTGACATTGGTCAATTGGGTTCTGGTCTTAATGAACCTGTCCAGGGATTCCCATCGCGTAAGATGCGGGGTGGAGGGACGTTTACGAGACGACGTGAGCTCTCGGCGAATGAGACTTCCTGGAGAGGCCAGGTCAGGCTCGAGCTGACGAGTGCGGAAAGAGGGGTATCACGGTATGAGCTGAAGACGAGACAATAGTCCTTCTGGGAAAGTTGGGGAGTTGGGTTTGTCCTTGTTATTCCTCCCCAGGCCGATATCACTCGGGAGCTCGGCCAGACCAGAGCGCCACAAAATGCCACGCGCCAGCCACAGAGATGCTTCGAAATTCGCCGCTGTCCTGCAGTCATCCGCTCTTGCAAGGAAGCCTTGTCGTTGGGTCAGGGACCGAATATCCGGCAGGTTGGGAGACTAGGACGCGAATAGCAACGCTCTGCGGGCTGCTGATCATCCCTTTGCAGCGAGAATGCGACCTTGGCGCACTTGCGTCATGGCTGATCAGAGATCGGATTGGGTGGTTGGTTCGGCCGCAGGCGACAGGATGTGTTGACCCTGCTTTTGGTTTTGTGCTTGCCAGTAGGTGGATCAACACTCAGCCTGTCTTGGTCGCGAGGTACGCGATCATTGGCCAGCCTGGCAGCACGGGACCCCTGCCGGGCGCGGCTGCACGCGACAAGGCTAGCCTGCTCGGTATTGGCGTCTGCGCAGTGCCTCGGTGGCGGCATCAAGGTGCCCTCACAGGCTGGGTTAGGTTTGTTGGGTGGCTGGGTGGCTGGCGGGTTGACTCCATGAGAAGGGACCCATCGGCAACCAGACAGTGTCCGATGGACGAGCATCTGCGAGTGACAAGTGATGAGGCTGCGGCCGAGTGATTAGGCTAGCTGCACGTGAGATCGTCAGGCTGTCGGTTCGAGGAAGCGAGTTCGAAGCACCCAGCCGATGGCGTGCGCCACTGGTAAGACACCTCCGGCGGGGATTCGAGGACGAGCAAGAGTTGGGTCCAGATGGATGAACGACCGCATTCTGGGTCTGGCGATAGCAGCGCTGTCAACATAGCATTCTAGGGGTCCTTATTGGTGTCGCAGGCGACAAGGCTAGGGTACGCGTTTGGTTGGCTGGGGAGGAGATTCGTCGAGATAGATTTACTCTCGCCAATCTAGGAGGAAAGTTACTATAGTACTGTGTACTGATGAAATGGTGTTGTCTGTCTATTGTGCTCATGGTCCGTGCGCGCGGCTAGGGGAGGCGAAGCCGCTATCCTGCTTCTGGAATAGCGCGACGTGGGGCAGTAGCCTCTCAAACTCAACCTCATCCAACGTCCAACGCTGGACACGAATGAGAAGTCGCTGGAGTAGTGACCGGCTGTATCCAGGCCGACACCAACGCCATCTCATCTTGAAAACACCGAAATACCTACCATCAGGCTCTGAACCCCTGGAGGTTGGGCGGGCCTTGGCACAAAAGAAACCACCAGGACTCTTCACAAAAGACGGAGCGGCAGTTGTTGTTATACATACGAGGCCGATCTGAGCCGAGATCACCAGCCAGGAACATCGGCAGGACCCTGAGTTTGGACTTCAAGTCCCCTGCCCACTCTGGCCCAAGCCCCAGAGTGACCCGTTCCGACAATCGTTCAACCGCAGCTGCTGCACCCCACGAGCTTATCCCGGAACTGTCATCCTGCCCACCTCGCGATTAGCCCACCACGGGAGGCTACCTCGGGCCCCCTACCACAGTCCTGTCCCGCTGTGGCGGTCTCGTCTCCAGTGATACCACTGGTCCAGCAGCTCCCAGCTGGGAAGATATCCTTTCGGCGCGCCTAGACGGAAGTCCCCGACCAGCCGCCAGCCATGGAGTCCGAAATCAGGTCTATGATACCCAATATCGACCCGGTCGTCTCCGAGTACTCGGCCGGCTACCTCACACATGCCTCCACCTCCTGGACCGGAGATGAGGACCAGGCCGGCCCGTCTCCGCTGGCCGAGGCCGCCTCTGTCGTGACGGAGCTGCTGCTCTCCGCCTCCGGCGACCCGGACGTCCAGAAGCAGGACAAGATCCGGGAGCTGGTTGGGAAGTGGGTTACCAAATACGACCAGGCCAATGCGTCCTCGGAGCGGAAAGGCCCGACTGTGCGGAGGCTAGACCAGAGCATCCAGGTCGGCGCCCAGAACAACATGTCGTCGACCTTGGCAGTGGCTACCGGTGCTGTAGACCTCGAGGCTGCCAACGCCAGGAAGGTGGAGTCCAAGGTTGACCGCAAGAAACTGGAGAAGGCAGAGCGGAAGATCGCCGCAAAGCAGCAGAAGAAGACCTTCAAGACCGTCGAGTACGAGGCCTCGCGGCTGCTTGACCAGCCAGACTCGACCCAGTCATACGAAGAGTTCTACATGGCTGTCAACCCTCTGCAGACTGTCGGCTCCGGTGGCAAGTCTAAGGACATCAAGATTGACAACATTGACGTTTCCATCGGCGGCCTGAGAATCCTGACCGACACCACCTTCACACTTGCGTACGGCCATCGTTATGGTTTGGTTGGTAACAACGGTGTTGGTAAATCTACGTTGCTGCGGGCCCTGTCTCGCAGAGAGGTCCCCATCCCCACACATATCTCTATTCTTCACGTCGAGCAAGAGGTACGTCAGAACCCAAGCCCGCTAACCCTTCAGACATACTGACCGCGCGCAGATCACTGGTGATGATACTCCCGCCATACAGGCTGTCCTCGACGCAGACGTCTGGCGGAAAGTGCTTCTGAGGGATGAAGCTGTAAACACCCACCCGCCCCCCCCCGGTTCTGTTACCTTTCTAGCTCTGACAAGTACCGCAGGAAATCAGCAGGAAGTTGGCGGAGATAGAAGAGCAGAGAGCTACCATGGCAGACACATCCCAGGACGCCGCCAGGTTAGACCGCGACCGTGAGGCTCAGGACCAGAAGCTCACCGACGTCCAAGCCAAGCTTGCAGAGATGGAGTCAGACAAGGCGGAGTCAAGAGCAGCAAGCATCCTCGCAGGTCTCGGCTTCTCACCAGAACGACAACAGTTCGCCACCAAGACCTTCTCCGGCGGTTGGCGCATGCGTCTCGCGCTGGCCAGGGCGCTCTTCTGTGAGCCCGACCTTCTGCTCCTCGACGAACCGTCCAACATGTTGGACGTCCCCTCTATCACCTTCCTGTCCAACTACCTCCAGGGCTATCCCAGCACCGTGCTCGTCGTCTCCCACGACAGAGCTTTCCTCGACGAGGTGGCCACGGACATCATCCACCAGCACAGCCAGCGCCTCGACTACTACCGGGGCGCCAACTTCGCCTCCTTCTACGCGACCAAGGAGGAGCGCAAGAAGACCGCCAAGCGCGAGTACGAGAAGCAGATGGCCGAGCGCGCGCACCTGCAGGCCTTCATCGACAAGTTCCGTTACAACGCGGCCAAGTCCTCCGAGGCGCAGTCCCGCATCAAGAAGCTCGAGCGCATGCCGGTCCTCGAGGCGCCTGAGGCCGATTACAGCGTGCACTTCAAGTTCCCGGAGGTCGAGAAGCTCTCGCCGCCCATCGTGCAGATGTCGGGCGTCACCTTCGGCTACTCCCCGGACAAGATCCTGCTGCGCAACGTCGACCTGGACGTGCAGCTCGACAGCCGCATCGGCATCGTGGGGCCCAACGGCGCCGGAAAGACGACCGTCCTCAAGCTGCTCATCGGCAAGCTCAGCCCCTCGTCGGGCCTCATCACGCAACACCCCCGCCTGCGCGTCGGCTTCTTCGCCCAGCACCACGTCGACGCCCTCGACCTCACCACGTCCGCCGTGTCCTTCATGGCCAAGAACTACCCGGGCAAGACGGACGAGGAGTACCGGCGCACGCTCGGCGCCTTCGGCATCACGGGCACCACGGGCCTGCAGAAGATGGGCCTGCTGTCCGGTGGCCAGAAGTCCCGCGTCGCCTTCGCCTGCCTGGCGCTGACGAACCCTCAGATCCTCGTCCTTGACGAGCCGTCCAACCACCTCGATATCGAGGCCATGGACGCGCTGTCCGACGCGCTGCGCGAGTTCGAGGGCGGCGTGCTGATGGTCAGCCACGACGTGACGATGCTGCAGACGGTGTGCACCAGCCTGTGGGTGTGTGAGGGCGGCACGGTGGAGAAGTTCGACGGCACGGTCGCGGACTACAAGAAGAGGATCATGGCGCAGGCTGATGCGCAGGGTGTTGTTGCGAAGCATTAGAGAAAGGCGGCGGTATCTATCCACGCCACTTCCGCACGTAGACCCAATAGGAGCTTGCCGCTCGTAACAAGTCCCTCCCCATACTGTCCCACTACATACACCACGGACAGGCAGGGCGGCCCAATACTGCGAAGTCCGGCCCAGACAAGTCAACAAATAGGTCAAGAGAGCACAGTGTCGCGTGGCCACTCGGACGTATAAAGTAGTGTTCCTATAATACCTCTAAGGCTACTATCTAGAGTCAGTATACCTGACGTGTATCTATGTCTGAACGCCGCGAATTGTAGGATATCATCAAGCAGCCAAAGACGAATGCTCGCTCTGTTTCTTTCTTTCTTTCTTTCCCGGCGCCTTGTACCAACACCACGGCTCGCGCGCCGAATCAGACCCGTGGCATGCCAGCTTAGTGCGCAACTGCAACGAGCCACGCCGCACGGTGTCCCAACATGTAATTTTGGGAGACGGGCGCCGATGTACTTCGGCCTACATGCACGTCTTCTGAGATGAACAGTCCTGGAAGACCTCTGTATACGGCTGACTCGTGAGATGGCCATGCCGCGAGTGCCACTGATCAAGCCGTTCCACCGACCATCACAGCCTCAAACAAATCAGGGCGGCGAAAGGCAGCCCAAGAGCTTCCCACACAACTATCTGTCCTCTGTTCGCGCCCCGTTTGTGGGCCGAAAGACCGAGGCGCATTCTAGTCCTCAAACTTGATGCCGTTGCGGGCGTTGGTGTCGATAGCACCACCACGGTAGGCGCCACGCTTCTTCTTGTTCTTCTCCTTGGTGAAGCCCTTGCCTTTGGTGACGATCAGGTCCTCGTGCGCCTTTTGGCCCCAGCCGTGGCCGTTGTCCTCGAACCGGTTGGACCTGAACTTGTCATCCACCACAACGTCCTTGCGGATGCGGGAGAAGGGCTCGTTCTGAGTCTTGGCGGGCGGAGGGTTGCCGTTCTTTGGGCCGCCGCGGTTGTTCTTCTTGAAGGTGATTGGGTCGGGCGGCAGGGGAGGATAGATGTCGGGCGAGGTCTTGCCCAGGGTCACGGATGAGTCGGAGCCGGTCTTCACGGGAGGAGGGGGTCCCTTCCTGACGGGAGCGTCCGAGTCGGACTCGGAGTCAGAACTAGACTCGGAGGAGGAATCCGAGGAGCCAGACTCTGGGAGTTTGATCTTGGCAGCTTTCTCGAGGGTCTCCTCGTCGGAGTCGCTATCGCTACCGCTCTCGCTGCTGGGATCGCTGGAGCTGTCGGAACCAGAGCTGTCATCGTCGGACTGCGGACGGTTTTGTTAGCAAGGAATATTGCAAAGTGACAACAGTTCTGTGATGTCACACTCACGCCCTCCTTCTCGGCTTGGGCGGGAACCGCCTTCTTGGTAGCCGGCTCTTCGTCGCTCTCGTCCGAAGAACTCTCCTCGTAGGATTCATCCGAGGCGGGCGGTTCCACCTTCTTTTGTTTCTTGACCTGAGGCTTCTCGTCCTCCGAGCTCGACTCGTCACTGGAACCGTCTGAACCAGAGCTGGAGCTCGAGTCGGAATCGGAAGGATCGCTCTCAGAAGCAGCCTTGCGCTTCAGTGGGTTGCCCGCGGCGGGCACAGCAGCGGAGGTAGCCCCAAGACCGGCCTTGGCAGGAGCCTCGTCCTCGCTCTCGCTATCACTGTCGCTATCGCTGGAGCTGCTGTCGGAGCTGTCAGAGTCGGCGGCAGCAGCGGCCTTGGCGGGCGTCTCAGCATCCTTCATCTCAACATCGCTCTCCTCGTCGCTGCTGCTCTCACTGGAAGAGTCGGGCTCGTCGTCACTATCGCTGTCGGAACCACTGGGGGCTGGGGTGCCTTGAGGCTTGAGCGTGGTGCTGTACTTGGTGAAGATGTCAACGAGACCCTGTTGTCCATTCTTCTTCTGGCCAGTCGTGGCCCAGCCCTTCCGCTTGCGCTCCTGCTGAAGGGCGGCGTGTGCGGTGGCGAGCTGGTGGGTCTGGAGGAAGTGCTCAACAAGGTCGAGCAGCTGGGCAGGAGGAGCCTCGATCGTGGTCCTGTTGGAGGCTTTAGCCTTGCTCTTTGACTTGGCCATCGTGTTGTCGTTGGCTTGGGGGGTTGAGGCCGGAAGGGCGGTGTTGTTGGTAAAAAGCCAGGCTGGCGGTCCAGACATCAATGATGCTGAGGTGGCGGTAGCAGTAGTTCCAGCTCAGAGCTCGGGTTGGGGAGGGAGGATGTAAAGGCTCCAGGGCCGCCAGAAGTTTTGAGGTCGAAGTTCGCGCTCCCCTTGCAAGCCCCGGAAAAAAAATTTGGTCCCACCTGAAAAAGTTCTTATCGGTTAAACAGCCCCCCTGATAAGAGATCTTGCAGGGGTCTAACCCTTTGACCCCTCGACAAAGCCCGCGTACGGTAGCGGGTAGTACATAGCTGCATACAGGCGGAATGGTGAGTTTTCACACGTGCTCACTCTGACACTTCATATGTCCTCCCTGGCTGTCAGATCTCACGTTGTCGTGACCCGACATGGTTCTCATGGGTACAATCCATAAGTGCCAAAAGAGCAGCTTTCGCAGTCCGCAGCCCCTGCACCAAGGCTGCATGGCAATTATCTGCTGCCGCAAGCACTGCCAAACATATGAGCGTCATTGCTGGTTGCCATCACTCGGATTTAAGAGAGGGCAGGGAGCTTCTTCTAGTCTTGAGTTCATGCTGTCGACATGAATCAGAACCCCCTCGTCTACCCGGCACGACTCGAGGGATTTAGGGGCTCAAGGAGGCGGGCGAGAATGCCACGCCCAGCACCCTGGCGTGGACGGCTGTGGCATGGATGGGAGTCAAACTGGGCGTTCATGAGGCCTGCGGCGCCAGGTGAGCCCAGGACCATACGGTGGAGGAGGGAGCGTCGTTCACATTGGCAAACCCCGCATACTGCAGTGGCGACTGGGAGTTTGTGAGGGCTCGAGGAGGGGCGGCGTCCGCTGCTATCTCAGCTGCCATCCACGCCCCGGCCCCTCTGGCGTCTTCAACCTGACGCGCGTCCGTCGTCTAGAAGCCGGAGTAACATACCATCTATCAAGAGGCACTACGCGCACAGCGTCGAGTGAAACACTCATGGAGTCACCTGGCCGGCCAGAACATTTGTCTGGCCTGTCTGCTGCTGGTCATGCTCTATCAAGACATGGTTCTGAATGAACAATCGACATTTTCAGTGGAGGCCTCAGGCACGATTCGCTGCCTGTTCTGCCACCGCCACTCGCGAATGGGCTATATCTTTCGTCTCATCATTCATCATGAATGGTAACACTGTGACAAGACCGCACATCCCTTTCCGTACTCCTGCATAACATTCTGTTTGATCCTCTGTTCGGCATTTTCAGTTCCGTCAGGTCTGGTTCTCGTGGCCTCGATGAAACCATGTGCTTTCCAGATCATCCAAACTCACGAGTATGTCGATCCCGGATACATGTTTCCGGTGTTGACTCCAACGCAAGCTTCCGGCAACTCATACCGAAACCTTCGACACTGGATTTGCTGCTGCAACAAGTCACAGAAATGAACTCTCATTGCAAGCCTTACTGACTCATCCAAGAATTAGCACGACATCGACTGACTCAGTTCAAGCTGTGCCGTCTATCCCTACGGCGGATGGTGGCCTCACACACCTGTGGAGGGGCCTCCTGTGCTATATCGAGAAAACGCCGGTGCTTGGGTGAATCAGTGTTTCCCTGACGGCTGTCGACCCGGGCCTGAACCAACTTCTCTGCAGAATGGGCCCGATGCCATGGGAATGGCGAGAACTATTTCGTTGAGCTGGCTATGGCTCCCTATGCCGCCTAGGCTGAGAGGAATGGTTTTCCATCTCATCATACATCGCCCCCCCTTTGAAACACAGTCACCGCTGACACTTGGGTGGCCAGGCCAATTATCAAGGCCGGCCGGCTGGGCCTGCATGTGGAAAGAAAGAGTTGATCTCCAGGCAACATGCACTTTCATCCGCTGCCACCATTTTGAACGGTCTCGGGCGGATCTGCAGGACTGTTACCTCACTACGGGACCCGGAACGAACTCCGGATTCGATCTATCCTGCCACCCAAGGGTCACGTCTCGTAGGTGGGCAGCGCACGTTCCCTGTTGCCCCATCTCCTCCACGAAAGTCGAGATTCGAACGAGGTGCTTGGTTCCCTACGGAGTCTGACAGGCTTGACAGGTGTCACATACCAGACGACAAGAATCCTGCCATACCTGAGGCTCAAATAAGCTCGCACTATCCACGCGAGAAGAGCACGGACCACGATTAAGGTTCAGCGCGTGCCGCATGTTTACGCCTCGACCTGCAGGGTCGTTCAGGCGGACACCCCCTGCCCTCTGAGAGGACGAAACAGGCGTCACGGCTGTTTCTCTCGAAACAGGGCTTCAATCTCGCGATTGGCACAAGGCTTCAAGGTCTCTCTGAAGCTTTCCAGACCAGAGCGCAATAAGGGTTTCACCAGTTCTTCCTCATCCCACGAACGCGGGTTGTCCCATCGCCGAGAGCTTCTTTTGCCTCACTTCGCCCTAAGGGTCGAACACTCTGTGAAATCATTGGGTCTCGGCTTCCTCTCACGTCTGAGGCACGCCAAGATGCAGCCTTGGATGTGCTCCCGTATCTGAACTCGCTGTAGGTTCTCGTAACGACGACGGCGGTGACGACGACATGCTCTGCCTTAAGGCCATGGTTACCATGGGACCACAAGTGTGCTCAGCAGCCTTAACGCTACCATGTATCTTCCTATCTCGACCTATCGACCAAGTTGACACCATCTCCTTACCTTATTGTCTGTGTGGTCTCGTTGTTACCTTTGGGCTGAGTCTGTTCGGATAGAGTTCGTTCCTAGTGTCTCAAGTCAACCTTTCATCATTTTGCCCGACAACTCTTTCGAAGACCTGAGTTCACTTATTTCCTCCCAGGGGGACCGGGAGATGACCGTTCCTGATGTTCAAAGTAGTGTTCCCGCCCGTTTGGCGACATGTGTTTGTTTCCTGCCTCATTCTCTCGCAAATACAAAGGAGACAGTCCTTCTCACCTCACCTTTGCCTGTCCGGTCGGAGATGAGTTCACAATATCTCGCGGGGGCTTATTTTCATCTATACGACATGGTTTAGTCGTTGATACACTCTCTTCACTATAGGATAACTACTCTTCGATCTTGAAATGACGGAATACCTGTGGTCTGTATCTTCTGACGGCTCGGGCCAGCGCCCGCCGCCGTCGAGCTCCGCCGAGGTGCCGGTCTCCAAGCCGGAGGACATACAGATCGTGCTGCTGGGTGCACCGGGGACTGGAAAGACCAGGCTGCAGTCGCGATACACCCTCCGACAATTCGCCGACTTGGGGTCCGAGAACGCGTGCCGCATGGGCGGCCACAAGCACCTCCGCCTCATCGACGGCACAGAGGTGCACCTCATTATACACGAGTTGCAGACGGGCCGGGGGCGGGCCACGATGGACTCGATGAGCCCGGCGGACTCGGCACACCAGGAGCAAGGTCTCAGGAAGAGGCTGCTGGAGCAGTCAGATGCGGTAATGCTCATGTTTAACCCCTGGTCCAAGCACTCCTATGAGTGGATCGATGGCGGCATCATAGAGGACATCCTGTGCACGGGGCGCGAGGATCAGGCATCCAACGACACCATCCGACCTCCTGCCGCGACGCCGACGAATTCGGCACGGCGGGCTTTGTCTCTGAGCCCGCCCTCGAAGAAGCTGCCGCGCCGGCCCCACAAGACCGAGGATGGTGACAGCGACATGTCGTTATTCTCGAGCGGCGACGAGGAGCACGGCGACCGCACGATAGTAGAGGGTTTCGCGCTCACAGACGCCGAGTTCATGCTCCATGGAAAGGACCTGCCGACCCTCCCGCCGCAGAGCCCGACGCCCCGCCCGCTGGCTCTTCCGCCTCCCGAGACCGCGAAGGGCAAGCAGCTGCCGACGATCGGGGAGGCTGACGAGCGGTCCGCTGAGTCGAAGCGGGTCGCGGTGCCCGTGGACAACGGGCACTTGCCGATCATGAAGCATGGCAGCGCCATGAGCTTCCAGTCCACCTGGAGCAGGTCGAGCACGTACAGCCAACCAGCCACCACTGCCCCTGACACGCAGCACGAACCCATAATCTCTGCCGGTACGCACCCCCTGCTCCAGAAGGGCGACGTCACCCCCGACGCGGCCGCGGAAGAAGCCCGAGGGGGTGGGCCCCCACGGACGACGGCACGGATACCACCCGAGGAGCCCAAGTTGCCCGTCCTGGTGGTCGCGGCGCAGACGGACAGGCTCAAGGGCGGCGGCGGGCCGATGGAGAGGCAGGTCACGGCGGAAGAGGGCCGGGAGCTGGCGCGCAGGTTCGGCCCGGGCTGTGCGTACATCGAGGCGTCGGCCAGGACCAACGCCAACGTCGACGAGGCGTACGGCATCATCGTCGACCAGGTCATGGCGGGGCGGCAGGCGGGGCGGCGGGACGAGCTCGCGCGCGCGCGCGCGACGGGTCGGCAGCCGGCGGCGCCGGCGGCACATGTGGCGAAGAAGAAGACTGTGGCGAGTTCGTGTGTGCCGCCGTACTGGGCGTGCGTGAGCGGTCTGGTGGGGAGCCTGCCGTCGTGGCAGGGCGTCTCCGAGAGGTGGTCGCAGCTGTTCACCGAGGCCGGCGCCGGAGGCGACCCTGGCGTGGAGACCGGGGAGGACGTGTGGGGTGAGAAGATCGAGGTGAGGAATCCGCGGAGGGGCCGCCGGCCGGAGAAGAACCAGGAGATGGAGAGGAAGCCGCGGCGCGCCTCTCCGGTGGTCATGCCGGCCATCCCGGATGCGACGTACGACCCCTTTACCGATGACGAGCCCAAGAGGCCGACGGACACGGCCACAGGCACCACGCCGGAGACGCCGATATGGATAGACGAGGTGGAGGGACAGTGGGCGGTCACCAGGCACGTAGTCGGAAGCCTGTCGCGCGGCCCCTCCGTGGAGAGCCGCCGGCGGATGCAGGGCAACAACATACCCGGGGCCGGCCTGGGCTGGCTGTCGAGGAGCTCGCTCTCCATCCGCAGGTCCGCCGAGCTGCGGAAGACGGAGCCCGGCTTCACGATCGTCGACATATCAGCCGATGCCGAGCCCGAGCACGGCCCAGCGGGCGCGGCCCGCGGCAGCAGCATCACCAGGGCGATGCAGCAGGCCCCGGACCTGCCCCTGCGCGGGCACGAGCAGCACGGGCACCGCAGCGACGGAGCACGGGCGTCCCAGGCGAGCGGCCATGCACCCGCGCCGGCCCCGCTGGGGCTACGCGCCGTCACCACCACCGGCGGCAAGCGCGCGTCCGTCCCGGTTCCTGTCCGCGCCGCCGACCAGGAGGAGACCTGTGGGGAGCGGGCCGCCGCATTCCTCCTGCCGCGGGACGCCCCACGGGGCGGCTACGCGAGGATGCTGTCGCCGCCGGCGATGGCGGCTCTGGCGGCTCCTCACCGGCCGGAGAGACGGCCAGTATCGGCGTGGATCTGACAAGAGTTCGCGCCACGGCTTCTCGACCGCCCTCTTTCCCCCCCTTTGGTGGACCTCGGGAATGGTAATGATGACACCGGCTGGGATGGAAAGGAAAGGGTGTAGAGACGCGAGGGTCACGATGTTCTCTTACGGCAAGATTCTGGACGACACTCTATACGGTTTCAGGACACACTCATTATTCTAGTTGCCTGCCCCTCCCCCCCCCCCAAACCCCCCGATTTCTTTCCCCTCTTTTTTTTCTTCCTTTCTTCTTCTTCTTCTTCTTCTTCTTCTTCTTCTTCTTCTCTTTCTTCTCTATCCCTCTGCTAAGAGGCATCCCTTCTATGAAAATATAGGATCTTCTCCTGTAAAGAACTTGCCCCAACAACGGGGAGTGGCCGAAACGGGGTTCACCAGATGAAGATATAATGACAATATGAGGATAATCTCAACCTCAGCAAGCCCAGGGCTGTTGTTGCTCGTGATCCTCCCATCCACCAGCAGACAAGCCCAAGAAGACTGCCACGTAAGAGAGAAGTCCCCTGTCTTGCCAAGATCAACCCCCCTATTTATTTAATTTTTATTTTAATTTTTATTTACTTTTCACCTGAACGGACGCGTGCCGCGGTTTGAACATGCCAGTTCAGGATAGTCCAGGTACTCGTATGTCCCCAACTGTCGGTTCGTGACCTTCAGCCTATCGTACGTAGCTTCCTGACTTGCTTCGCACTGCGGAGGGAGGCACACGGGGGAAAAGGGGCAATAGCAGGTCCCCGAACGACTTCAATCCACGCGAGTGTAAGACATGAACATGCTCTGTGCTTTGGGGGGGGGGGGGGCGTTGGGTTGGGGGAAGGAACTGGAAGGCCATTCGAAGCCACGACACTGCGAGAAGGCAACCCCGTTCCCGTCGGCCCCTTGTCATCTGCCCCAACCGAGGGCTCCGGCGACCCAGGAGACGAAGCCCTCACTGTTGCCGCTGCCGCCGCCACCGGCGCCACCAGGCAGCGGCTCGCCCGAGCTGGCGGCCGCAGGAGTGGCTCTTGCCCCGTCCGGTGCCTCGCTGTTCTTCCTCGCCGACACAGAGTTGAGTACGATGGAGAAGTCCCCCCCCTGCTCGCCGAAGAAGCTGCCGGTCTCTCGTCAGCATCATTTGGGGGAGGTAGTTGGCATATGTCTGCTTCTCGCCAGCATGGCCACCTGCCCGAGCCCCTACGAGCCACGATCTCTGGTGAGGGGACAAGAGGGGGGCGGGGGGTGGGGGAGGGGGAAGCGTGCACCCACCTTCTCATCATGAAGCTGACCCTCCTCACGTCCCCCAGGTCAAGAGGCGCCGCGTCCGGCCTCGGCCTGCCCCGGTACGTCGGCCTGAAGTCTGCAAAGGGGATGGTGACGACCAGATGCCCGGGCCCGGCGTCCCCGGCGCCGAGGACGAAGTTGTACTCCCAGCTGGTGGTGCTCTGCTCCCTGCCGTCCGGCCGCCTGGGCAGCACCTCGTCCCTCAGCGTGACGGTGTACCTCCTCCCGTCGGCCCGCGCCACGAGGTCCAGGACGAGCGCGTCGTACCCGGACAGGTCGACGGCCCGGAAGCCGTCGGCGGTCCGCTGGGAGGCGAACCCCGCGCCGCCGAGGGCCTGGATGTCCAGGGTGCCGTGGAACTCGGCCCCGGGACCCAGCACGGTCAGGTAGGACCGGCTCCCCCCGCCGCGGACGCGGTCGTCCGAGGCCGTGAACTGGGACGCGTCCCACCCCCTGGAGGTTGTGCGATATCAGCTATGTGCCCGCTCTCTCATTATCGAGGGCTGAGGGGGGGGATATTGTTTCTGCAGGGGGGGTGGTGTATGGGGGCGGGACCTGCCACGCCTGTCCAGGGGCCGCCTCGCCCAAGAGCGCCCAGAGGACCCTTGGTCCCCCACACATAAAAAGTACGATGCATATGCGCTAGGCCCAGGATGGGGCACTCTGGGTCCAGGAGGAGTGGTTCCCCTGCAGGGCAGGACACCTGGTAGATCACGGGGGACACTGCTCCTCGTAACGCACAATGTGTGGCGTATGGTTGTCGGGGGCACGGATGGGGCGGGAGAAAGCAACGGGAGGATCTCGTCCTGGCCCCAGAGCCACGGAGCGGGCGGGTACAATGGCACACAACACGGTGTCGAACAGGGAAGGGTGGTCGGTGTGCTGGGTGTCATGTTTCCATACCTGTCTCCTCCGAAGAGATACATGAGGCGCGACGGCGCGGGCCAGGGTGCTCCAGTTTCTCGTCGCATATCTGGACGGCCGGTGGTGGTGGGCGACATTGCGCAGGATGGCGGGCAGCCAAAGCGCAGGCCCTTGACGTCGCAGTGGTGGTGGGCAGGGCCGGAGCTGAAAAGGACGTCCCTGCTGGGCCCGGCGAGACTGGCGGCTGCACGTACTCTCCCGCGGAAGATCCGGGGAGATACAGTCAGTACACACAGGGCTGGATCTCAAGGTGACACTGGAGGTGGGCCAGCCGATCAGCCCCGACCTTGAGCTGGCTTGCCTGATAGTGGAGGAGACGGCCGCGGTCCCGTCACCGTTTCCCCCGTCGACAGATAACGAACACGGCGGGCAGAGGGACCTGGCACGACGACGACTTGGGCACGTCGAAGAAGGGGCCCAGGCCCATACGAAACGGAGCTAGGGTTAATCGTCCGTCGACGAGATGGCTGGCCGGGCGCGTCCCGACGGAGAGTGAAGGTTCGGGATGGTGCTCGACACGAGGGAAAGCTCACCAGAAGAAAGAAGACCTGGTGTCATTGTGGCCCCCCCTGGAAATTATGCTATGGTACAAGGTACATGGCATATGTGCCCTCCCTCTGCTCAGTACCCCGCCAGAGCCCTCCCCCCCAGCGGGGCGTCTCTGGCGAATCAGCACGCCCGCCGCGCTTGCGCAGGGTTCTTTTGTAGCTGTACTGCCTTGCCCAGCGCAGCCTTTTAGCGCCGGAACCTATGGGATACTTCAGACAAAGGGCCCGCCTGCCGCACGGCCTGGTATTCCTGGAGTAGCCTCCCCTGCTGGAAGTGGGTGCCCGCCCCACAAATGAACAGGACATAACATTCCCATACTAAATTGGCACTGATTACGGAATACGGTATATGCACGCCATCTTGATCTCTCTTGTCTGGGCGACGCACGTCGGTAAAGGAGGGAAAGGCTGTCTCTCGTCAGATCCTTATCAAGACACCAAGAAAGAAAGAAGAATCCCCCCCCCCCCCCCAAAAAAGAATTAGCACGTGGCCCCCAGCTTCGATCTCAGCCTGCAGCGTCCCCCAGCTTAGCAACCCCAGCACCAGAACGCACGTCCCAAAACCCGTACGTCATGAGGATCACGTCGTATCGTCTCCCTGGGTCCAGACCTGCTGCCGCTGCCGCTGCCGTATCTGTTGCCGTATACCAACCCCCTCCCCCACCAACAACAACGACAACAACACCCCCCCCCCCCAGGTGACCGCAGATGGACTCCTGCCCTGGCCTCAGTGCCTGGGTCTTCATGCCGCTGTTCCCCCAAGATGGCGATGGCTGACTGCATCGCATTCGCAAGGCTGACACTCGGGGTAGGGGGAAGAGGCAGGCAGGCAGGCAGCCACATAACACCGTCGACCATCAGTATGATATGCCTGCCCGGCTCCTCGTAGATCTTGCCGAGACGGGGGCCAGTGCAACCATCCCCCTCCCTCCACCCTCCAGGAGAGGGAATAGTGCGAGGGCTCTGGATGCGAGCCTGTCATTCGTCCCGACGCGGGATAGCCTCCTGCGTCTCTTCCTCCCTGTGGTATACATACTATGGTACTACCCTCGGCTAGCTGCCGATCACAAACCCCGTATGCCCTATATGTACGGACCGCACGGCGGCCCCCTCCCACCTTCTCCCCCCCCCCCCCCAAACCCATACCGTCGGGCAATTCCCGAGCATGATTTGTACTTCCCCAGCAGAGCCGCACCCTCCTCTTGTTGTTCTTAATCTTATTCATTTATTTTGCTTGGGGGGGGGGGGTTAAGGGCGAGGGGTGTAGAGGGGAAGGGGTGAGGCGGGTGAAAGCGGATATTGAGCCTGACAGGGTCCCCGCAAAGTGGGTGTGCCCTCAGGGCAGGGTGCATGCGCAAGGCGTTCTGGTTACACTCGACCCCGACTATCGCCAGCAGCCCAGCCCGGCTGTCGCTCGAGGGCGAGCTGGGGGCGGGACCTGCCAGTGCATGAGACACGGCCTGGCAACAGGATCTAAGCCTAGGCATCGAAGTTATCACGCGGGCGCGAATCGATTGGGTAAGGGGGAGACGGAACCAGGGGAGGGGGTGTGGAAGGCGTTTTGAGGGCAAGATGCTCAGGCAGACCGCGAGGCTTTCTCTTGCCTGGCTGGCCGGCTCTCTCTCCCTCGCTCCGCGGTCCGGATCCCGCACTTTGTACCCCCCCCCCCCCTCGAGTCACACTCGCTGCATGATGCCTTTCCCGTCCGCGAAGGATTCAGGATCGTGTGGGTACAGAATGACAGCGCCTCGCTGCTGGAAAGAGAAAGAGAAAAAAAAACCCCCCAAAAAAAACCGGGAGGTTTCGGACTGTTGCGGTCGATATCTCAAGGTCTGTCGCCCCGTGGGCGTTTTGTTGACCCTTACGAGAAAGGCTCCGTCAGTATATCCTGTACGCCGCGGCGTCGTCACTGACTGGATTGCCCCGCAGCCAGGCTTGCCAACACAGGCGGACCCGGGCGGCTCCTGGCACCGGGAGGCATTCACTCCGTTGTGCCGAGCCTCCGAGTCTCGAAACTCGAGTGGTACTTGCCTCTCATCTTTCTGTCTGGTCACAAGCCCATCGCCCGTCCGGGCTCGCACGGGAGGACAGGATCGGTCGGCCAGGAGGAAAATACCCCCCCCCAGGCGTGACAATCTGAATCGTGTGCCGAGCTGTCGACAGGTCGTTGACAGGCTGATGTAGGATCCCTCTTTCTTTTCTTCTTTTCTTTCTTTCTTTCTTTCTTTCTTTCTTTCTCACCTCTCTTTTCTCTTTGCTCCTCGTTTACCCCGGCGGGCCGTCGAAAAGGAAGCGCCCCCGTTGCGTCTCGTAGGGCTGAGATCCCCCTCCACCCCCCCCCCTCCCTCGGGAGCCAAAATCTCACCGGGTCCGTGCCTGTAACTGATGTCTCTCCGAGACCCCTTTTGTGTTCGTCCGTAAGGGGGGCGGTGGGTCAAAAGGCCAGGACGGGGTCTTACGTACCATTGACGAGCCCAACATCACGGATGTTGGAGGGGAGAAAGGGGGTTGAACACACAACTTCTGCCTACAGTGCAGGCGCTGGGGCGGTGGGGTTGGGATTGTATGTATGATCAGCCGAAAGAAAATAATAATAATAATAGGGAAACAATAATAAAAATTAATATAATAAAAGATTGGCCGAGCCGGGGTGCGATCGCGAAGCCGAGGGACCCAGGGCCCCCAGGTCGTGCGCCTGGTCGGATATTCGATTTGGCGAGACCTGCAGCACACCAAAAGGGCGTTGATGGCGGCCGGGTTGGGAGAAAGAAAGGACCCCGGTCCTCTTTTGGTCGGGCCATGCCTATGGCAAGGCGCAGGACGGGCCCGATGGCTCTCAAGAGGAGGACGAGTAACAGCGCCCGCGGAAACGACGTGGCCGCGGGAAGTGATATCTCTTTCTCCTGAGGGAGAAGCGTAGTTAGATAGATGTCTGGGATTCTTCAGAATACTATAGAAAAAAAACCAATACATAACATTCATCAACAATTTGCCTCCTCCATAGATAGGACTCCTCGGATGACATTTGTTTTTCCGTAGGTCAGTGGGACCCAAGTTCCGGTTGCCCATGTAAACCGTACTCTTTTTTTTTTTTTTTTTTTTTTTTTGGTTTTTTTGTTTCCCTTCCGCCCCAACCAACTAGCCAGAACACCCCGGGGGGCACACCAAGCAAGGCATGAACATCTTTTGGTCCCCCTCTCCTCCTCGCCCTCCCCCTAGATAATAAAGGTGACATCAGGAGGATTCGAGAGGAATGGACAAAGGGCGCATGCCGCCTCCAATCTTCCATGGTTAGCCGATCCCAGCCTGACGTCGCATCAAAAGCGATCCCAGGTGGAACCCAACCGCGAGGGAATGCGACCCGGGACCGAGACCTGACGTGCCGGGCTGCTGGATAGCCCCCCCCCCCCCGCGCACCAGAAACCAGACCAGGCCGGACCCAAGACCCGATGATGCATCATTCACCTCAAACCCACTGAAAAGGGGGGGCGAAGAAAAAAAAAGAGAAAGAAGAGCCCCGGGACGTCATACGTGAGAAGCCACAGGAGTGAAGGAAAGAGGAAGCAAAAAGAAAAGAGATAGAAGAAAAAAGAGGGACAGTTATCATGATGAGTTCGTGTGAAGAATGTGTCTTTTTGCACCTTTGCTCTCTTTGAACCTTGCTTCCTTGAAAACCCGTGACTAGTGACCCTTGACGCTTGCTTTCCTTGACCATCTGACCATTGGACCTTTCGTGACAGATACATGACAACGTAAAAAGCGGTATATATTCATGAACCAACATGAAGAGAAAAACACAAATACGAAGCAGGCCATGGGACGGGGAGGGGGGATTTTCGTACGAACCAACCCCCCCCCCCCCACCCCCGGCGATGCTTTGGAAAATCCATCCTCCAACTCCGGCCAGCCAGCCTCTGGCTGAGACCTCCTTTTGATAACTCCCACCGGAAAACCCCCCTGTGTGAGATTATATGTGATATTGGTATTTGTTGTGTGTGTATGTGTGCCCCGTTTGAAGCACTCTCTCTTCCTCCCTTTGCCGTGCGCTCATGGCGAGCTCATCGACAGTGGGGTGGCCGGGTAGACGCTCCACTCCGGCTCGGAGGCCGCGTCGGACGAGCCCGAGTGGTCGAAGGAGTGTGAGAGTGCAGGAGTCTGATGAGAGAGTCGCGTATCAGCGCTTCCGTTCTTTTTTCTGATCCGTTTGATTGATGTGGTGCTGGGAGGGAAGTGGGGAAAACGACAAGGTGCTCGCTGTTTTTTTTTGTTTTTTTGTGTGTGACTCTCACCGCACGCACAGGAATTGAATGATACATTTGTATTTTTAATCTTCTTCGGTCTTCGTGGTAGTTTTCATCCCCTCCCTCCCTCCCTCCCTCCCTCCCTCTCCCCATGCCCCCTGTGTCCCTTCACACCCTGGGGGGTGCGGGAGGATAGCGAGAGCGGTAGAGATCGGGTGCAGCGAGGTGACCGGCGGCGGCGGCCGTGGTCGAGGATGATGACAAGGAAGAGGCGGTGGATACGACATCACTACCGCCGTAGGAAGGGAAGGTGGAGACGGGAGGGAGAGCCGATGATGACGATGACCTCGACGCCTGGTGGTGTTGGTGTTGGTGTTGGTGTTGGTGGTGGTGGTGGGAACTCACATGAGGATTTGAATCGTAGGGCGAGGCGGTCGCGGGGACCCCAAGCGAGTAGTCGCCGTAGCTGGCAAACGACATCGACTCATTCCCCTTGCTTCCGGTGGTGTTGTACGCCTCCGAGAAGTGCGTCATGGGCGGCAGCGTGGGCGCCGCGGTCGCCGTCATGGCCGCCGTGCCCATCCACGTCGTCACCGCCGGGTGGGGCGCGTAGAAGCCGTTGTCGCTCGGCGGCGAGTAGCTGGCCTGGTAGCCGGAGAAGGGCGGCGGGCTGGACGCGGGAGGGCTGGGCGACGGGAAGAAGGGCTGGTCCTCCGGGTTCATGGGGGGCGTATAGGGGTGGTGGATCGCCACGGGCGCCGCCAGTGGTGCGTGGGTAGGGGCCGGTGGTGAGGAGCGGCGCCTCTGGTGCTGCTGTGCCGCCTGCTTCTTGATGCTGTTGACCTTGGGCGACTTCTTGGCGGCGCTGCCCTTTTCTTCCTCTCCAGCCGCCTTGCTCTCGAGGAACTGCATGCGCTCCTTGATCTTCTTGCCTATAATTTGCAAAAAAAAAACCACCCGGGTCAGTACAAGGGAAAGAAGAGACTTGGGGGAGGGGGGGGGTTCTGGAAGGGGGGATCAATGGCCCCGGGGGTGAAACCCACGGTAGTTGCGCTGGGCAATCCTGTTCTGTATCCGGCGGCGCTCGGCAAGATCTGACACCTTGGTCCAGTCCTCATCCGGGTGTGCGGATGCGCTGAAGGCGCTGCTTGTGCTTGGGTATTGCCTGACGGAGATGGGCTGGGGGTGTGGTGTAGACCAGGCGCTGTACTGGTGCTGGTAAGGATGGTGTGCCAGCGGGCCCACTGGGAACATCTGGTGAGGGTCCGAAGCCATTGTGCTGGAGTTTGTTGTTGTTGTTGTTGGGTTGATGTTGATGCTGTTGACGATGATGATGTTGCTCTCAGATGTTGATGCCTGTCGTCTTGTATCGTCTGAGGTCTGGCAGACGGTGTGAGGATGATGAGTGCGTTGTTCCTGAGGTTGGTTGATGTCGTAAGAAATGAGATGATGAGGTGAGTCTGAGGGACAGGATGAGGAGGATATGTCGCGTCTTTAGTAGGAAAACCAGGAAGAGGGTCTGAGTCTGTGGAGAGTGATATCTATAGATATCTGACTGGACCTGGTCTGAGGATGAGGCCTGACATGGAGGATGATGGTGGAGGAATGTTTCGAGATATATAGTATCTCTGGAGGTGGATGCCCGGCAGGGCTCAGAGCAGAGGTGAGGGTGGGTCCCAAGGCAGCGAACGAGGGACAGGGGGCAAGGGTCCGTGGCGGTCGCAGGGGTCAGGACCATGTGGGCACCCAATTCAGACGATCCCTGTCGCCTTCTCTCGAGAAGTCACTACGTGCCCCCCCCCCCCCCTTCTCCCCCTCCCTTCTCAGAGCTACGTACCTAACGCCTTGTCACCCAGCAGAGAGGCTAGGAAACGGGAGGAACAAGGCTCTGTGGGAAGGAAGACACAGGACACACACGCTAAGACGTATGTATGTACCTCTCGTACCCTCGTACCCCCTCGTACCTCATGTACTATGGTACCTTCCTGTGCCCCGTTGCAGATGAGGATACGGCGCAGATCTGGAATCAGTGCGGCCGCGCCCAGCAGGCCCAGCAGGCCCAGCAGGCCCAGCGGGCCCAGCGCTGTGGTCACCAGCAACCAAAATAGGCCGGCCCACGCGTGGTACCATAGTAGCAGCCAGGCAGAAGGATAACCACCCAGATGCGATTATGCACCTCCTCTACGGTGGTAATCAGCGCGGGGGGGGGGGGGGAGGGGCCTTCGCTTCCCACACCAGGGAAATTCCTGCCCAGCACGAGGCGGTGTTGCTTAATACGCCCAGCAACAAGATGTGAGACTTCTTTCCCACCGTGGGTGGAAAGGATGGGCGCCCAAAAAAGACAACCAGGTTGGTTTTTGGGGGTTTGGCACGGTCCGTGGAGTCGTCAGTCGGCAGGGCGCCAAGTGGCTGCTAATGCATGGAACGTAGCGACACTTTAGCCTCTCGTCCGGCGGCGAGAGGCGGGTTAATCACCATACAAGACAAGCCCGTGACAAGCCCGTGGCAAGCCCGTATCATACACACATACGTTAGCAAGCCTCGAACAGCACCGAGGAGGCTCAGCCCAAGGTCTAGTCCGGTTCAGCCACGCCGGTAGGTACGGTACGAAGGTGGTCTTTCTTGAGCCGGTCGGCAGTGAGGGGGGGGGGGGGTGGTGGTGTTTGTGTGTGGGATGTGAGGGTCGGTCGCATCTTGCCCTTGGGGTCATGCTTGTATCTGGGCCATGCCGAAAGTACCGGGCTGCATATCACCTGAACAGTATTTGTGTGTCGTCTGGTGTCTGGAAAGGGTTATCACAGGTAGCCTGTAGCCACCGCCTTGGTACCGTACCTCAGTGGGCGGCCGGCCGGCGAGAAGGAGGCAGGCTACTTGTTCAGGTCTGCCACTGTCGTGTCGGAGATTTGGGCTGGGGCAGGTATACGCTTGGCGATCCAGCGCAAGAATTATGGGGGTACCCATCCTGTGTGTGCTATCATGTACCAGGACGTGTGGTATTATTTTTGTGTGTTACAGCAGAAGGATTCCGGGTGGTGGGTGCGGAATTGGGAACTGGAGAACGGCAGCACCAGAGCTGGAGACGGGGTGAGGGGGGGTGAGGGGGGGGTGTGCGCCAAGGAAGAGCGGGTCGATCGCGTCGAGGACAGGGGCCGGGGGGCCTCAGAAGGACCAAAATAACGTACAGGATCCTCACTAAGGGACAGACCAAAACGGTGGGCTAATTCTGGCAAGAGGAGCGCCATATGCTCTCTCTCCCCTCCGTTTGCCAGCCCTACGCGCGCGAAAGGCCTCATTCATCCACCTGCAACGCACCACACTAGTCCCATAACCACCTTGCGCTGCAACACACTCACTGCACGATAGCATCTTTTCTTCTTCTTCTTCTTCTTCTTCTTCTTCTTCTTCTTCTTTCTAAATGTTTCTTTCATTTCCCAACTACAGAGACCTCTCGATCGAGCAGGCCCGGCCCGGCGCCATCTGTATGGCCGGGGACGTCTCGGTTCACAATGGTGACCGATCGACCGGTGATCCTTCCCCCCAGCCACGGACAGACACGGACGACCGTCCAGCGCCAGGTCACGACAACGCTGTAGAGCGGGCGCGGCAATCGCACCGAGATGGGTCCTCATTACTAAGGTAGCGCGGGGTAAAATTTTAAGCTTGTTGTCGCCTCTGACAGACAGGCGCCAAGGGGAGCCCCTCTTACCCGGCGGTCCGGTGCGCCCATATCGTAGCTATGGCTCGAGGGGGGGCTCGAGCTAAGCCTCGCCGCGACCGGGAGCAACCCGGCACCCCAATCTGGGCCTCGCCCAATGCCATCGGCGGGATCGCCCTCACGGCCTCTGTCTTGCTGCTGTACGAGCGGTGCCTGCGGCCGCCGTGGGGAATAGGCACCCCCGAACTACGCCGCCCTTCCTTCGGGGAGCTCCTATCAGTGCCCGGCCTATCCCAGATGGGCCCTGCTTTGCTGGTCTGGACATCGCCAGGGCTTGGGGGAAAAGGAAAGGCTAATGTTGATCTCCCCTCCCTATTGGGGGACAACCGATTTCGAGGTGTGGGAAAGGGCCGACTGGCCCTTCACAGATATTAATTACGTCGTGTGTAACCAATGTAGAAAAAGAAAAGAAAAGAAAAGACAAGAAAGAAAAAAAACAGAAAACTATCCACTTGTAGTTGGCAGGGCGCCGGCGTGGGACCCCTCGGCCCGTGCTCGTTCTCGCGAGTCTCGTTCTCGCGAGTCTCGTTCTCGAGGGCCGTTCCCGTCGAGCCAGTCAAAGCGGTCAGTTCGACCCATACACCGACCTGCACGCCGGTACCATACCTACTATGTAGTAACTGCCTGTAAGCAAAACCACAGCCCCGGAGATGGGCCTGCAGTGACCGCAATGGGCCGAACATTCGGATCCGGAGCAACCCTGGGGGAACGACTCATTGGCTGGGCGGGCCCCTGCCGCCAGGGCTCGGCAATCGTCCGAAGCCTTATTAGCAGCTATGATCCAGCTATGATCAACTATGACCAGCCGTGATCTGTCCGGGGTGGGAGCCAACGTCGAGAGACCAGATTACCGCGTACGCTGCCACGGTATGGCAGCATATGCGTCACACCAGACCGGATCGGCCTGTATTTGTGACCCATCGGACACCTGTCACACGTTGCCATAGACGGTCTCCTCCCCAGAGGCGGGACAACAGTCATACGGAAACACAAGAGGGACCAGACGACCACGGGGCGGGAAAACCTCGTGTACAGACGAGAAGGCCCGCTCACTAATCAAGGCCGAGGCGATGGATCGAAAATGACGGGCGTGGGTGGCTACCCGAGCCATACCCCCGGCGATGCCCTGGACCAGGCGTCGTCGAATCCCAACCCGAACGCCATGCCCCTCGCGCCGATCCCTACCTAGGACAAACGGCCTCTGTGACGTCCACTGGAGCGCCTGCAAAAACAGAAGGCTCCATGGCGCCAGGAGCGCCTCGGGCACCACCACCACCACCACCACCACCACCACCACCACTACCACTATGATGTACCCTGACACGGTCTGTGCCAGGGAGAGGCGGTGATGATTGCTCTCCCTGGGCCGCGGCAAGGGGGGACGGACGGGTGGTCGCAGCTGAGGAGAGCGTGTTACTGATACGATCGTCAGGGCGCCCACTCATCAACAGCAAAACTACCCACGGCGAGGATAGATGACACCCCGGGGAGGGGGAGGGGGGTTGGTTGACGGATCTAACCAACACTCTAATCAACTTAACATTCCTGTTTGCCTGCGGCGCAGCGGGTCGCGCCCACCCCCAGACCTCACCCCGGCCTGCTATGGTATAGGTACACTCCCTCCCTCCAGTCTAGACGCACACGATGTCTGATGTGACGGAGTCTTCTCGCAGAGTGCTGCCGTAGACGGGGAAGGGCAACCCATCTACTGCACCCCCTCGGGATGGATTCCTGCTGCTTGCGTGCCCCCCGACCGCAATCTAGCCGAACCAGCATGTCACAAAAGGACCGCCATGGTTTTCCGCGAGGGCGGGGTTGACAGCGAGGCCAGATGAGGCAACAAGGGCAGACAGGACAAGACAAGTCACAGTCACAGTCTTGGGTTTTGTGATGTTGCAAACCGCCAATATCGGACCTGATTCGACAGGATGCGAGCCCCATTCCTTCCCGCATCCCTAGGTCGCGCGGGCATCCATCTGCCTACGGTATATCGAACACTTTGCTTGCCTGATTGGGGGGGGGGGGTCCGCAGGACTCGGTCGAGGGCCACGGTCCTGTCTCACAGGGCTAAACAGGGGGCCCCGACAAAGCTGCTTGGGCCGCAGGAAGCTCTCTTCCTCCCACGTCACATCGGGACGAGGGGTGCGTGCGACCTCTATCACCGCGTATCCCACGTGCTTGATAATGCTGCTATTCTCGGATCCCTGCGTTTACAAAGCAGCACCTTGGGGGCCCATTGGCCCACGCCCACAGGAAGGCCTGCGATGTCCGCAGCACCCTCGCGACACAGAACCAGCACGGGGGGACAGATTGGCCAGCCTTGGCCCTTCTGCCTCCTGACCGCCTCTGCCGAGATTGCGTATACACAGCCTGCCTCTTCTTTTCCTCTCTTCCCCCTCCCCCCTCCGGGGCCGCCCTTTCACCAGCCTTGGGCACGTTCCAGAGTGCCAAACAACCGGTGACGGCGGGGTCTGCCGATCATCGACGCATGCATGCACGCACCATACCCGACGGCCTACCAAATGGAACACACGAGCCTTTCTCACAGGGGGGGGGGGTAACCGACTGGCATATCCCGACAATGTGGATCGAGAGTAATCCCGTATGTGTGTGATGCGTGGTGTGACACCGCTCTTCTGTCGCCTGGGTGTGAGAACTCTCTTGTCCATGTGTCTCTCGCTCACTCACTCACTCACTCACCCTCCCTCCCTCTCCCCCCCACCCCTGTGCCCTACCGTGGACCCACGGCTCACTCACGCAGGCTGTCCCGGGAATCGCTGGCTCAGTCAGCACCTTGTCCCCTTAGGGCGCGGCGCCATCTGCCGGGCCCCCTGGGTTACTTTTACCAAAACCCTGCCAACAAAGCTTCTCTGGGTAGCACCACAAAAAAGATACCGTGCAGATTAAGCTCCGTTCTGTGATTGCTGCGAGGAGGGGGTGGGGGGGGGCGCGGTGGAACGGAGTTTGAGGAAATACTAGTGGTAATCTCCAGCCTCCCTCCGTTCCTCGGGCTTTTTGTGAGTGAGCGCATATACACCGGGCCGGAGCCATCGGGAGGATAGATCACATGCTCGCCGCGCGACTGCACCCATCATACGATATGGCAAAGCCCCAACGCTGAACACGAAACCGGTGCCACAGGGTTCCAGGCCAGAGGGAGTCCCAGTCGAGGCTCAAGAATCGAGTCTAGCCACCAGGGGAGGGAGGGGAGGGTAAACGAGGCGCCCTCCTCGTTTTCTGTCTGGCGAGCAAATACCAACTGTTCTATCTCGGCTGCCCCCGCATGTCCCCGGGCTTCTTCTCCTTCTCTTGCCCTTTGCCCCCCCCCCCCCCCCACGACCTGCTGCTGACAGGTACGGTACGCCCTCCCCGGCGCAGCACACCCGGCGCCGCACGTGTGCTAAATCTCGCAGTACGCAGCAGCGTACATAATACGATACCTGGGTCCTTTTTTTAGCCCCCAAAAGTCCTTCCCCCCTTGGCCGGTTTTTTTTTTTTTTTTTTTTTTGGGTCCCTGTACCGCATCCGCACGCTCCAATCAGGCAGATCAGCGAGCCCACCAATCGTGATCCCTCTCTTCTTTTCATCTTTGATTCCTTTCCTGGATTCTCACCCACCCTCCTCACTGCTGCCCTCTCGGCCATGGTCACCCTACCGCCATGGTCCCACCTGCTCTCTCGCTCGACTCCCGAAATTCGCTCCAGGCCGCACCCTCACATCGTATCCTTCCATCCAGCCGCAGAGTTGCGCCTCAGCCCCCGCGAGGTCTCCCACCGCAGTCTCCCCTGGGGCCCACCGCAGAGACACTATTGATAGGTAGATTTTGGGGGTTGCTGGGGGGAGGGGGTAGGGTTCTCTTGTTTCCATTCTGCTTTCTTGGTACGGCGACGAGGTCCTCCTCACGGCGCCGTTAGGGGGGGGGGGGTGGTGGTTAGGACGGTCCAGCCTGTTGGTCGCGGCGAGGAGGCCGGATCCCCGCGGCCCGACCTTGAGACGTGAGAAAAATAGGCTTTCTCCTCCCCTCTCTGGCCCGCGCCCCAAGCCGTCGGGGCTCCATACCCTAGACGTAGGGCTGGAAACGTGTGTGTGTGTGTGTGTGTGTGTGTGTGTGTGTGTGTGTGTTGGTTAGGTGTAGTTGTTGTTGCTGCTGCTGCCGCTGCTGCTGCCCCTCTGTCTAGCCAACAAGAAAGAGTGGTTGGCCCTGCCCTCCGGGGCAGCTGCGGGGACGAAGGTTTAGGCTGCGTTGAGTCCCGGGCCATCCTCCGTGGGACCTGCCGGCCGGCCGGCCGGCAGGCTTTACGACGGCCACACCCAACACACCCTGCCCTCGAGCCTCGACGCGAGGGAGCGCCGCTGGTTCAGGCCGGAGCCTCTTTGTCTCCTGTGGCAGGGCACCTGGGCTGACCTCACAGCGGCACGCGCAGCGTGTTCATCGGTCGAGACGCGCGTGACGTGCCCTCCCATTCGCCACGCCTGGGCATCCCCCCCCCCGTCCTCGTCCCCTCAGCCCTCTTCACAAAGGTGCACATCCGTACGCTCCTCCCGGCGGGTCATCTCTCTACCCGGCTTTCGGGCAGTTTTAATTCCACTCGATTCCACCCGCCCGCCCCCCCCCCCTCCCCCCAAGGTATGCTGGCACTGAACGACGCCCGTATGGCACGAGTAAAGACAGACAAACAACGAACGTGTGTGTGTGTGGGTACTTGGGGATGGGGGTTGATCCCGCCATCTCTCATTTCCCCTTGGTTTTTTGGTGGTTTTTTTTTATTTTTTTATTTCTTTTAGGCAGCCAGTCAACTACTTGATTACCATAACCATACATGGTAGGATTCCTCAGCCTTATTCCGCTACGTCATCCTGCGGGGAGGGGGGTGGAGAGGGAACGATAGGGCACTGAGCACCTCCAAGTTCCCCTGCCTTGTCCGAAGACAATGGCGAAAGACATCCCACACCCTTCGCCCCCCGGCTCGTTCGACTCGCGGCGCTGCGACACAAAAGCTCACTCAGGGCGAATCCCACGGGTCCCCACTCCACACAACACAAACTCGCCGGAACCTCGTGACGACCGGAGAACGGGACCCGCCGCAGGGGTGAGAGGTTATCATGACCACTAGTCGTGGCCCAGAAAAAAAAAAAATTATAAAAAAAGGCCAAGGACGGGGGGGGAGGGGGGGCGAGAGAAAGACGACGAGGCGAAGATGGGAACCCACTCCCCAAGAAAAGAGGTCCCCACTATACCACATGGTAATAATGCTGACACCTATATTTCCCGATCTGACTTGCCCGCTCCAGCGTTCCTGGAGAACCGTTTTTTCCTCTTTCTTTCTTCTCTCTCTTCTGGCGGCACGCAGACAAAGAGGTTAGGGGGCCTTACGGGTACCGTGCTTACGTGCCTTACCCACCTACCTGCCACCCGCTATCTGGGCCCTGGTCCGTCCCTCTTGTCTTCTTCTACCTGCACGCCTCTCCCTCCCGCCCTGGGGCCCCAGAGGTATGGCTAGGCAGCCCATTACCCGCATCCCCACCGCCGTTTGTGGAATCACACGGTATTTTTGCACATCCACGCCCGGCTCGCTCGCGGCGGGTCACCTACCGCCCCCTTGCCGAGGCAATCCACTCGGTGGCCTTTCCCTTCCTTTCCCCTCGGATAAAGCCTCGCGAGGAACAGGGGAGGAAAGGGCAGCGCTTCCCCCCCCCCCCCCCCAAATATACCGTAGCACGTAGTACAACCAACACGGCCCAGACAAAAGGACTCGAGATACGTTTCCTCCACCCCACCCTCATCACTAGGCTAGGGACTACCAAGGCATCCACGAGCCGCCGGGCGCCATTTGGCGGGTGTGGAGGGGGGGTCAGCTACGGTCTACCGGATGAGAGAGATCTCTAATCTATCTAGCTATTGTTCAACGTGGTGGTGGGCTGCCAAGAAGCGTATCGGTCTCGGGGCCCCCCCCCCTAAGAGCCGGGATTAGGAGCACGCCATGTCATGCTGTCAGTTCAACCATGTGGGCGGTGGAGCCTCAGCCGAACAAAAGCCCTCGGCCTATAGCGAGTGGGTCTGTGGAGTGTGGAGTCGAGATTTGACTTGTACGTATCTGTCGATTTCGTTCTCTTTTGGTAATCCGGGATTTTTTTTCTTTCTTTCTTTTTCGAAACGAAACATGGTCCCAAACACAAGGGCCCGTGGGTTAGGACGGCAGCCTTGTGCTGCGCCCGTTACAAGAGATCACAGTGGTCTCGTGCCTTGGCCTCTCTGATCTCCCCTCCCCCCTCCCCCCAAACACACACACACCAATCAACCTCACGCCCAGTAAGGCAGGAATTGGCGGCCATAGACTCAGCGGTCTCATTCGCCGGCCGGGCGACGCTAGCCCTTCCACTCCCCTCCCCCATTCTCCCCAAAGCCTTGGCTACACCCAAAAATATGAAACCGTACGAGGACCATGCCCCAACCCCCCCCCCTCCTGCTGTTTTCTCTGCTTGGGTCAACGGCAAATGGCGCTCCTTCGCCCGATCCTTCTATGGGGAACTATGCTATAAACAAAGTCCTGTGGTAGCGACTTACACAAGATAGAGTTACATGCAGCTTACCCCCCCCCCCCAAAACACACACACACACACACACACACACACACGCCGGAAGGGTAGGGCGAGGCAAAAAGGTAACTCACTGGCCCGGGCGCCCACGATTGGTAGCCTCGCCAGCCTCGGTGTCGATCTGGCGTCTTGGTGTGCAGCGAGCAGCCCGGTGGATTATCTATGCTGGTTCAAACAAGTCACCGGCGGGCAGGAGACAGGTATCGGACCTCCCCACTGCACTGCCCTCGCCTGGCCGCTACGAACGGGGTCGTTAAGGGGGACTGAACGGAGGCAGCCTCGAAAGTCTCCGCCGCCCGCATGGGGATGGGACCGAGCGCCTGGGAGCCGGCCGAACGGGCCATTGGGTCCCGTGACGCCGGTTCGCATCCCCCGCTTGTCAGGTCGGCCGGCGGCCGGTCGGTCTCGCGGCCTGCGCGCCTAGCTCGTGCGGTGAAACCAGCCCGGCTGGGACGGGCGGTCAGGTGGAGACCGCCAGTCTGGGCCGGGCGGCCCAGGCCAGGGCCTGGCCCTGTCCTGTCCCTTGGGTGCGTGTGACACCCCCGGGAGACCTCTCTTTCTGGGACGTGGAACATCAGAAAACCGTGTGTGGGTTTGAGACATCGAGACCCCGCGCACCTCGCCAATCTGTCTGTCCCGCCGCTAGCATCTGCTTTGGCGCCCCCATGTGCCTGGGCGATACATCCAGCTGATGCATCACAAAAGAGGGCAAAATGCCGACGACAAATCAATGGCACGCAGTCTCCGTTTCGTGCCAGCACCGGTCACGGCCTGCCTGCCCAAGCGCAGACGAGACGGGGTTAGCTTGGTGATATCGAGCCCGTGCCGGTCTCTGGTTCTGCTACCCCCCACCCCCCCTCCTCTGGACGAAGCGTATGGTATATGTCGTAGAGCTGCGGTATAGTACCAAAATCGCAAAGGTACCGGCCTGCATGTCGTCAGGTCCGCTCGCCCACCCACCCACCTACCCACCCACCTACAGAGCAGCTGGTCTGCCTCGTGCAACCACCTCAGAAGCGAGAGCGCGTGAGGGAGTACCAAGGTCGGCCGCCCGGTGGGAGCATCCGCGTTAGGCAATGTTCGGGAAAGACACAACGTGGTGTGGGGACGACGCTGTTGCTGACCACATGCACTGGGAAAAGATGCATGCAGGGCAGGCTGAGAATAGCACACCTGCACACCACCCGCATTTTTCAGCCAATTCGATATGGCACCGACGCCATGGCAAGGCCGATTTCACGTGGGGCTCGTGGGACTCGATTCCAAATGTTCGAACTTCGGTAATCTCCTGCTAGCTGCAGGGTCCTACAGTAGCACGCTTCCGAGTCTCGACACCGCGAGTCCCCCTTGGTGGTCTGCTGCCGTGCGGTGAGGGTGCAAACGCTCATTCCATGCCCGTTCAGAAACAGTACACCGGGGGGTGGGGGCGCATTGTATTGAGCAATTCGCCGGCGCAGTTGTTCTCCGAGAGATCTCATTGCAATACCCCCCCCCCCCCTCCACTAGTGCAGTCATTTTTTATTTTTACTATTCTTTCCACATCGATGTCGGCCGTTTGTTCTCGAACTGGCTTCCTCCGCACTCCAGAGGTCAGATCTGAGCACATGGCGCAGGCAACCAAGTGTAGCTGCCCCAGACCGGAGCTGAAGCCACGTGTTGGGGGCCAGGGGTCGACGAATAGCAAAACCCCCGTACAAAAGGGGGGCAGATGCAGGATGTCTGCGAGCATTCGATGCCCGCAGGTGGTACTCTCACGGCGTCACATCGAACGCTTAATGTAGGCAAACCCGCAAAGTGGTACACTGGAGCGCGATTCAGTGTCATGGCCCACCGGGGCCCGTAGCTGAAGCAGGCGTGCTGCGTCCGTCCCGGCTTCTTTGCGCGTCTGCCTGTTCGCCTCCACTGCCCACCAGAATGGATGGGATGGTGCGACGAGGGAGAGGCCCAAACCCCCAAAAGCAGCAGCAGCGTGCATTCCGTGTGACAGCCCTGCGACCGGCGTCTGATGAGGGTGGTCTTCTGGAAGCCTGTCAATATTCTTCCAAATTCATACTGCACGGCAAATCAAAACAAGGTGCTGATCCATATTAGGTGATATGTGTGCTCGCACACGCGAATGGGTGTGTAACACACTCAGCCATGGCGCTTGGCCTTCTCTCAGCTGAAGCGATCTGCATGGGAGCCCCCGGTCGCCATTAAGTGATACTGTGAAGCTGGCTGCTCGTCACATGGGGCGAGCGACGACAATCCGCAACGGTCTCGTAGGGAACTACCATTTAATGCGAATGCACAGATCTGATTCGGTCCTTCGCGGCGGGACCGGGACCCCATAGCGGCCGCTTGCTACTACTGCAGGCGAAAGACTGCGCTTGACGCAGGAATAGAGTGTTCGCTGTTAATGCCTTCCATGAGTGGCCTTTTGGAAACCTAGCTGATATCTCATTTGTCATGAACTACCGTCGGCCAGCGTTGCATTTGCCGTTTATAGAACATTGAACGAGGGGTAAGTCCTTGCGACCGAACTCCTCGCCTTTGTAGGGGATGAAGCCCACGCGAGGATCGACGGGGGTTGGGAGTGAGAGAGCGCAGAACATTTGCACGTGCCTGGGGCGGTGAGACAGGCCTGTGGGTCGCAACTGGTGAAAGCACAGCGTATCTTAACACCGACGACTTGTGGGCGTCGTGGTGCTGAGCCCAGTCCCGCGGACGTGACGCAATGAGATCTAGGGAGCTGCACCTTGGCAAGATGTCAGAACGGTCGAACATCTGTCCGCGGCCTGGGCCCCTCAGGGGGTGGTGCACCACCGACCGGGCTGCGCCTCCGGCCTCCACGCAGCCCTGCGGCGTGGACGATTTTCCCGGCTGTACGATATGATCCTGCCGTTAATCGCAGCGTCAGAAGGATCCAGGCTCGGATCCTCCTCGGGCCACGTGAAATTCGCTTCAGCTATCCATGGGCCAAAATTGGCCTGGGGCGGACCTTGCGTTGGCTCAAATGCGCGCGCACTTGCATATCGAACACCCGTTGTTTGCCTTATTTCGGCACCGTCGGCAAAGTCTTATCATATACTCTAGCCAATGCCGGTCGAAGAACAAGGTGCTGAGGCTGGACGGCCGCTGTCGACGACTTGCAGCTTGTTTCAATTCAACCACGCCCCCGCGTCAGCGTAGACGGCAACGGTCAAGCTTGTACCTGTACGATGTATGTCAGACGTCTAAACGCAGGCACGCAGCCATCACAGGGCTGCATTTTCCTGGATCCACTTTCTCAGCACGGATACTTTCATGGGTGCAAAGTATCATTCCTGATCGAGCGTCAATTCGAGTCCCGTGGCCATCGACAAATTGCGACATACCGGTATATCTGCTCGTTAGCCCGGCGGCATGACTGCACATCTGCAGGATCGGCGGCCTTCCATGGCACACAAACCTCCTGGAGAGATAGTGAAAGGACTCCGGCTTTGTAAGCTTCTTGAGGATCGTGGTCGGGCTTAGAAATCGTATTGTGGGCTCTCTCCATTCCAGGCCGTGCGGTAGGAAGGGGTTGCGCCCCACCAGGCAGACCGTGGTTGTGCATCCCCACAGGGTAATGATTTCGAGAGATAAGACGACTATGGCGATTGCGACTGTACAGTTGGTTCTGCATCATCTACGGCAAACCCCGGGTGCTTTCCACGGTATACGCTTGGGGAGAGAAGCAGCCGCGTTCGCAACGCCCGGATACCTGCTGAATGCTTCTTGTGCCACATGCGGCCCCGTATGAACATCGGGCTCCTTGCGCATGCCAGAGCCGGCCCGTGGTCAGCAAACACCAAGCTTGGGCTGTGGGCGTGATCCGCTGCTGGCGACAGGTCGCGGTGATGATGTGCCTGAGAGACGCGCGTACTGAGCAGAATGGGGGCCGAATCGGGGTCGCCGTGATGTGCAGCAGCAGTGGCTGTCCAATGTACTGGGCGAGGGCGTGGGGAATGTGACCCCGTCTTGTAGGGCTGAAGCCGCGTTTCACCTGTCCCCACTCCTACGGACCCGACAACAGGGAACGCTCACTGCGTGGCGGGTAGAAGCGAGGAGGTTTGGGGATGTCAGACCTGGCATATGCCTGCGATCCCTCGAGATATTCCAACATCCTCATCTGTACACAGCTGTGCCTCACAGTCGTCCTTTGCGAGAACAGAGAGGCATTGCTCGGCCAGACAACGAGGAACCTGCGGTGCCGGGGGATTGGAGGTTGGGGGGGGGGGGGGTAGATACTCGGCACGGCCAGCCGCCAAGTACAGCTGTAGATGGATCGCATCGTCTGC
The DNA here is from genome assembly GCA_026119935.1 of Endothia cerciana. Taxonomy (NCBI): domain Eukaryota; kingdom Fungi; phylum Ascomycota; class Sordariomycetes; order Diaporthales; family Cryphonectriaceae; genus Endothia; species Endothia cerciana. The sequence continues at coordinate 97,742 of JALRMH010000044.1, read as the reverse complement.
ACCCTTGTTGGCCGGAGTTGACCGCCAGCTTCATGGGCATACCGTCCCGACGCTGATTGGGGTCTGATGATTGTGGTGGACGGCCGATAGCACGCCACCAAAGCTGTCGAGCCCGATCTTTGGACAACCCACTCTCACACTTGAGGAGGGGCCGCAGGTGCCGGTGATGGTCGGCCGGGAGCCAGTTGAGCGCCCCTCCCCCCCCCCCAAAAAAAGAAACCCCCCACCAAAAAATCCACCAAAAAAACAAGCCCATGTTGATCTGTCGTCCCAGAGGAGCGACCAGGAGCCGACGTTGCCGGCGCGGTTATCATAGGCCTGGCTACCGTGGCCCGTCCGACCACTGAGGAGCAGCTAGGCCGCAACAGCCTCGTCTGCCCGCCTCTGCTCAAAGGGCGCGTAGACTGTCCCGACGACTATAACTGTCCTGGTATGTAATGTGCTTAAGACCGATAATACCGTGGGCACATGCGGCGTCGGGTGGCAATGCCGCGTTGAGCGCAGGGAGAGAGGCCGGGCTGGCGGGCATCACAAGCCCTCGCAGACGTGCGTGGGCGGGACGCATTGCGTCGTATCTCGACAAGTTACCTTTACCGACCGATGGGTGCCGTTGCCTGAGCTCGGAAGCACACCGAGCCTTCTGGGAGGTACCACCCGTCATTGCGACCCGGTCAAACGCGGTAATCTACCGTACTTTGTGAGGTGTGGCGGGATAGCAGCGAGACATCGGAGAGACACAAGCTTGGCAGCACCACTTGCGGTCGGCACCTGCGTCACCGGGGGGAGAAGGGGGGGGGGGGGGATGCACCATCCTTGCGGTCATGATGGGACGGATGGATGGATGAGAGGTACCTTTGTGAACGGGCCACGGGGCCCACATGTCGGACTTGTGACATGGGCAAGGAGGTATTTGAAATTCCATGTAGATTGAAGATCGTGACCGCGGGCGTGACCGCGCTTCCGTCACAGTGTAGTGGACATCCATATCGGGCGGGGTCGGGCACCCAGGGATCTCTGCCGAGAGGAGACGGAAGAGGGCAAAGGTGGAAAAGGGCAAGGCTGACTTGGCATGCGCATGCGTGTGCGTTTGTGCGTGTGCGTTTGTGCGTGTGCGCGTGCGTGTCGGGACAGCGTCGCAGCGGCGAGATTGAGGTTGTGTTGCGTTGTCGGGTCGTGTGGCAGTTGTGTGGCAGCCGTGGTGGGAGAAAGCGCACCGCTATTTCGCAGTGAGGGCAATATCAAGCCCGCCTGGAAAGGGCGGGAAAGGGTAAGGTGGCAGGGCAGAGAGGGAAAAGGGAGCGGTGGGGGAGGGGGGGCACCCCAGAGCCTCAATTGTGGAGATCACCCCGCAAGCACCTGTGGCTTCGAGGCCACATGCAGTGTTCGCCCAGGCAGCAGTGTACCATACATAGTATGTATGTACCGGCTGTACCGCCTCCCAGGTATTCCCGTACAGTACAAACTGTAACACCTGCAGCCCGCGCACAGCAGCACAACTGCAGCATCCATCCCTGCAGAGCCTACAGTGGTCGGAGTGAGTCTATCATGCATCATCGCAGCACAAGGAGGAAAACGGAGCCTGATGACCGTTTCGGATGGGAACCACAGACGACCCAGCTACTGAAGGCTCCGCCATAGCAGCAGGGCGGCTTTCATTTTCTACAGGGGGAACAAACACTGGCCTGCGCTGATGGACCTCGCCCTGGACACTTGCCGACCTGTCCACTACTACCACCACCACCACCACCACCACCAACAACAACCACAAAGATCACAACCCACATCCCACCGTCCTCTACTCCCTGACCCAGCTCGCCAGGCACGTCCTCTCTGGCGTGCACTTCCTGCGACCTGGAGCATGCTCACAAGGGCCCTCGGCGTCCGGCAGTCCCGCAGCTGCAACCCCGTCGAGGAGCTCATCCGTTCTCCGTCTGGCCCTGTGACCGACCCCCTTCGGCATACCGACGTGGTGCGCGCCATTCTCCAGATACAACCCGGGGGGCCTTTTGGCAGCCTGAGTCACATTTGCGGCTCAATATGGACTGCAGGACCAGGTCCTCGCCGGGCGACACTACAGCCCGACCATGCGCATCTGCATCGCATCCCGCATGCCGGCGGTACAGACACTGATCGCCCTGTCCTGCCCTGCCCTGCATTCATGTGCTCAGCCACCCGTCCCCAATCTCCGCCTTTTTGCTTTCATGTGGTACCAGCTCGACTCGCCGGCCCAACGCGTAACGTTGATCTGGTCGGCCGGTGAAGGATCAGCCCAGCCAAGCCCAGCCAAGCTTGGCAAGCCGTTCCCGACATATGAAAACCTGCTGCTTCTCTTCCGTCCTCAGCCCGCAATGCTAATGGTCTCAACTGGGTCTCAGATGGTCCCTCGGCACCGGCGACATTCCGGTCACGAGGCTTGCCGCCCTTACCTGCCACCTCTGTGCGGTGCCTCCCCCTCACCGCATACGGACCCTTTGGCCTCTGTTCACATGTGCACGTGTGTGCAGGCGGCGAGATTATCCAGAAAGGGTCGGGTGTGGACGCCGCCTGGCACATGTCACCACCCTCCGCCGCCCCGAGGGACAATATTCACCATCATCATCCATTGTTCGTGTTCGGAGGGCCCCGAGGCCGAGTCTTCCCAAGCCGTCAAATTCATCACACCCCAAAAGGGGGTCTAGATGGGCTCTCGGGTTGTCACCCAACTGGCGCACGCCCTGCCGTGGTGATTCCGCTTCTGGGCACCTTGACGAACTTCAGCCAACCGCAATTCCGCGATGCATATTACGAGGTGCCATCCACGGCCCTTTTGAACCTCCCCCACCGCCTCCGACATTTCACTTCGGGGAAAGTGTTGGTGCCACGTCGCAAAGATCTGCCCTCTCTGTGCCGCTTCCGAGGACAGGCCCGCGCATGCCAAGCCCTTCGTAATGCCATCATGTCGGTCTCGTGCACGCGCTGACTGAGAAATCCCCAGCACGAGCCCTCGGCCTGCCATCAGGCAGATAGGCGAGTACGACCATCCCTGTGCTCTCGAGCCACGGCCGAGTCTACATTGCTTGATTGGAAAATTCGATGGCTAACAAACCTCCCGTTCGCCCCATCATTCGGCCAAACATGCCACTATTTCATCATCAGCCGCTCAGGTACAGCCCGCAAGAGACATATCGAATCCTCCTGAGCAGCCACGGCGCTTCGACAATGTACCGCTCTGCTTTTGGCTGCCCGACACACCATCGCATACGCTTCCATTGGCCAGCCCCCCCCGGAGCTGGCCCATGTCGTCTGTGGAGGGGGCCGCCCCGTGTGTCCAGCTGGTGTAGCCTTAGGGCAGGCAGGTGACCTCTGTTGTTAACGTCGCATGATGTCCTTGATGGTATCCCGTCGGATGGCCACCATATTAACCCCCCCCCGTTCTAGTCTTCTGAATACGGTTCGCCTGGCCGCCAAAGGGGCTCGCCAAGGACAGATCAGGCCGATAGAGCCAGCCACAACAGCAGGGTCGTAGGACTGCGTGCGAAATACACGCCCCATCAGTCTGCACCCTCAGCTGTCGCTCCTCTCATGCCGATGTACGATAGAGGTCGTCCCCCCCCCCCCCCCCGGGGGTTACTGCATCTCAGCGTGTGGCCGACCTTTCCGTACCTTATCACCTAGAGTGCTCTGACCCCCATCGAACAGCGAGTCTCAGCTCTCATCAACACCACCACGCAGGTTCTTTTAGGCTAGTGACCCCACGCGGAACGTCGCACAACGTCCCTCTCCACTGCACCAAACTCGGGGATGACTCGGATGCGGCCGGGGGTTCACGTGCCCGAGGCGGAGCGGTCAAAGCTTACCATGTCCGCTGAATTTTTTGGGGGGGAGCGAGAGGTAGGCGAGACGCAAGGCCGTCGAGGGATATATTGCCAGATCGGGCGGCGTGGGCAGGGACACTCGTAGGATCTCGTGCAGAGGAGGAAGGATTCCCCGCGAGAGGTCGTTGCGAGCTGCACCTACAGGCCCTGGTAGACGGCGAATGCGATCCTGCTGGTCGGTGAAAGAGATCCTGTCGACCCATAGTCTCAAGGTCACGACGTACGCGTCCTGCCAGACGCTCTCTCCGGGTGGTTATGCCCGCGTACGGCCTCGCCGCGCCCAGTGAATCCCCCTCGCTAAGATGCACGGCCGTGCGCACGCTGGTCCGTAGGTCTGCACTTATGTGACCCTCCCACTCCGAAAGGGTCTAAAACAGGCCACATCTTCGTCATGACTTTGCCTATTCATGGGGGGGGGGGGAGGGGCGCTCGCGTGCAGAGAGGAAAACCCACACCGCTCGGGGCTCTCCCCGCGGCCGACGCATCATGTCAGCACCCTATCAAAGCCCCATAGGGCTGAATCGATCGGGGGCCGAAGACACGCCGTGCTCACTGCTGCTGCTCCTGCTGCTGCTCCTGCTCACGCTGATTCCAAGAGGGAAGGTCGGTCTGCTGACATTGGCATCTCACACACACACACACACACACACACACACACACACACACACCCAAAGAGCGGTGACGGTTCGACTGGGAGGGTGTATCGGCTGGCGCTGGGGAGCACGTGCTTTCGTTCGCTTAGACGGCGGCGATGCTGACTGACTGACGGATCAACCCATCCCGTTGTTTATCAGGGTATCTCGAAGGTCGGTGACGACTTGATTGGGTAGCAGGCTGCGTGCTTCTAGATTGACCTGATGAGAAGCATTGGGGTTCCCGCTCTGGAAGGGTCAAGGTGAGCCCGGAGGCTCACGGGAGGACCGGCTTCAAGCAGGAGTTTTTCCCGCCCGCGCCGCCTCGTCGTGATCCAGTGTGATGCTGTAGCCTTTATGAGAAATCCTTGATCTCTGGAGCTATTTCTTTTCAGCTCTTGGGCCGATCGCCCTCTGTCTAAGTAGGCAGCTCGGTTGGGGAGGCGAAAGATCGTCCTCGAAGTAGCAATGAAATGTACTTGATCTCACCTGCGGATGATGGGCCCCATAGATACATCATAGGCGTATGTGCTGAAAAGCGAATCTGGTGATATCTGTAATACAGAGTCGAGGACTGGAGGAGCCACAGCACGCCGAATACTTTTGAAATAGACTTCAATGGCAGAGACAGAGATTTCACCACCCGTAGAAGCGCTTGGGAAATTTCAATCGACAGTCGATAATTTGACTGACTGTAGCTCCCAGCACCACATGATGGCGAAACCTCGATAGCCCGTGTCGCTACACTCTAAATGTAGCTCAAGCTATGATCTCAAGCTGTTATTCCCCTTGCCCCCCCCCCCCCCTCTTCCTTTTTCCCTTTTTTTCCCTTTTTTTTTTTTCTCTGGCCCGGGAAAGTGGGGCCCCAGCCGATCGTGGATTTCCGCGACCAGACAACGAGACAAGCTCCGAGCGCCGATCCGAGGGACCGCGCCAAACACAGCTGCTCAGCTCGGGACCGCCCAAGTGCACTGCGAATTACCATGAGAGAGGGGGCACGAGCTTCCTTGGGACCCCTGCAATGTCTTCGCTCCTCGCCCCGGCGTGCCTGAACCTGCACCACCGCATCTCGGCCCAGGCGGGCAGCGTGGGGGCCCGGGCTCGCTGGCAGCAGCTGACGGCGCCGGCGCGGGCGACTGCCCTCCCAGACATCCAGGCCGGCAGCCTGCTCCAGCGGCGCTTCCACGGCAAGGAGCGCAAGGCCCAGCGCAGGGAGAAGCTGAACCGCCCCGGGGCCCCGCAGGCGCGCGCCGCGGCGGCGCAGGTGAGGCGGGCGCGGGGCCCGTCACCGCCGCCCAGGTTCGTGCCGGCCGTGCTCGACCCGCACGACGGGCGCGTCCGGGTCAGGGACGCGGCCATGCGCCAGAGGGAGGCGCTCTCGGCCGCGAGGGCGCGGCGGAGGGCGAGGCTGGCCGAGGCCGAGGCCCGCTTCGCGGCGCTGGGCTGGCCCGACAGGATCCTCATCGTCGACACGTACAACTTTGTGGGCTCCAGGCCCTCGGCGCACCGGCGGGTGCGCAGGGCGGTGGAGAGGAGGCTGGGGGACCTCACCACGCGGGCCATGCGCCAGCTGGGGCAGCTCGCCGGCGCGCGGGGTTGCCAGGTGTTCGCCATGGTGGAGGGATCGGCGCGCGACATGGAGGCGCCGCGGGGGGTCCTGCTCATCCGGGCCCAGCCCATCAAGCGCAAGGATATCGGGGACGACGCGATCGTTGAGCACATCGACCAGGCTGTCCTCGGTGGGATAGAGGCCTGCCGGATGGTTCTGATCACGGCCGATGCGGCGCTCAGGGAACGTGTGCCGTTTGATGTGACTAAGAGATCACCTGAGTGGTTATGGCAGGAGCTAAAAGACCAGGAACAAGAGGCTGTGGTGGTCCCTGGCGCGGAGACCAGTGTCCCAGAGGCAGAGACCGCTGTGCCCAAAGTAGAGATCTCAGTGCACAGCGGAACAGAATCCGCTAGCAGGAGCTGGACGCCGGCCTTTTGGTCCTATCTAAAGCCACTCTTTACTACGAGCTACTCCAACATCATCGGACGACTGCTTCGAGGGCGGTGGGAGTGGGAAACACGGAAAGGTCTAGATGTGCACGGCCGGCACGGTGGACGGTCTCGAAGGCTGCGGTCAAGCCTGGTCAAGGCACCACATTCAAATCCGCAGTGCAGTCCACAATCTGGTAACCATAGGATCCCGAGAGGAAGCACGAAGCACAGAGTACCGAGAATAGGCGGGCAGAGGGAGCACCCTCAACCACCCCCGCTTCGACATCACAAGTCAGCATCTGCAGGAAGGGTATAGAGGGTCTGAAATTTGCATGGAAAAGTGGCTAGACTCACAATCAGAGGAAAGAATAGCCAAAGAGACAAAAGTATGGCTCGATTTGATGCTTCCGCAAGACAAGATCTTATATTGCCTTGCTGGCTGGCGACGACCGACCCGCCTCCCAAATCTACAGAGATTCCACATCAAATACATGTTCGTTCCAGAGCTTTTCTCTGTCCTAGCACCTTTACAACATCGAACGTCCTAAACACCCTGGCCATGGGTAGTTTCTTCTTGCGCCCAGGATGTCTCACCAAAACTTGATCCGAAGCACCGTACTAAAGATTCCGAGACTCCTGACATTATCATGAGCAATGATACAAGCTATTTGGTAGGTTTAGACTTCAGATCTAGGGTTTGCCCCTCCGCCGTATTATCTTCTATCTAGGGGTACTGCACCTGATTTAGGTTGTATTCTAGATACTTTACCTCTAGCATTATAAACTTGCACCCAACGGAAGAAGATATAACTTATCATAGTTTAGTTTAATGTTGTAAACAGCTCAAGACACTAGGCGAGTTGAGGAAATACACTACCTAACAAGGTGGTTGAAATTGCAACAGGTGTGCGGCAGCAAATCCCGTCGGACAAGGAGGGGGCCGCCATGTCCTCGCTTCTCCAGATGCAAGGGCGATTATCGTTTAAGCAGGCTTTTAGTCTGTCATTTTGTATGCAAGTTAGAAGAACATAGCACCTGTGGTTGGATGCCTTACCGGTCGAGCTCAACTCTGCATGCGGCCAGCCAGATCAGAGCGAGATAAGGTCGCGGCGCCCTGACGCAGCGATCCAGGCCTTGATCCAATTAGAGCTTGCTGAGAAGGTATAGTGACTGTAGAGAGCAAGCTAGTCAGTAGACTATTAAGTCAGCGCTCAGCCGATCAGGGAATTCCTTATGATGGGATGGAGGGAAGAGGAGGAACGGAGGCCCGACTGGGAACGCCATGCAGCCAGGGCATAGTCGTATGGCCCTTTCCCGGCGATCCGGGTCCACTCGACGAGGCTCGTTTGCATACGGTCAGAGTATGCCTCATCGGCCTGGACAACTGGATAAGGTTTAGGCGAAAATGCACATTGTGTCATCAGCCACAGCCCGCATCTGGATGGTGGTCCGTGGAATGGATTGTCCGGAGCCTCTCAGGTCCACACCACTAACCATTATCACATTGAGGACCATCGGCTGTTCGCAGTTCCTCGGCCTCCTGAGATCTGCCCGATCTGAAGGTGGCCAGGAAAAGGCGAAGGTGTCCAGGGTAGCGATAAGCGATGTTGCAGTATACATGATCTTGCACGGCAGACTCTTCCGCGTTTCCGAGAAGATGTTGGACATTGGAGGGCTCGATGTTTGGGGGACTTATCACCCACCGGGGCTAATGCAAGAGATCCAATCGTCTGAAGATATCTGCGTGACCTCGGGGCATTACTCAAAGTCAAGACAAGGCCCTCAACGTTCTACCTACCTTAAATTCGCATGAGGGTTGTTTGAGCGACAGCGTCAGATTGTGGTTGCATTGGAGGAGTATTGCTGTTCCCAGCCTATCTAGGAAATAGGTGCATGTTCAGGTTCATTCAAGTCAGACCACCCCCCTTCCGTTCACCCCCCCTTCCGTTCACCCCCCCCTTCCGGCCACCCTGGTCAGCCACGCCGCCATTTCAACCCCCTCATATATCTTCATCAATTCTTTTCCAAATAACCTCATCTTTTGAGTAGATATCGATTGCACTATAATGAAGCCCTATACTGAGTCTGATATTCAAGAAGCTATCCAGGCTGTCAAGGCAGGCCTATCTATTCGAAAGGCCTCGGCTGAATGGGGAATTCCCTATCAAACACTTCGAGATCGTTTATCAGGCACACAATCCCGTCAGCTAGCTGCTGATTCTTTGCAAAGGCTCTCTATTAGCTAGGAAAGAAAACTCGTTGATTGGATCTTGATTCAAGAAAGCCGAGGACTTCCTCCTAGCCACTCAGAGCTGAGGCTTTTCGCTCAGAGAATACTCGAGATCCATGGGGACTCTCAACCCCTAGGAAAGAGATGGACTGAGTCTTTCTTGAAGAGAAATCCAGAGATCAGGGTCAGAAAGGCTCGGAGGATTGCTTCTATTCGAACTAATAGAGCAACAGCAGAGGTAATCTGGCCTTAGTTCCGTCTGCTTGATCTTCCGCATATCCAAGCTATCAAGCCAGCTAACAGATGGAATAATAGAGGGCTAGGAAGAGAATGGATTGGTTCTTGGAGGCTTTTCTTCACGTTCAATCTAGAAAAAAGACCATGGGTCTAGAGCCTGGACCTCTTTTCTCGAGTGTATCTCTGCTACAGGCCCTCTTCTCCTCAAGAACAGTCAACAACACCTTCAAACCAAGCCTAGTTCAAGCTTAAAGCTATCAACAGAAGCAGAATCTACTCTGAAAGCCTCCTCAAGCCAGTCAGATATATATTCAACCCCCAGGAAGGCCAGAGATCTGTATCACTAACTACAACAGAATCGGCATCAGCCTTCCTCCGTGCTAACACAACGTCTACTCTTCAGAAAGATAAAAAAAGCCTGGGATAAGAGAGACCTAGCCCTGGCTAGGGCTCTGGAGGAAAATAAAGCATTGAAAGCACAGGTTGAGGGCTCAAGGTCTAGAAAGAGAAGAAAGGTCGAGACAAGCCCGAATTCGAAGTTTGCAGGCATTGAGGCTATACAGAGGGCTCAAAATACAGTCAATTAAGATGAGGATAGTCAGGATGAAGAGAGCGACATCGAATTAGTTACTGATGAGGAGGATTGCATTATAGTGGGTGAATAGTTCTTGAAAGTAGATAAAATCAATATATGTGTATATATTGAATGTGGCTGACCAGGGTGGCCGGAAGGGGGGGTGAATGGAAGGGGGGGGTGAACGGAAGGGGGGTGGTCTGACTTACTTGTATAATCCCATTAGCCGTGTAGCTTCAAACCAGCTCGGAAGGTCGAGAGTTCTCTTCTCTGGATTCTGAAGGGGCCATACACATGGAGATTGAGGTTTTGCCAACAGAATCTCATTGTATTCGCACCCTTGTAACCACAGCAGAAAGTCAGTCAACATCGCCTCCATCAACGTCTCCAAGGATGGAGCAAGAACCGCAAAGGGGTTCCATCAGGTCAACATACCCAGGTACCCAGCGACCCGTCTCAAGAGAGCGGAGCCGCAGACACAGAACCACCCCGTGAGCCTCTGTTGCCATGGGAGGCCGAAGAGCCACAGTAAGCCAGAAGTGGGGCAGTATATCTACGGTCAGTCCTCCTTTACACATCACCACATCCGTGTATCGCCCTGACGTTGCCATGAAGGCCAGAATGATTCGACCAAAGACCATTGGGCCCAGCATGATCCTGACCTGGGGCGACGCTGCCCAGGGCACCTCGACCAAGGATGATTCGGCCGAGAACGCCTCCGGAAAGAATGGCCTTGCCCAGGATGTCGGGTCCGAGCAGTTTCGCGCGCTCAGCGGCGAAGACTACGGCATCGGACCGCCACCTCTACGTCGTGGTGCTAGATGCACCATGTCCTTCGGCGATCAGGGCACGACTGCCACCACGGGCGCCTATGGACAGCTGGTCCGTTTCAGTCAACTCCTCAACTGCGGCAGTTCGGGCATGTTTTCCCTCGATCACGTAGAAGTCACCAGTCCTGCCAATGTGTTTTTGAGGCTGGGGCAATTGGGATATCAAGGGAACGTCACGATAGCTTCACTCCGTGCTAACCAACCAGCCTGTGATAGTTCAGAACAGTCAGTTCGGTATAGAGCGCAGCAAGTGTGTTGCTAGGAAGAAGAAAGAGAAGCTATTCTAGAGTGTGCGGTGTGGTCAAAGGCGTAACCAACAACGTTAGTAGTGTTTCTTATTACGTAATGTGGGGTCCCATGATGGAAGGTATAGCGTGGAGCGATTTTCGGTTCCCTACGTTCGAGCTTGACAGCCGTGAGTATAGGTACGGACTGAGGTTTCCCGACCTAGGGGTACCGAAATCGTTACCAGAGTTAGAGTGGGTTCACTGGGGATGGCCGCGGTATGAACACAGACCTGGCGATTCCGATGGCGCGAAAGACCCTGAAGCTCATCATCCAGTGGATGGTACACGGCAATATCCTATTACAACAGTGTATCCTGGAGAATTGCGGTAACACGCCTCTTACCCTGAAAGCTTCCTCGACCGCAAGCGGGCACCCACAGACACGTCCGTCAAGAGACTTGTAGTCCGACTGACGGAGCCACCGCGACCTATACGGCGCCAAAACAAGGACCAAACGGGCGCTCATGGAGACGCTGTGGGACAGGACCCTGGAGCCTGAGACTGCAGTATCACTCTGATTCGACTTCGGCAGGTTGACTTACTCAGGCGTAATGACCATTCCTCGCCATCTCCTACCTGCGATGGAGTTCCAGAGTGAGTAAGACCAGCGTGAGATGATCCAAGGATGTGAACCCTCGGGTTCAGCGTTGGACATGGCCCATGGGATGCGGGTTTCCGCCGTCATCTTGCGCCTCAGGCAGGAGAACTTGCTGGGCTGTGAGGTTGTTCGGATCTTGGCCATAAGCCTGGCATTCATAATGATCGGGGATCAATGACTAGCAGAATCTACAATATGAATTAGACATGGGTTTTGTAGGACAATAAGCTTGTTTTATGCGTATCAATAGGGCCTAATTAAGGCCAGTACATTAGGTTCTTGCTTTCCTGCTTATACAAGCACGAAGAATATGACTTCAAACAAATCCTCATGTGTTGCACAGCACAGAACTTGCAAGCTGTAAAAGATCCACCAGGGCAGCTGCACGTTTGACTAGCCACCATGAATACGCAGGACCAGTACAGTTCCAAAAAGACACCTAGGATGTGTTTTAACGATGTTCTAGCTTGTCAGTGTGGTGAAGACGGCTGCCTCGGGGCTATAGTGAGCGAGGCTGGGGGGCAGGTGTGACACAGAGCTATAGTCTTCTAAGTTGTGGAGTTAGGCGCATCCTTTATAGCACATCTATGGTGCCATAGTAAGTGTTGGTGGACTTCAAACTCCCCACAAGGTCCATTAGGTGGAATCTTCTGGTCGCGGTGACATGCAGACTAAGGCATGCCCGTGATCTGCACTCTGGAATGTCTTAATATGGTGACCATTCAGACCCCGGAATGGCGCTCTGATAATTTTATGTGAGACCATGAGTAGATACACCTGGTTCATCAGAGCATTAGTATCCAGGAAGAGCAATGTCTGATGAAATACTGTCAGGGCCAGATACAGGCCTCGACGATGAGTGGTTCTACAGCTGCCTCTATGTTGATACACTAAAGAAATCTTCGTACAAGTGAGAAAAGCTTGGTATTGAGAAGGCACGCTATTATTAACAGGCGAGGAACAGTCTGATGAACACCAAGCCACTGCATACGGCGAAGTACATGGTCCCACAGGCCTCATACAATCTAGAACATCGCACCATCTAAGCCATGTGCCAGTCTGAGACCATAAGGCAATCCGAGATCCGATTTGAGAAGGTGTTGTTAGAAACCTTTTTTAAGCATTTCTTGACGCCTTGACCGTCCAAGGATGGCTCGTCGCCGGGCCGTACATCGGGAAGTCATAATCACTCTTCCGCGGCGTGACGTCTCGGTCGATGACGGCAATTTTGAGACTCGAAATTGACGACATGTCCAGTATTGTACCGTCGCCCTGGCCAGTGTGCAAGTGAGTCGTCAGCATCCGTGGTACAACGCGTGTTGTGCTGTTCCGTTGGGCACGCACAGGTCCGAGACAGCTGCTGCTGCAGAGAAATGAAGCAAGCGAAATCATGACGTCCTCGAAGGTATGAGGAAAGAAGACGAGAAAAAGAAGAAGAAAAAGGATCCTCGCACATTTCCTTTTTTTTTTTTTTTCCCTTCCTTTTTTTTCTTTTTTTCTTCACTCTATTTTTGAGCGGAAGCGCAAGGGGTCAAGACTATGTGAAAGGGCATCACTCACCCGATGCATCTCGAACCTCATATGCTGGGCCAAATACGCAGTGACGGCACCCTCGTCTCCTAGATCGAACCCCATACCAAATAGGAATCGATCCAGTGGGATGATAGTGCGTGTGATGCCGGCAGCCGGCACAGTGAGGATCGCCATCCTGCCGACCTGCACATCACCAAGGTAGTAGCTCACCGTCGCAGGTAGCTCTACCTGAGCCTTATCCAACTGGATAGCAGCGGACCAAGCCTTGGAGGTAGCCACGCTGTCCTTGCGGCCTCTCAAAGGCCTCGGAGATCTGATCTCCCGCAGCCCGCTGCTGGCCGTGACGTCGGAGCTGTCTCTGTCGCTGTCGCTGTCGCTGTCGGTGTCGCTGTAAAGCGAGTTCACCTGGAATCTCACATACGCAGACAGCTGATCCGGCATGACAGCCGCGCCCTGCCCATCCGGCCCCGTCGTGTTGAGCTCTGGATACGTATACCCAAGCGTGCTTATATTTCGCGCCGAGTAGCTCGTGTGGAAATCCCCATCGGCTTCGTAAAAGGGCTTCAGCGGCGTGCTGGCGCTTACGTTCCCTGCCGCGGTCCCATAGAGGGCAGCCTCCCACGCGGTGATTTGGAATATGCTGCTGTTGTAGTAGATGGCCTGCCACAGCGCGATAAGGCGGTCCACATTCGCGTGGTGGAGCATGAACACCGGGTCGAAGGCGGACCAGTTCAGGTCGTACATTGTGCCGTTGGGACAGCCAACGCTGTCGTGGACGTTATTGTGAGGGGTCTCGAAGTTGGGCTGTCCGAATTGGTCCGTTTCCATGTCCTGGAAGGACTCAGCTGTCGTGAAGACGTCGTACTGTTGTGTGATCATGTCAGCCCGGTCCTGAAGCTGGGCTGTCGCGGAGAAGCCCTCGCCCCGCCGCGGGGGGGGGGGGGCGGGGGCTGGTCGTCCTCACCACAAGCCTTTTCAGATCTCCTGAAGACGCCAGACCTTGGTTGACCGCCGCAACGTCGTCCGTGAGGTCCGCGGTCGGACACCGAGTCGTGCGGCCCTGCGTCGAGAGTATCCCTGAGTCCATGTACTGGGCGGTGAGCGGGAAGTTCTGGAAGTAGTAGCTGTGGAACGGATTCCGCATGGTCAAAGATCCGTTTGGACCGTTCACGGCCAACTGGGCGAGGGTGACGGCCTCTGGCAGTGTCGGATCCCGCGCCCAGTCCCAGTACGCCACTCGCAACGACTCCGCCGCCGTTCGGTATCTTGGGGCATCATCTTCACCGTATTGCAGTGAGATGTTCAGGGCATGGGAGACCAGAACTTGCTTTAGCGAGAAGTGTTAGTCCACAATTTGCATTAGGGGGAAATCCCAGTTCCTTACCTCGAAGAGGGCAAGGTACGGTCGATGCCATAACCCGCTGTCAAAAGCTCGCGTTAGCTGACCCGAGAACCGCACCCAGAGAAAAGGGATTCGAGAGGCTGTCCCCGGGCACATAATATATGAACCCTCAAACAGCTCTTGCAACTATTGGTACAGACAAATGCCCTTAGGGGCGGCAAGTTAAGTCACCGTTCTGGCTGTAGGATCGTGGCTGACTGACAAGAGCATGCCCTGCCAGTATCAGCAGCAGCACGCATCTTCTGCCAAAGAATCAGATGTCTCCTATGAGGTTATGCTTACATTATGCGGACAAAATCCATTCCGGCTACTGCCGCCTGCGACCTGTTCGACGCCATTATAGGGCTGGAAGGGCAGTCCATGTATGCCTGTCGCAAGTGAGGTCAGCCCCCCCCCCCCCGCCCTGGTGAGAAAAAAGGCGAGTGTGGAAAGTCGCTCACCCATAAGCTGAAAGTAAGACAGCTCGTCGGACTCGTCAACGGCCTGAAGCCTTGCCAGGGCCTGGACATAGAGATCCCTGATCAGATTGTAATTCGGGGTCAGCATGGCCCCTGATAGCTGTGCCGAGACGGACCCCAGCATGAGGATGAGAGGTTGCTCGGCTACTGACCACGGTGGCCCACCCGCTCGGTACAGATCGTTGATATCGATTCTTGAGGGCATCGTCATCGTAGTCCCACCCTTCGAAGCGCCTGTCACACTGATCTTGGCGTGTTGCGCCTGGGCGGAGACCGTGCGCAGAACGAGAAAGAGGAAAGACGGCATGATGAGCTTCATGTTGCAGAGTTGCTTGCCGCAAGAGGCCCGCGTCGCAGACTGCGCTCTGTCTGGAGCTTAGTAGGTTGAACACTTGGCGTGGACAGCCATTCAGGCTTACAGCCTTGCCATGGATGAGAACAAATGGCCTTGAGGGAGTGGAGATCTTCCGGTCCTCAAGGGCTAGCGTAAGACGCTCCTTCGTTTTATACAAGGAGACGGAGCGCTGAATCACAGATTGATATTGCTCGAGGGCAAGGTTGCTGAAGAGATTCGGGCCATCAGGCCCTCTGAAAAATTGTTCCAAAATGACGGAACACTGTCGGCGATGGTCATCCAGATGCCACCCCGAGATGGTGGTGCTCCCGCCTGTCACAATTCCACAAACTTTGTGAAGCTACAATAATACAAGGAACTATGTACCCCAATCCGCTGGACAACCTGGTCGGGTCGAGTACAGGCAGACTACGGGGCTGGACTGCATTCCAGAGCCATAGCTTGCCGAGCATCATGTGCCGCCTTGGATCTAAAGAAAGCTAGATAGGCTGGGTCCCAGCATATTCGTACGAATTTGGTGGCACGTTGACCGCATGGGGGTCTCTCGCGGCACGTCTGGGTGTGATGGCTTCAAGGTCAGAATACTCCGTTGTACGTGAACGTCGTCCCTATTGACGCTGGCCTCACATATCGGCCGATAAAAGTCTCCACCAACCGGTCATACACAGCAGGTTCGGCCGGGACGAGCGCATATGATGTGTATGCCCATGGGTAGGATCGCCGCACCATCGGTTCTGAAGTGTTAGCTGATGTCTCTGCTCGGTAAAACTCAGCTGATCGAGACAGAACCTCGCTCCATCTGGCCCGAGACAATCGCTTGCTGACACTCGCGTAATGGGGATTGCATCAAACCCTGACGTAGACTGCACCGAGCTGCAGTGTAAAAGCAAACCATGGTCAACAGCCAGCCAGGACCTTCCCTATGTTTTTTTGTCTCGAAAGTGATGAGCACCAAGGCATGAGGGCACACATGGCCGCGACTGAGCCCCAGACAGACAGAATCGACGACCTATCATGTTGTGGAATCAAACAGGTGTAGTCGGAGACATCCATTCAGCCCAGCACATAATAAGCCACCTAGCTTACGTGCGGGGCAGGAAATATCAAGAATGGCGCCATGAACTGTGACGGGATACGAAGGGAGTCGGGGAAGTAAATTATATTCAGGCTTTTGACTGGCCATCAAATTTGCGTGGCATAGCTCCTGGAACGCCTAATCAAACAATCCAGCACAATGCTTTTCTGAAGCATGTACACTCAACTCTGGTATGATAGAACCATGGTGTCTTCCTCTGAGCGTCCGTGGCGGGATAGGGAGATGAGGCTTGCCGAGTTGTGTTCGGCGGACGACCAGCCACTGCAAGGCAAGTGGAATCATAATCGTCGATATGGAATGCAGGGATAAGGCTCGTGAAGAGAGCGGCTATAGGGCCCCTCGCTAGAGCTGAAGCCCTAGTGGTGTTCCCTGAGAATGACCAGCGGGCCTGTCAACAAGCCGTGGACCATCTCCACTCACATTTGCATCCATGACCACAAGATCATAGACTCTTCTCCAGCATCACGAGGTCCCTGAAGCCTTCTTTACACCTCTGTGACTGCTCAGAAGCCGGCTTCGGGAGCGGGCTCCTGCAGTATCCACCATATCCATTCCACAACCGGAGGCCTTCCTTCGTCCCCACGACACCACCTTGGATGGCTGCCCAGTCCCCCGCAGCAACCACACCCTGCATCTCCTGGGCTTCAGCAAGACGGCCAGACTTGAAGAGCTGCACTGTCTTAATGCAGGCCCTAGGAGAGATATTGGCCAGGCCTGCCAGGATGCCGTGACCACCGGCGACGAGGGATTGGATGGTGAAGTCAGCGGATCCAGCGAGAACTAGGAACTCGGGCCGACGGGGGTCGTAGTTCTTGCTGAGCGCCTTCGTGGCGGCAGCCACCCGTGCCAGCTTGCCTGTGTTGCCGCAGGTGAGCTTGACGCCCACAATGTTGGGGTGTTCTGCCAACTTGGTGATGACATCGGATGAGAGGTCCAGTCCACCAACGGCACCCGGAAAGTTGTATATGATGATTGGGATGGGTGAGGCGTCCGCAACCGCGTGGAAGAAGTCGAAGATTGTCCCCGACGACGGGGCGAACAGAGATGAATAGTAAGCCGGAGGCAGAACTAGCGCATAGTCACCCCCTGCCTCCCATGCCTCGGTGCAGAGCTGTACAGTCTCCCGGACGCTCTGGGTCCCGCAGCCGACGATGATGGGCATGGAGGAGAAGCCGGCGTCGTTCAGGGCCTTCCGCGTGGTAGCTGTGACCAGCGACCTCTCACTGTGAGTGAGATGAACCGCCTCCCCGTTCGAGCCTTGTGTCGCGAGCCCTGTCACACCTGCGCGTGCTAGACGCACAGCATGACTAGCTATGGTTGCCACGTCGACGTCCTCGGTCCCCCCCTCGAAGAAGCACATCGTGGGTACATAAACGCCCGGGACCAACGGCCGGCTAAGGTGCCGGTCACTGTCAGGCGTGTTGCTCCCAAAAGAGCTGCTCAGGGACGAATCGGAGTCCGCCGGCGTAAGGCCGGCAGGTATCCGCGACGCTGACGAGTCTGCAGGACGCGTGGCGCCCCTGTTGAAACCAGCCGTGTAGCTGCCGGCAGATGGTGCATCAAGATGGGGAGCCATGGTGAAGAAGGGTGGGAGATGGGAGAACCACGGATGGGGTATAGCCGGTAGCGTGGGATGATATGCAAGAAAGAATAGGTGAGACGTGGGTGAAGATGGGGGGATCGGAAGTGGGAGGTGGGTGAGCGTCCTGGGGGATATTATATAGTCACCAGGACCTGTGCGGATTGTGCGCCGCAAAGGATCTGACGTGGACTCCCTTCTCGTCCATCGGGGATCCCAGGCGTCTCGGTGCCTCTTGAGAGCATCCCACCTCGTTGGCCCGGGTCAGGACAGCCATTGGGTGTTGGAGGAGCGGACGGGAATATACTGGGCTGAACGACAAAGTTGCTGTGCCAGGGCTGCAATACTGCCTCATCCGCCATGCAGCAGCCAGGGTCCCAGACCGTGCAGATTTGGGGTTGCAATGATCCGTTCTGGATACAGTGCGGGAATCTCGCCGGGAAAAGACAAGAGGCTGCCTGGGTGCGCAGTCATGTGCAGCGAAGATCGTGGCAGGGGGTTCCCCGGTCCCAAGATAGACTAAAAAGTGGTCCTCGTGGGGGTTAGCCTCAGACGCCGTCCTGGAAGCCATAAGTCCTTGGAAGTCGATTCATTACCTGCTGTCACGGCAGAGGCTCGACAGGGTTGACAGGTCCGGCCGCGGCTCAGTGCAATGCAAGATCTGATCCAGGGCTTTCGTCATGTCCGCCTCCCCGGGCAGATGAAAACCTGTCTTACTCGGGTGCTTGTAGATCATCACCCCCCCCCCCCCGGTAGCCTCTGGGCGTGCCGCAGGAGCGTGCTCCTGTGCCCCGAACGAGTCCGTACACGCCAGATGCACGGTCTACACCGATGCCAAGGCCTGGCTGACCAGTTCAGCTGTAGGATGTTGGCAACCCGGGGGATCGACGGACCGTGCTGGCCGCCTCGACAGTAGGGACCGGACCTGATCGTCCTGTCCTGTAATCGGCTATGACATCGGAACGCGCCAGTGCCCTCTGGAGGAAGATCCATAGCGGTGATGAGTGGTGCAAGTGCGAGCCTGAATGAGTCGATGGCGGTCACATGGGCTCTGCTAGAGGTCGATACCCGCCCATGTCCATGTCAGATGGTGAGCACGCCGATTCTGACACGTCTGACCAGCACCAGGAAGCGGCACAAGGGTGGGCGGCTCGGGCATACCGCATACAGACAGGTGCCGCCCGAGGGGGGCATCCGATATCGCCAGCCTGTTTCCTGCCGTCAGGGTTCCCCTCTTTACAGGAGGCGGACATCTCTACCGAGCACCAAAGGGGCCCGGGATGAGGCTGCTAGACATCGCGAGGCTGCCGGGGGTGGGCGGGTGATGCAAGGGCAGGTGGCCAGGCCCCGACGTGAAGTTTGCGCAGGCGTTCCAGGCTCGGTGGGCGATGAGCGGTGAGACAGCAAAGGAGCGAATGTGTACCTCCGCCCCTGCTTGACCTCGCCTTGCGGTCCAGCCAGCCAGCCAGCCAGCCAGCCAGCCAGCCAGCCAGCCAGCCAGCCCGTGCTCGTGCTCGTGCTCGTGCTAGCTGCAAAGGGCCACGCGACTCGGACCCGGTCCACGAATCGCCATCTGCATAGCGCCAGGACGACTGGTGGTGGTGCCAGGGTGACGCGCTGGGGAGGAATGAGATCGGCAGTGAGGCTGCCAGAAGTTGACACATCTTCCGGACAATATGTCCGGAGGTGGGAGCATGTGGGCAGCAGCCGAGCCGGTGCCCTGTGTGTCATGGTTGTCGATGCGGTCGGGTCGTCAAAGCTGGGCGAGGTGCGATGAGGAGGAGTGTTTGCTGGCCAGGTGAACTGGCCGCTCGTATCTGTGGTCAGTGTCGTCGAAATTGACCCAAGTGGGTCTAGGGCCGCGGCTTCCGTCTTGGGGCAGGGGGTACAGTGCGGGTCCAGCCCCCAGCTGCAGCGGCCACAGTGCCCACAAGCCCCAAGTACCGTAGTACTATCGCCTACCACTACTCAGTATCCCCCGCCCCCTCCCCTCGCAGCTTTTCGTCGTGTTGACCATGGTGACCCTTGCCCACAGAGGGCTGTCGACGTCCAGCTGATCATCGACAAGGAAAGCTGAGGATGCCGTCAGCCGACCGCTGCCATTGCTGACAGCCTGCAGGTCCTGCGCGTCCGTTGCGTTCCTCCCGTGCCTGATAGGGCAGACAACCAACCCACCCCAGAGGGTTTCAATATTGCGGTACTATGGTACACCGCCCCCATCACACGAGGGAAAATTGCCACATGCCCTGTCACGCATCATGACGAGGTTGTCGCTCTCGCAACACACCATCGTTCCACGCGAGAGAAGGGTTCGAGCCCACATGCCTGACATCAGGGGCCAGGCACGCCATATCAGTATAGTAGTTGCACCCGAAGCCACGCTGGCGGGCCATCGAGCCTGCAGTGTGGCCGCGACCAGTCTCGACGCCGGCGGAGGGGCCTGTGGCACACCCCTTCGGATTCCGCGCACGCGCCGCCTCCCCCCCCCCCCCCCGCCCCCGGCCCTCCAAACCGACTCGATGCCTCTTCCCCCTACCTGAGGGACGGGGAGGCTCGCTCGATGGTATGCATGTTGCAATCCAGGAGGATTATTCCGTCCATTGTCCAAGGGGCCACCCCCGGGCTGCTGCTCTCCACCCAGGTTCTCCCTCGGGTCCCGAGGGCTGAGCTAATGAGTGTCACGACCTGATGTCGAACGACCACCGAGCGGGCGGCCGGAGAATGCTCGTAATTGATGTGGTCGAGTCATCAGTGCGTCTCGTACCGCGTCCTCGCCCTCTGATCTCAGCACAGACAGCGCGGCATCGGTACTTGGCTGGAGGGGGGGAACTGTGCCGTCGGGTCACCCTGTCCCGCGAGGGGACGGGCCAGGTGATCACTTTTTGGGACTTGTGTGCAGCTGCTAATGGCTGGACACGCCAAAGTACAGCGCCTGGGTCCATCCGTCCGCAACACAACTCTACGGCCGTGTCACTGTTCCCCACAACAGCACAGCACAGCACCGTGAAGCATCGCCTGAAAATGCCGTCGGAGGTGGCGTGATGAGTTCGTACTGTGCAAAGATCTATGGGTCAACCCCGCGGGCCCACCAAATCTGTCAGGGACTCAGGTTTTGACGAGCGCTCTGCGGGGCAAAGGATCCACCCTCTACGGACTCGGAAGACGAAATCCAAGACTGGATGAAAACCGGCCGAAAATCCCGAGGTCGATGACCAGCCCCAATGTGCTGGTAGGTTGCTCGACGCGTGGCAACAAGAGGGGGGGGCATGTCTCACTCAGGCCTGACGTCGAAGTTCGGACTGTCCGCCCGTGCGTCGGACCATGTCAAAGCAAGGGCATGCAATAGAAGCCCAGTCGAAACATCCGGCACTCTTCTAGCCTGGTGTCCGGATCCGACAGCACGGCTCTGGCTTACTGGCCGTGGGGGTCACCCGGCCCTCGTGTGGGATGATCGGCAGCCTCAAGATCTGCTTTGCCAGCACCTTCCCTGCCCATAGGGTCTAGCCGGTAATCTCGCCCGGTTCGAGTCGCACAATGTCACCGGGGGGGGGGACATGCCCTCCTGGCAGCCACCTGGGCCTAGGGACGTGTTCGTGGTGAACGCCGATCTGACCAAGGGCCAGACTTTGGCCCGTTGCAAATTCGAAGCAGTTCGACCTACCAAGCCTGCGCCCGGGTCGCACCCGGCCCCCATCCTATCAACTGCGCCCAGGGCCGCCGCTATCATACGAGCATCCTTCTAGCCACAAGACCATCTTGTTACGTGTCTATTTGCTCACCTCCCCGCATGTCCGCCGCCTCTGTCTGCATTCAATATTGCATTCCGCCTTGGACAACACACCACTGGCCCCTGGACTTCCCATCTCGGCCTTGCAATACTGTGTGCCAAGGTCACAGCCGGCGGCGGCTACCTATATACTCAGTAACCCTGTTACGGCGCAGGGCTTGCAGGGGCAGAGAGCGGAATGCCGAGGCTGGCGCTTCTCGGGGGATTCGGCACAACGGCTATCTTCCGGTTCGAGACGTGGCAGTATGTGCGTTGCCGCCTTGATGATCGCGTGACGAACACACGCAGATTGTCAAAGGCCGACACGTTCCACGCAGAAACCTGCATCTCCTATGTAGTCCCAACCGCCAGTCAACCCCGCCCTACGCGATGTCGGATCACCGGATGTTGGGTCCCGGTCCGGGGGGCCCCAGCAGGCGCATATTTTGCGCGCTGCCGTCTGGGGCAGCCTTTTCCACTGGCGCTTGCGCAGTACAAACATCCTGTGACACGCCTCGGGAATTTTGGAATGTTCGGTGCGTCTTCTATGTAAGGTGGGTTGCGTGGGAAGGGGGGATCGTCCACTAATCCCTCACCGACTTCCATCCAATACGATGGTCGTGTCCTCGCCGCCGGCCACTTGCTCGTAGCGGCAAGGTGTTCTGCTCAATGCAGGAGGTAAACTTCAGCTCTGGAACAGAGCGGAGAGGCGAAGGCGTATTCATCGAACCCCAGTGGAGAAAAACCCATCTTTCCCGCAAGACCGGCTCGATAGCTCGACTCAGGGCATACACAGGCAACGTCTTGGCGCCTCGTCCATCGGCACGATCTGGCTCATGCGGCAGGTCACACATAATCTGCACAAGTCGAATGTTCGACAGTCATAATATCAGAGGATCGGCCAAAGGCACTTGAACCCCCAGCTCACCGGCTGCGATACCTCTCAGGCCGCGCTGCTGGCCCAGGACGAGCGGCCAGATCCGCCGGGCTTGATGGTGATTTCGAACCTGGGCAAAACGCATCCTTGTGAAGGATCTGGACCCCACGGGTTCGATGCACTGCATTCCTGAGCTGTCGCCCGGCTCACCAAGCTACCGACCGGGCAGTGCAAGAAGACCACTGTGGCCATGGTCCTCGTCATCCATCTCCAGGACTCGCGCTTTCGAGGCGAGAAGTCATCATCCTGGATGATACCGCCTTGCATAAGTCTTCGAATTGCACAATGCAAGGTCTTACTGTCCCCCGCTTCAGCCTTATGTAATGGCAGTTCTGGATTGACCCTCAGATCACCCGTTAACAATGAAAACAATCCTGAGAATACTCCATAGCAAGGCCCCACGGAGCAATTAGACCCAATAATACAGAGTGAGGTTGATCTCGGGATGCTAGCAGTTGAAAAAGGATCGGATACGCTGTTTCATAGTTAGCAGAAGATTGATAATGGTGGAAAGAAGTGTTCTCAGATAGCACAGGCTGGGGTTTCTAAAGTAGGGCTCTTTTGGACTTGCTTACAAAGCGATTGCATTTTGTGTCTGCCAAACCATGAGACTAGTATTGGCTGCCTGGTCTAGGACCTGCAAGGGTATAAGAGAAAGCTTGACTGCCTGATCGACCTGAGGCTCTCGCCTCACCAAAAGATCAACATTGCAGTCAGTTGATGTGTTAGGCGGTTGGGCATTCTAGATAGGTACTAATTGGGGTGCCACATGGCGTGTCTGACCACCACCACCACCACCACCACCACCACTACGCCATGCAGGTTGTCCCAGTTTCAAGTGCGAAGCAAGACACGACACATCTTGCAGAATGGCGGACTGATGTTTGATGGGTCCTAATATAAACCGGTCAAGACGCCAACCATCAGCTCAAGGACAATTGCGCCTTGTGGCTTGGTATTTTTTGCATCCTATTGGAGTGAATGAAGCAGCAATGGAGATTTCCTGCGCCTGGTCAAGCCCATGGCATGTGGCCCATTGATGCATGATATATATTGAAGTCCTGCGGGAAGTGCAATCTTTCCCGTTGTAGATTCTCTCATCAATAACAAAGGTGCCATGGATATGTTTCCCCGTTCCCGCGCTATTAGGGAACGAACACCCTGGGAAGACTTGTACGCGTCAATCAAGGAGGCCTGCGAACTGTCAACATTTCCAGTTGATATTCCGGAGCGACAATTTCTTCCCGAGGGTGCGCTACGACATCTAATTACGCCAAGTCAGGTTCTGGCGGCATTGTCGCTCGGGTTAGGAAATGGATACCTCGTTGACTACATCGTGGATAAAGCACCCAAGCTTTTCGCCATCGTTCTCATCACTGGTCTTGGCAACAATGATCTGAAGGAGGTGATGCGGAAGTTCTATGTACATGATTTTCACGATAGCCGTTCTCCCGCTATACTCTCCGGCTGAAATGGAGGACGACCCAGCCTTCACGGGGCGGGAATGGCAAGAACAAGTTAAAGCACAGTTCTTCCAGAATCAACGGTGCTTCTGTGCCCAAACCTTCCCAGAAAGTCTGAGATTCTCCAGGGCTAATCTTTCGTAAAATTCTATATTGCCTTTCACAAATGCGACTATAAAGGTCCAGGGAAGAATCGGCACGGTCTGCCAAGTCGAAGCTCATTCCGTCCTATTTCGACCCAGTGGTCCCCATCCGCAAGGTAAGAGATCTATTTGCCTTTGTTTCTTAATTCAAAAGACTTCCATCTTGAGCCCGCCTCTCTGACGGTGCGGGTGGAAACTGCCACCTCCTCGCTGGTATGGATTGCCGCTGACTCTTGAGGTAGTCATCATGCCTACTCGCCGTGAAAGAGGTCCGTCTCATAATAGACGCCTCCTTTGGCAGAGAGGATCCGTCATGGGTTCGAGCAGCTATCGCGCTGGCAGACATTGGGTGTCTCTGTCTGAAACACATAACTGAAACCAAAGCCATCCTCATCAGGAGGACCACCCAATACTTCATTTATCCTTGGGCTGAAGGTGGTAACCTCTAGGACTTCTATGCTCGACGAGAGAATCCTCAAGACAAATTTGCGCATCGAATTCATACGGCACTTTGCACAGCAGTTATCAGGACTGGCCACTGCGCTCAAGACCCTCCACGGGTACAGGTATCACGATACGAGAGGGTATCACCGACATGGCGACTTGAAGCCAGAGAACATTCTCGTATTCGGCTCTGACTCCACGAGCGCGCTCGGCACTTGGAAGCTTGCGGACCTGGGCCTGGTAAGGTTCCTTGAGGAGCAAACTCATAACAAGAGAAATGTGACATCGAATCATTACAGAACGATATCTTACGAGCCCCCGGAAGTCTTCAGGGGTGATGATAAACCAATGTCGCAATGATATGACATCTAGTCGGTCGGGTGCGTTGTTTTACAGCTCATAACATGTCTGTTCCAGGGTAGCTCAAATTTAATGGATCTGCAGGATAAAACAAAAATCTATCTTCCTACTATGGGATCGGTGAGCGTCTTTTGGATGGAGGAGAATCAAACTCCGGGCACCTATGCAGTACACAAGGCAGTCACGGAACATATGGACTAACTCATGAACCATCTGCTCAGGAATGGGTCACGGGCGCTCTGTGACCCCGTCTTGATTGTCAAGGACAAACTTCTGGTAGCTCAACTTCCACGGACTTCTACAACATCTCTGTCTGCAGGCTGTCGAGTCAACGCTTTTCAACTTGATTTTGAGCTGCGTCAAATTCAAGACAAGGGGAAAGCCGATGAGAGCTGTCGGCTTAGTGGTCAAGCCCATCTTGGAGAATCACAGACATAATCCTCCTTGTCGACAAGCAGCTACATGCGATCAAAGACGACATAGCTCACTATGCCCAGCACACCACAACCAGACTCCAACGACCAGACACAGCACAATCTAGGGCAATATAAGACAGCAACGATATATCCAGAGTCCTTGTCCGGGTCACTATCTTTAGGAGCGATTTAATACATAGAAGAGTTGGCTGAGTCTTTACTTGCGGCAGTTAGTCATATCAGGAAGGATCCTGAGACCCTCGATCGCATTTCAGAGGCCCTCCCCGATTTGCTGAGGACGTTTGCTCTGCAGCTTGGGTACAAGCCTCAGACCCTTATGCATAAAGAAGTGATGTTCTTCGTATTCAAATATAGAAGGTGAGCCCGAATTAATCCGAAACACAAGGCAAGTTCGATGTCAATATCATTGGAACTATCGGATCCATCGTGGAAGTAAGCCAACAGTTTGTATGGCTGGGGGCAGCACTTCGATCTTCTCCATTTAGAAATGGTATTACGGCCTGGCTGCCAGACATTGGAGATGCTCGTCCTATGAATGATGAAACAGCAGCACAGAAACCAGGGGAACAGGCCTCGGCAGAGGCTTCGGAGAAATAATGCGGCCAGTTCAGTCTGATAGCATCTGCACCGAGTGGAGATGTCTTCCCAAGGGAAATTCTTACCTGGCTGCGAGTATCCGGGGCTTGAAAATTATCAAGCAGGTGCCGCGAATGACTGGACTCCTCTGGAATTCTTCTACCGATCCCTTAGCACAGTGCACTTGCCTGCAGCAGCAGGTAGTACGGCACCACCATCCCGTTCAGACCTTTGCGCTGGCGAAGGCCAAATACACTGCCCCACATACAAGTGCCGAACTATCTTGACATGGATGCCGACGGCGGAGCTTCATCTTTGGCCCTCATTTCTCATGGCCTTATCACTACCTAGAGGAAGAGGCTGACCCTTCGTTCTGGGTACCTAGCAGTTCATCTGATATGGATTCCGCAGGCGGTACATCGGACGCAGGAACTCTACTTTTAGATGCCAGCGCGACTCTGCAAAGTCAGGGGAGGACTTCAGAGCTCATGACAACTCCAGAACCATCATCTCAACAACAACACACTCACGACCCCTGGTGAGTCATGGTCGTGAGCTGCGTGGCAATCCTTCACATGGTACAGCACACAGCTCACACCCAAGAGCATCAGCCTATCTAGATTCTGACGAACCACAGACACAATCACACGCAGCACACGCCGATCTCCCCAACAGTCAGCCAGAGTTCACGCAAAATATGCAACAGAGAGCACAATCCCCAAGGAATGAAGCATTCACGCGTTAGGCATATCAGGAAATGGATTAGTGCGAGGATGAAGAGGAGGTATCAGGACCAGAATTCCCGCTCCATATAGGCAGCTCATGTCTGGATTCAGTGAAAAACGTGGTGCTTTCTCAACGGGCTGTCATAACGGAATTTGTCCCAAAGAACGTTTTCGCACAGCAGACTAATACACCAGCGTGTTTCGCTATCATCCTCCCGTCGACTGGTTCGCTTGCCCTTGGAGTATGTATTTCTATTTTTATGGCTAGAACCTTGCGGTTGAGTCTGAACGTCTGACCCTTCCCCCAAATCGCGTGTTCGTTCTGTTGCTCTTTTATTCGTTTTCGTTCATCTTTATTCCCCTCCTCTTCATCACTTTGTCTTTCCTTTCCGCATCTCTTCTTAATTTCTGGTCTTGTTTTGGCTTCTCCTTCTACTTCCTTCCCAGGGTGTGCCTCAATCGCCCGATACACCAATTCCCGTTCATAGCTCCTTTCGTCGTGCCTGTCGACCTTGTAATCGCTCACTGCGCTGGCTTCTCACAGCTCTCGTACCCCTGTCGACTATCAATAGAATTACGTAGGCATATCCTCTGCAAAGAAGGCCCAGTGGCTGGCATGAGGTGCTTGCAAGATATCGCTGTTACCAACAATGTGTAGAGAAGACAAGGAGCAAGCAGAGGCCGAGTACACCACCAGCTCGAAGAGAGTTTCCGAGGGAGTTCGAGTCAAGTGGATACCTCTATGGACGTGACATATTCAGCGGCAAGTCTATTGATCTTGATAGCTCTGCCGACTCCAGGACAGAAATATATTGCGCAGTCAGGGACCACCTCACATAGGTCTCTCGCCTCGGGCTTTCATATCACTCCAGTGGACTGATTTCCCATGACCTTCTGTCTTTTTGTCGAAACTCAACGTTGTAATGCTCAAACGGTGGCCGTTGAACCACCATAAGAATGGATCTATCACCACTGTCAGCAACAGACCATATCCTCCTGCAGGAAGTCCTCCAGGCGAATTGAGATAGATACTCACATCGATATCATAACACCCCGACGGCGTCTCATAATCATACGCCCCCGTGTTCACGTACAGATCATTCGCCCCCGTCGAGTTGTCAGGGCACACATAAAAAGCCGCCGTGTTCCCCCTGTCCACGTCCGGATCGACCCATGTCACCGTGTCCCCCGAGAACGAGAAATTACCGTACGTGTTCCCCGTCGAGTTGAACCACGTCGACAGGGCCCGCTGCGTCTTGTCCGCGGGGTCCTCCACCCACATGTACAGGGCGCCGTCCGTGCCCGACCCGGTGTTGTAGACGAGCTGGCCATCGATGATGTTGAACTGCCCCGCCGTGAGGGGGCTGTCCATGAGGGCGTCGGCGGGGATCGCGGTCGGGAGGGTCTGGAGGTAGGAGTGATAGTATGGCGTCTCGACGGCGCGGATCCAGTACCAGCCCGAGGAGAGGGTCGACGTGCCCGAGGGGGTGACGGTCGCGGAGGCTGTGGATGCCGTTGCTGGCGCTGATGAGGTAGAACTGGAGCTGGTGCCTGCTACCGTGGCAGTAGTGGCCGTGGTCGATGCCGGAGTGAACGATAGGCTCGTGGACAATACGCTCGTGGATGATGCCTCCCCGGTCGTTGTGCCAGGTATACATTGGTAGTAGTACGCATTATAATCGGTACAGACATACCCCGAGACGCAGGCCGTCGGGCCAGTGTAGCCGCTTCCTCCGCCTCGGCGTGGTGTCAGTCAACGGGGACCATGTGTCTGGGGCTCGGGCGTCTTACATTGGCCGTATGAGCCGGCTGTGCTCTGGGCTGCGACGCCTGCAGCAAGGCAAGGGAGGGTGATGAGGGTCCTCTGCTTCATTGTGGGTCCTGGCGATCAATAGGACGACACTCTAAAGCATGATGAACTTCTCGGGGGCCGCAATCTACCCTTACTTTGTAGTGCCATATGGCCCGGGCCTTTCCGCTTTTATATGACGCTCTCATACACGGTGGCAGGACCCGCGTCCGCGGAACTTGTTGCAGAATTTCCTGAAATGAACCGGGTTCTGGCGCACCGATGTTGGACCTGATAGGCCGCAACGAAGCTGTGCTGGAGATTTCTGTCGTCTGCCAGTTTAGGACGCGGACTAAGCCACGAGAGACAGATCTCTTAGGGATCGGATCGGGCCAGAAACGAGTCTTGATGGAGATTTTCCAGCCTCCTGGTGGTGTCGTGTAAATTGAAGCGGCGATGGACCCCTGGGGATCGGGCGATGATGTTCCGTCATCCCAATCCTCTCACTACCTAATTGGTCTCCAGCGTCTTGGGGAGTAATGGAGGATACTATCAATCGTGGAGTGAGGAGAACAGACAGGAATCAAAAATTAACTGTGTTAGATTTCTGTTGCCAGAAACGTCAGAGAATGAATCATTACAAGTGGATTCAGAACCATAGCTGGATCAGGAAACTTCCTTGATACATACTCGGGGGTCTTCCCGAGGACCCGCGGGGGGGGGGGGGGTTGGTCCAAAAGCGTTTGAGAGACACAACACGATTGTCTGAGTGGGACCACACCGCCGTGAGACCCTCAGTCAGCTTGGACGAGCACACTATCGAATACTTTACGGCGTGTCTTTGGTGGGACTTCAGGTTCTATGGCATCTGGCTGAATGTTACTGATCATGACCATAGCTGGGACATGTAATTATATCCATACTACCTTGGGAGTGCTGTGAGATTGAAATGATCACTGAGTCTCGGAACGCATAGAATACCTTGTATCTAAAACATGGTGACAACAGTCCGCATCATATCTTCAGGAAGCTCCTCGAATCCATTGAGCACGCACTCTCCCACAAGCCGGCATCTCACACGCTGCACGGTCGGCCCCTGCGCAAAGATCCAACTCGTATTGACATCTTCGTCCGGCCAGGAAGAGTCATCAGGGGGCTTTACGACATAAGGAACACGCGAACCGCTGATCTGGACGATCAGGTCTCCTACTTGTGCCATGGCGGGGACAAGAGCCAGCTGCTCGAAGGGGGGCTCTGTTGTGATGCAGATGGCCAGTCTCTTTCTGTCTACAATAGACTCCTCATGAATGATTGGTACCACGGCTTTGTTGTTGCCGTCAGACCAGCTAGCGGTTTGTCGTCTCCTGGCGTACAAGTGATGCTCGACTGAATGAGGCTTCTGCATCCTTGCCCGGTCTAGATGAAGAGAGAAACGTCTCGCCCGCTGATGGCATTTGATCGCGCTGAGTGTGCCACCTCCGGGGCTTGCAATTTGGAGGCTTGTATCGTCAACCGAGTAACCACTCGAATGGGAATGGACGTCGAAGGGACTGAAGAAGAGTCTTTCAACCCATAGTTCCATAATGGGATAGAAATTGTCATCTTCTTGGTTTGTGCCGACTCTCTCAGACTCAAAAGCAACCTCATCCAGTCCAGTAAGCCGTAGCGGCAATGTATACTCCTCAATTTGACCAATTATCCTGCCCGGTGTCACAATACCCAGGAAGTTGTTATGTGCAGCCCAAGAGACGGCCATACGATTCTGGCGAGCTTGCTTCTGCGTTCTTGTCTCGGCCGGGAGAGTGTCCAAGATGGTGCAATTGCTGCAATAAGAGATAATATCCTGATAATCCCAATTCGGGACCCAAGATGGCAGATATGGTCCAGGTAATAGCGACTCAGCCGCAAAGTTTACGTATGAGATGATGTCGTATGATTTCATGGCCATGATGATGTGTCTTGCGAATCTGACGTACAACTCGTAGTAGTGTACGCGGTAGTCGACGGCGAATCCAGTATCACTCGTGTCGATATCGGTGGCTATGCCCAACAAGCCAAAAATCTTGTCTCTCGCATCGGAGGCTTGAAGATATCTTGTTCTTGCAACCAGTTTCAAGATGTTCAGAGCATCTGGTGAGGTATCCAACACCTGTGGTAGCTGCCAGGATGGCAAAAGCTGATGGAGACCGTGGCTGCGCAGATACTCGCTGCGTGCCAGACTCATGTCTCGCACAATGTCTGCATTTCCGGAGTGCAGGAGACTAAAACCGTATCGGTCGTGGGGCTTCGGAGACAGTAGGATTATCGTGCAGAAGTCATACCAGGCGATTCGCCGATGGCCGCACTGTATAGATAGAACTCGGGAGACCACGGCCTCTTGAAAGACCCAAAGTCTTCGGAACCATGGTCGGGATAACACGTCGATCTCGACATCCCTCAGAGATCCGCGGAAGGATGTTAACCTCTCCAGTCTCGCAGCAACTCTATAGTCACGTTCTTGATGGCTATTCCAGGCCCAGGAGCTGTGCCGTTCGAGGAAATTCCAAGCAGAGCGACCAGTATCTCCACCGTCCTGGGCCCCAAGGTAGATAACCATCTCGGAAGCTGCGGAATATATGTCACGCATTTGTTGTACCTGGTGGTTGCGTTCGAGGAGGTCTCCCTGGTTGATGCATATAGCATCCACCCAGAGTCGGATTGCACGGTCCCGGCGGCGCAGATGACGGAGCGCTGAGTCGAGATTGGAGTTGATATAGAAGCCATGTTCCCCGATCCATATTCTACGGTTGCCTTCCTGGGTTCCCCATACGTACGAAAGGGCCGTGTACCCGTCGTCACCGCTGCGAGCTTCAGAGAGGCGTATTTCGGCCAGTTGACATCGGATATCATCTTCCCTGTCATTAGCCTCGGATACAATTAATATTCGGGTCGAATCTCGACTTGAAAAGGCCGGATAGATAGGCGAGTTTAGACAGTATGATGAAGGGCTGGGCTGTCCATCCAGTCCACTATGGGTTGTCTTTCCGTCTTCATCATGTTGTCCTTCTCATTCTTCTCGTCAGGGTTTCCCATCGCACCCAGTCAATTCTTCGTATGTGGTACGTCTATTGTAAGGTTTCGTCTAGTTTGAAAGGATCTTTGACGATACCTACTTAGGTGGGTAGGTTCTTACGTATGGGCTTTTCTTGCAAGGAACAATGAGATACCAGTCTGGCCTCCATTGCGAGGGGCAACGTAGTTCGAGAGAGGAAAAAGTAAATGTGCAGTAGGAAGATGACGCCAAGCGAGGCTCTGCTGTGGCTTGTGCTGGACGCGTGTGTGCTGACATGACCTCGGAGGCCGCTGCATGCTGTAGCGAATCCATCTCGTGCCATTCCCATTGGCGTACTTTCAACCAGTAGATATGCGGATGGTATCTCTAGCAATATATGTAAAAAAGATCAAATCTTACCTGCTGGGCTTTTTTTCCTTTCTTTCTGCTTTCTTATACTGTGCTCTATCTGCGAAATTGTGCTTACTGCTTGGTGTTACTGTTGAATATTGTCTGTATTCTCAGACAAGGGAGGGAACTACTATTTCATCATCTGGCGCGGCATCGCCTTCATTATCGTTCCGTTTCTGAGCAACATCATTTCGTGTCCCCTTGTTATGGCCTGGACTTTAGCCAAGGATTCTGATAGCTACTATATATGGTCAATCATTTAGTGTATCGCCATGGTCCATGGTAGCGGCATTGAACAAAGGAGGCTTGCCCATTCCGTTTCCCATACGTTGTTGTGCGGCTCAAACATTCACGGGCTTTGAAACGTTGACGGACTTGGAAACGGATCCAACATAATGAACAGCCTATGACAGGTTCTAGGTTACAAGTGGCACTTGCAACTTAACGGGCTGCACTGTTTCTTGAGCAAGTAGAGACCCTCAAGCAGATCCTTGATATCATCGGATATACAAGGCAGATGGAAGAGTACAGCGGCCCAGTCTAGTAAGTGCCCTTGGATGCCTTTTGCCGTCTAATTGTTTATTCTATTTTATTTTTATTTGAAAATATCCCATCTTTTTTGCGCCCTGTAAAAGGTAACGATCCTCACCTAAAACTACGCCAGAAGGGCGCCAAAACTTGGTGCGGCGCAGCCCATGATCATATGACACGCCCGACTCGAAGGAAAGGTAAATAATATGCTAGAAAGCACAGTTTCAAGGGCGGGAATTGTCATACAGAAATTTTCTCTCGCTCGAGGTACCCCTAATAAGGATAGTTGACAAAGTATCGCATAGCGGCCAGTATTTCTCGTGCCTCGTTCCTTGGCGTTCGTAGCTGCTGCTAGCACCACCACTGCACAAGTCAAGTCGCCCCCATCAAGGCGCTTATCGACGATCACGGGATGTTCGTCTTGACGGATATCTCATAGCTTGACAGAACGTAACCAATCATGGTGGCTGCTATTGTGCTGCTTGAAGATCGGCGAATGGCCATCGGGCTGGATCCCAGCCTAGGGGAGTCTGGACGATCTATGATGAGAGCAATGACAGCGGGCACCAACCAGCATGTCAAAGCCAAGCTCGATCTAGATTTAGACAAGACCGGAATTTTTTTTGGCTTCAAATGACCCTCGATCCGCCCATATCCGTGACTATTTTCCAGCCGAGGCTCCCCATCTGACCAGGCAACACCCTGATTCCTAGCTACTAAACACAG
This sequence comes from Endothia cerciana, assembly GCA_026119935.1. Lineage (NCBI taxonomy): Eukaryota > Fungi > Ascomycota > Sordariomycetes > Diaporthales > Cryphonectriaceae > Endothia > Endothia cerciana. The sequence goes on along the minus strand of JALRMH010000044.1, from coordinate 64,755 downwards.
ACTCGCGTGGCGAGATCACTTCCCTCAGATCGTATACTGAGGCTGAGATCGCTCGCTTGGAGACATGTGAAAGTGCAGGGTTTAAGTGACACGACTACGGACACGACAGACAGAAGTACTAAGGGTGCTGCAGGCCGCAGACGCAGGGAGAATGCCAAAGGGGTTTCAGGCGCATCCTCTCCGAAGTCTGCACATCCTCAGAGCCCTTTGCCGCTATCGAGACTCTACACAAGGGTGTCTCTTCCATGTACAAAGTCTCATCCCAAGGCAACAACACCAAGGACCCGGACAACCTGGAGGAGCAGCTTGCGAAGCTGAGGGTCGCGGAACGGAACCTTTGAGCCCTTTGCGTCTTTTTATGCCCTAGGGACTATGTGAAACTCTCTGGGCTACTTGGCTCATATGGGCTTGTCATTAAATTTGGTTTTTGTGTTTTCGAACCATGAAGTCTCGTCACTTTCAATTTGAGCCACCAGGTCTCAACACTCCGAGCCTTGGACAGCACAAAGAACAGCAGCTCACTACTTCACGGTAGCCATCATGGCTACCAGACTCAAACTTTCCTTTTCCTTCCAGAGCCGCCGAGGAGCCCGCGACGAGCGCCCCTCGCAGGTACACAGGCAGTACCAACCAGAATATTTTCAGAACCACCCCATCTCGCCGGAAGATATTGATGACCACCGCCGAGCGTCCCTGCAAGAGGCTCGAGACTGGCTCGTCTCCACTATCAGCTCGCAGGACCGCTTTGCCAGCCACATGTCTCTCATCCGGATCAACTGCCCTCACACCTTGAGCGAGCTGCACGCGCTCGGCAGCCTGCCCAGGTCCGAGGGCATCGCCGAGTGCCGCAAGCTCGTCCGCGTGCCCGTCATCCACGACGAGATCTGTATGTTCATATGGATGCAGCTCGCAGAAAAAGCCCGCGATCCAGACTTTGCCGACCGGTCCGCTGAGGAGAGAGCCGCCGAAGGGAGGTGCCGGCCCCAGACCGAGGCCTTCTTTGAACACTTGGATGAGCGCTTCTGCTTCGACCGCCCGGCGTCTATGCCCGCGAGACGCAGGAGGAGGGATAGCTCTCCAGTTTCTCCAACAGAAAAGATAGGGAAGACCACTTCGTCGTCGTCAGTGAGCCCGCGGCGGAGATCATCAAACAACCATGTCTGCCATGTTTGTCATGGTGATAGTAATCCAGAACAGGATAAGGTATCGGGGGACATCTGAGATGAAGTGGTAGACGTGACGCGTGGTCGACTTCTAGGCCGCAGTGGGACATCATACCGAAACCAGACACCCAGGACATCAGTGGTTGCATATTCCCGTTCACAGAAGTCCTTCAACGCGAGCCAGAATAGCAGTTACATCAGCTCCAAAGTCTGGCCCCGAGAACACGAGAGACCTACGAATAGCTCCAGAGCGTCCAGTGTTGACCAGTTCCGGGGAGGCCGTCTCACGGGGAGGCTGGGGTCTGTCGTTGAGGGAATCGGAAAGACTGTTGGGACTGCGTTGGGTGGGAGTTTATCGCTTGGCTACGGAGGACAGCCGTATCAGAGCCGGTCGAAAATGTCACTGTGAAGTGGATAGAGATGAGGGATGCATGTGTAAGCGTGGCTCTGGGCTATGGCTAAGCTGCAATGACGGGCGGCAAGCTTGAGCTGTACAGGACCCAGGGAGCCTGATAGCGAAGATGGAACACTGCCAGAGAAATTGCGAATGATGATTTTTCGTGGATAATTGATAGTGTTCGCTTGTCATATTTATCCAGAAACTAGTCGTCGAGCTCTAGGCCATCAACCTTGCCGAGGAAGTCGCCCTTGGCACCCCTGAGTAATTCATCCATATCGACGGTGCCATCGGCGATATACTTCTCGCTGACACCAGTGTTGACTCTCTTAGATAGCAGATGCTTCAGCTGCGCTCGCAAGGCACCGACCTCTGCCTTCGACAATCCTCTTGCCTCGTCCTGCTTCGCCTTCCTACCGCTGCCTCGGCCGCCCCACTTGCCCATCTGCTCCATATCCTCGCTGTCATACTCAACACCAAGCTCCTCGGCTGCGTTCTTCATCCAGTCGTCCTCCTTGCTACCCTTCTCCTTCGCGAGCTGAGTATCGGCTATCTTCTTTGCCAGTGTCACACGCTCCTTCAAGCGGTTCACAAGGCGCCGGTCGATGTCGATCGTCTGCACGAAGAAGTCGGTCTTCTTCCCGCCCGAAGGAGACTTTGCCGAGGCGTGGACCTTGGCAATCAGTCTTCGTGTGGGTACTACTTCCTCTGGCGCACAGAGGAGAACGCTGAGGCCGGACTTGTCTGCTCTTGCCGTGCGGCCGGAACGGTGGACGTAGGCATCGGCAGCGCGAGGGACATGGTAATGTATTACGGCGTCGATGCCCGGAATGTCAAGACCGCGAGCGGCTACATCCGTGGCAATGAGGATGGATGCTATTCCGGGCTTTGCCCCTGTGAAGCGCTCAACGGATCTTAGGCGGGCCTTTTGTGGCATCTGGGAGTGGAGGGCGTAGACGGGGATATTGAGGTTCTGAAGCATGGGTACGAGACGGCGGGCGGCGCTGATGGAATTGGTGAAGACTAATGTGCGCTGTGTGGATTGCAATAGTAGCAGGGAGTAGAGGTAGAGGTCCTAGGATAAGGTCAACAAATTATTCCAGATCGTGATTTTGAGGGGGAGCAGGGCAGCGTACCTTCTCCATGGCACCGCATTCTACCAGGCCTTCCTTGAGCCCCTGAGCCATTTGTGACACTGGGTTCACGTCAACGAACTTTGGCTTTTCTTCCCTAAAGTTCAGCCTCTTCAGCAGATACTCCATAGACTGCGCATCGCTCATCAAGTCGAATTTGCCCTTGCCAGCCAACTTCTGCTGGAGGCCCTTGTTGAATGTAGCAGAGAAGACGAGAGTCTGTCTTGGAAATAGCTCGGGCTCGTCATCATCCTCGTCGACCGTAATTCTATCGATTGCCTGGAGAATTTCCTCGGCTTCTTTGAAGTGTCCCTCTGTAAGGAGACGATCTGCCTCATCCACCACCAAGAAGCTGACTTTCTTGAACGATTCCAGCAGTGTACTGCTCGAGCTCAACACCTCCCACAGGCGACCTGGAGTTCCAACCACAATGTCTGCCTTCTCCAGCTGCCGCTGCTGCTTCAGCACCGACAGACCACCGGTGACAGAACAAACATACGGTGCAGTAGGTAGACCGGCACACAGCTCCTTAATGTGGCTCGTAAGCTGGTGAGCCAGCTCCCTGGTTGGTGACATGATCAAGCCGATTGGTGAACCATCATTCTCAGCGTCACCCTCCTCTTGTCTCAATAGCCAAGCCTCCACAATCGGTATTGAGAAAGCTAGCGTCTTCCCGGACCCTGTGGAAGCTTTTCCGATGACATCGTGACCGGCGAGAATCTTCGGTATAGCAGCTGCTTGTATCTTGGAGGGCTTGGTAAACTTGAGCCTTGCGAGCGAGGACAACATCCGGGGTGACAGATCGAGAGGCACCCAGGCAGACATGTCGACATCCTCGGCAGCGTCTTCTGCCACAGCCTCGCCGGCCGTGGTAAATATGTTGCTCTCCAACTCTGGATCCTCCTCAGGCTGTGCTAGCCCTGCTGTCTTCCTTTCTTTCTTCCCCGTCTTATCGCCCTTCGCCTGCTGTTTCTTGTCTGCCTTTTTGGTTTTCGGTTTTGCTCCGGAGTCGGAAGGCGCGCGCTCGTCTCCAGCCTTGTTCGTCTTCTCAGAGCTCTCGGGCCCATCATCGAAACCCTCGAATTCTTCACTGTCCAACTCGGGGTCCACGGCGGCAACAAATTTGACGGTGTTGCCGTTGCGCACGACATCGACACCAGTGACTTCCTCCAGACCGAAAAATCCCTCGGCATCGTCAAACATCTCAGGTATATCGACGGTCTTCCATGGTAGGTTGTTGGCCTCGATGGCTCGCTTCGGCCTCGCGGCTGCTGTTGCGCTCTTCTTCTGGCCGGCCGCACCTTTTCTTCGCTTCTTTTCCGGGGCGGTGGCGGCAGCTGCTGCCAGCTTCCTCTTCTTCATGTTGTCAACCACCGTGTCTCGAGAGCTCTGCACTTTTTGTTCGTAGTCGTGGTTTGGCGCAGCGAGGTGTCGCGAGGGGTCGACATCGCGAAAAAATTGGGTTTGCAAAAATAAAGTGGGCCCAGGCTGATCGTCCGCGCCAGGCCATAGGCTTATCGATGAGCCCCTACGGCAACCCTTGCCAGCGGATTTTTCAGTAACCACAGGCGCTAGAGTCTCTTCATATAGCGTTCACTTTGTGAAGCTCTCCTCAAGCTTTTTCAGTCTGAACTTATAATTCGTGACGATGGGCAAGTCTTCGAAGGACAAGCGCGATGCCTATTACCGGCTCGCAAAGGAGCAGGGTTGGCGTGCTAGGAGTGCATTCAAGCTGTTGCAGCTGGATGAAGGTACCAATATCAACCTGGCGTCCATCATGGTTGCCGACTGACCAGCTGCACAGAGTTCGATCTCTTCAAGGATGTCACACGTGTGGTAGACCTCTGCGCTGCCCCAGGAAGCTGGTCGCAAGTACTGTCCCGGGTCCTCATCAAGGGCGAGAAGTTTGGCCGGTCAGCATGGCAGGACAAAGAGGCCAAGTTTCGCCAGCAGATGCTACGCGTCTTCGCTCCGGAGAGGACTGCCGCTCTCCCAGAGCTCGATGTCCCACGGGCTGATGAGCCAAGGCCTCGAAAGGATGTCAAGATTGTAGCCATCGACCTGCAGCCCATCAGTCCCTTGCCGGGAATCATCGCCCTCCGTGCAGATATCACGCATCCTGCTACTGTCCCGCTTCTTCTGAAGACCCTTGATCCGGATTATGACCCCAGCAGTATGGCCCAGCAGGCCTCTCACCCGGTCGACCTAGTCCTGAGCGATGGTGCACCAGACGTCACCGGCCTCCACGATCTGGACATCTACGTCCAGTCCCAGCTCCTCTTCGCCGCGCTCAACCTGGCCTTGTGCGTGTTGAAACCGGGCGGGAAGTTCGTGGCCAAGATCTTTAGGGGCAGGAATGTCGATGTGCTCTACGCACAGCTGAAGCTGTTCTTTGTAAGGGTGGTTGTGGCAAAGCCCAGGTCATCAAGAGCCAGCAGTATCGAGGCCTTCATCGTCTGCTTGAACTTTCAACCGCCATCTGGGTTCATTGCAAGCTTGGACGAGCCGCTTGGCGTGGGCCACAGACTGCCAGAGATGCTGAAAGAGAGAACATCACAACTATCAATCATTCCGACTGCGACGTTGCAAAACCCTACAACTGGTGCTTGGGATTGGACACCCGACAATGGGGCTCAGTCACGGGAAGACGGCGTTGTCGAGGTCGAGATCGAGGATGAGACAGAGGCTGACGAGAACGATGTCCGATGGATCGCACCCTTCATTGCATGTGGAGACCTATCTGCATTCGACTCTGATGCATCTTACCAACTACCGGAGGACCATGTCACGCTCGATCCTGTTCAACCGCCCACAGCACCACCATACAAACGAGCCATTGAGATGCGGAGAGCAGCTGGAGGCGCATACGGCAAAACAGTAAAGAGCTGAAGCCCGTCCAAGATCTTGCTCGGGCGATTAGTCTCTAGCACTCCCGGACTTCTCTAGCCCCCGTGCAGAGATGGACCTAATGGGCGACTGCCGGTCCCTTTTTCTCCAGCAATCTCAAATTGGGGTTTGAGTTCGCCTCGAAGAAGTCTACCGTACCAAAGATCTTCTCGTACAACCTCAGGCTCTCCGGACTGCTCGAGAGGATCCACAAGGCCCTGAGCTCCGGCCACCCACCCAAGACTTCGTTCAGGCACTTCATCAGGAACGTTCCGAGCCCTCTCTGCTGGTGCTCCTTCAGTACGTACACGTCTGTCAGGTAGCCGAATGTGACGCGGTCGGTGATGACTCGGGCAGCGCCTATCATGGTGCGTCCTTGGGAGCCTGCAATGGGTCAGTGGACGAAAGGTGTGAATATGGCAAGTGCAATTGGTTGCTCGATATTGCTCACCTTCGACGCTATAAAGGGCTAGAATCAGGCAGTTATCGACCATGGTCTTGAGGCGGTCGTCGGGCAGTGCGCTCGCCCACCACAGCATGTCTGAGCCAAGGGCTGCATTCAGGGCTTGGAGATCAAGTATGCTTGGGTCCGTGGAGCACATGTACGTAGCATCTGGACCTTGTTGCTTCCAAACCCGGGGGCCCGCCATTGTGTAGGAAGGGAATTATCTCTCCGGCTGCCGAACTCTAGCAAGTTGTGTCGGTCCAAACTGAAATGTCTAGAGCATCAGAATCGAGTATGTTGGCTCATAAGTCCGTGGCGTTGTTCAAGGCAATGTTGCAACCCGCCTTTGAAGTGATTCGGGATTGCCTGGACCTGCTCGGCAGTGCGCAAACGAGCCGTGTTGTAACCCAGGACCGCTCAATATTCCGTTGAGTCACCGCAGGATCATCTTCCCGACTCCCTATTAGTAGGTGCATCCTTAGATCCTGCCCACAGGGTAGGCGCATGTGTATCAGCATGCACGTCTGCGTTAAGCTCCGGGTCGACCAGCCCTGCCTGACCGCTATCGGAGTCGGTTGCGACGCCGCCATCCCGGCGGCACTCTGCCGTTTCTCAGCCCCTCGGCGCTCCGGGGCAGACACACAGATGGATGGGCGACAATTTGACGTGAATTATCATGTTCCCTCGAGCCCGGCCAACCCAAGTTCGGCACTTGGGCCCCGTCTTTATGAGGCGTGTCACTGCCTTTTGAATGTTTCATGGCCCGCCTTTCCTTAAACCCAACCACACGTGTTGAAGGGTCCCCCAGCTCCAACTATATTCTCGATAAGCATGTCAAGCCTGCCTCTTCTGTCCTTCAAGGACATAACCGTATCTGCAGCTGCCACGGAATCGTCGAAGATTGGCATGTGTATTGCATGCAAACTTTGAACGATTTTAGGTCCTAGTCGACGTAGGAAGCTAGCATACGTCCATTCAAGCATTTGTAGATGAGATCGGCCCTAACGGCAAACTGAATTGTACATATATCCTCAGGTAGGTCTATAGGTGTCTATGTTTATGCTGTCCTCTGCAACCTTTGCGAAGCTGCGAAATCATCAAACCATCAACGACCTAGTGTTATCTTACTCTGTTCGATCTCACTATCTACATGTATTGTAACTGATCGGCTCTTTTGAAAATGCGGCAGAAGAGAACACACGGGCAGAGGGTGGGAGCGATACAATAACTTATAGGCCTCTCCACGATTGAAAATTCCGATCGGGATTTGAGAGTCAGTGATGGTTTTTTCCGGTGATTCATTTTCTTCTTCTTTTTTTCCTTCCTTTTTCTTCTTCTTCTCGAATCCCGTGCCGCAGCACCACTCCTGGACCTCTCCTATGCTTTTATCATGGCCTCATCAGCCTGTGCCAACATACCACGTACGCCGCTACGAGCTTGTCTCATGCTGAACAAGGCGTCGTCACCACGTACAAGTCCGGCAATAAACACCTACATGGAAACGTTGAAAAGTCAGCTCGAGAGAGTTGAAGGAAGGTGATAGGAATCTCGCATCGGCCTGAAGCGAGCTCAGAACTCACGCTGCCATGTCTGTCATTTGATTTTAAAGATATCCCAGAGACCTCTCCAGCTATCTAGAAACAGTGCTCCTGGAGTGCATCAGGACATAAAGTGACACACTAGAGACGCTCTAGAATATTTCCCGTTTGGAAACGATCTTTACAAGTTTCTACGAAGTTCACAGCTAGACTGGCAGCTAGCGACGCAACCCTGGCGAGCTAGACACCTGTCCGGTGGAAAAGGCAAAGAAACGAAACCATACACACACTCAATCTCTAGTAGAATTGACCAAATGCGATCGAAGCGAGCCCCCGGAACATGCAGCGGAGAGCAGTCTATTTCATCTTTGTATAGTATACGAGGATTTTCTTGATACGGTTTCACACTTCAACAGCACACCTCACCGTTCTGGAAATGGTCAATAATTCAAAGCTGGTCATATTACACCTTATCGGAAGAAGTATCGTGAGATCCGTCGTGTGTGTGACCTGGAGAAGATAGAACACAGACGTCAGCTAGGGAAAGCTAGGAACGGTCCGTCAAGCACCTATTTTAACTCCCAAATAATTGTTGTCAACTCCTGGCACCAGGCTGAAATCGTGTCGCTGTGAAATTGAGAATATCTCTGGTTCGAGATGATATATAACAAGAGACAGCCGTCCACTTGGACAGGATACTTTCTTCTCTCGTTCAAACAAACCCTCTGAAATCTTTGACTGAAGTGCAACCGGTCTTTATCCTCTCGAATCACCACGTGGAGATCTGTAGATCTACACCAGTGCCACAACATCAACCAACCCCAAACCAGACTTACTTATCTCATCGACCCAGATCATCCGTCGCCATGAAGCTTTCCAGTTTGACCCCCGCATTGGGCTTGCTGGTCAGCTCTGTTGCATCAGTCCCAGCAATGAGTCCCTTTACCCCTGAGCAGCTTGATGCGGGCTGCACAATCCAGCTTATCCCGTTCCGCCCTGAGTGCCACGCCAACAGGAACGGCAAGGCTCCGGCCCCGTCGTCCAGGCCAAATATCGACTTCGGGTGCACTTGGGATGACGGTCACTCCTGGCTGCCCAAGTGTCACTTCCGCTTTGGGGACCGACACCACACAACCTCACCAACCACCAGCGGCCATGTCTTCAACCCAACCAAGACATCGAGCATGCCCTCACCAACCACACTGTTGACGCTCACCCGGCCTAGCTCGGCGCCAAAATCGAGTCTCTCTTCCCCATCGTCCTCCTTCTTCCTCCCATCCTCACCCTTACCACCCTCACCTTCACCATCCTCGTCCTCAGCCTCACCATCCTCGGCCTCGACGTCCTACCTTTCACCAACCACTCCCGCCTCTTCGTCTACATCGTCTACTTCCACCTCTCTCCCAGGTCAGCCAGGCGACGACATCGAGAAAGCGCTGAACGGCACCAACGTCGGTGAGATTATCAACCACCTCGAGCCGGACGAGCAGAAACGGCGGGACCTGGCCATAGGTCTCGGCGTCGGTCTGGGAGCCGGTATCCCCTCTGCTGCACTCCTCGGCTGGCTCGGGTCTCATGCCATTGCGGACAAGATAGGCCCCATCCTCCGAGGCCTGCGGAATGGTGGCACCGACACCGCCGGCTTGGCAGAAGCCCTCGCAAACACCCCCGGCATCCAGGGCGCGGAAGCTGGCGCCGAGGGCGCAGGACAGATCGCCGAGACAGGATCGATCATCGGGGGCGAGGGAGCCGGTACTTGGGCAGGTTTGGCCCAAGGTGAGGCAGGACCATCTGTTCCACCGGTCAGACCTGCCTTCGAGGAGATAGCATTCGACGAATTACCACTGGACTACGACCCACAACTGTTTCTCGATTCGGTCATCGAGAACTCACAGGGCCTCGCCAACTCGCTGGGTGCCGCCGGGGTCCCCGCTGCCGAGACCAACGCCGTCCTCACTTCCGTAACGGAATCCATCCACGCAGTGGGCGGCCCTCCTGCTGGAGAAGCTGCCATCAGCGCCGCCGTTGATGCTATCGTCGGAGCTACTACAAAAGGGAAGGCTGTGGCCGGAAGCGGAGGTCCACCGGCTGCCGTGGCCGCGGCTCGGGCCGTTGTTGATGCCTTCGAACAACACGCCGTCGAGGTCGGCAACTTGGGGAAGGCGGCACTAGAGGCGGCATTCGCAGCTGCCACGGCGCCTGCCGGCCAAGTAGCGGGATCCATCACTGGGGCGTTGGGTGCTATGTTGGATGGGGCTGGAGGGGCCGGGAGCATGGCATGGGAGACTGGTTCAGCCGCCTGGTGGCAAGTTTACCAGCAGCTCACAGCAACCATACCAGCGGCGGCCGGCCTGGGAAGCCAGCTTCCAGTCCTCGACGCCGCGATCCAGGCACATGCGTTGGCCGAGTCTTCGCAGAATCTGTGGACATCCCTCAGCAACATGATCTGGAAAACACTCAGAGGCACCATCGGGCAAGGCCTCAGCGACGACACAGGCTCAGTGTCTGATATTGCGGACGTACTCTCCATCGGCCCCCCACCTCCGGCCTCGGCTCCCGGAGGCCAGATTGAAATTCCGGAATCCCCCTCTGCCGGGTCGTCGTGGACTTCTGCCATCACCCCTAGTCTTTCTGGTTCGTCCGCCGGCGACCCTGGGACAGCCCCTGGTTGGGGTGCGGATGTTGAAGGCGAGATCGGAAATCCGGGATCGCCCTCTGTTGGTCCGGAGTGGACCTCTGGAATCACCCCCAGCATCTCTGGTTCGTCCGTTGGTGCTCCCATAAGCGAGCCGTTGTCCCCTGGCTCTCTCCAGTCACCGGCTGACGGTTCTGACCCGGGCACTTTATCGTTTACAGCCTATAATGATTATCAGGGGACAAGCGACGTCGAGATCGACCTTCGGGAAGGTGAGATCCTCACCGATGTCACACTCACTCGCAATGGATGGGCCCACGGTACAAACACCCTCGGCCGCACTGGGTACTTCCCAGCCAACCGCGGAAAAATCGAGCAGCTCCCTTGGCCAAAGCAGGAGGGACCTGGGCTGGAGGGACCCCAGCAGAAGGGACCTAAGCAAGAGGGACATCAACAGGACGGATCCCAGCAGGACGGGCCTCAGCAGGGTCCTAAGCAGAAGGGACCTAAGCAGGAGAACTCTAAGCAAGATGAGTCTCAACATGGCGAGCCTAACCAGGGCTCGAAGCACGAGGATCCTCACCAGCCGGCCGGGCCCAAGAAGGATGAGCCTCAGAAGACTGACTCTCAGCCAAGCAAACCAACAGTAGAGGCACCCAAGAGCACTGAGGCCCCGCCGGCCCAGCCCCAGAAGGCAGAGCCCGAGAAGACTGAGGCTCAGCCGGACAAGCCCAAGCTGGAGCCTCAGGAGCAACCACCCTTGATGCAGGCGAAGCCCAAGGAGGACCCCCAGAAGACAGAGCCTGAGAAGACAGGGCCCGAGAAGACAGGGCCCAAGAAAACAGAGGCTCAGCCGGAGCAGCCCAAGGACGAGTCCCAAGAACGGCCGCCCTTGATGGAGGCGAAGCCCAAGGAGGAGTTGCCGCCCTCATTGGCCGGAAATCACATGCTGTCCGGACACCACATGCAGCCGCCGTTGATGGAGGGGCCCCAGGAGGAGAAGCCTGGCGAGGAAATGTTCCTGATACTAGATGATGAGGAGATGAACAGTATGGTGAACGGCGTCATGAACCACTTCGTGGCCGAGACTTCGCCGCAGGACAAGATCGAATACTTCACGGCCCTCGTAGCCCACCCGGACGCCCTGGCGAAGGCCCTCAAGGCTCTCCAACAGGGCATCGACAAGACATACGAGCTACTGGCCGACCTCGGCCGCGAACATAACGGCAGGCTCCCGACCCTTCATGACATCGAGCTCTGGCGGCTGATGAACAAGACCCTGACGGAGGATCTCCTGCGTCTGAAGAGGTTCGTCGCGGTCCAGGCGCTAGCAAAGGGGGTTTCCTCCCGTCTCAAGGTTGGGGATGCCTGGCCATGGTAAGCAGCTCGGAGCGCAGATTGGATGGATATTGGGCAATGTGCCGGTCCAGAGATTATCAGTTATGAACTTGGACTTCCGTACATCAGATAGGTTGAGAGAGAGAGACAAGTGATAGAAAAGAAAGCAGAAATCAGAAAAAATGTGCTCCCCACCTGTCCCGTCAACCGTGATCCACCGAAGCAATGATAGAGCGGCGAGGGAGCTCTCAGTCTGGCAGGTTCCGCTTGCCGGTATGATCACACTTTGTATCATGCCCGCCCTAGGGCGCGTCGTCGACGAGTCGCCGTTGACGACTGTGTTTGTGAGGCAGCCCCCCGAAGCAAGAACGGCGGGCGGTCAAAGAGACAGTGATCCCGCCCGGGCTTGAACCGGGGACCCTCAGTGTGTTAGACTGATGTCATGGCCAACCAGACCACAGGGACCCCGTTATCAGACATGATGAACGATGGGTTATCTGGCCACTTTGGTTGGAATCTGGAGGTCGGGCGGCACTGCTGTCGGTGATGAGGTCTGAGGGACACACGGCGGCGGCGAGACGTGGGCTCCGGTCGATCCGGCAGCTGCTTCGTCGGTGTTCTCGGCGACTAAGACGAGAAGCTCACCACGGCAGGAACCAGAAGAACCCCCTTGGTGACCAAGAAAGAAAGGTGCGAGCCCGGGAGGGCAAGCTAGGAATATACAGATGTGAAATTGCAGACACCTCTGTCTAACGGGGGTATTTGCTCCAGAGCAGAACAGCAAGTCAACTATGTACACAGTGCTGCCGGTGATCCAACCATGCCCTCAGCAAACGACGGAACAGAAAGGAAAACCCATTGACCCCGTCATGATATCCGTAGTACAACAGAGAAAGTTAGAACGTAACGGGATGTCCGCTGTCCCATCGTCCAACCATACCCTACATATCACCATGAGTCCAATCCCAGCATAGCATAAACCTCGTCTCGAGCCGCCACGTAATGCGAGGCGCTATGAGGGTAGGGCCCGTGGCATGCACGCCCCGTTCCTGTTACTTAAGAGAAACTCCGCCGCTGGCCGGTGACAAGACCCCCTGGCCTGCGGCCCGTCTGGCTGGGTCGTGCCCATCGAGGAACCTACCACACACCTTAAGCACGTCATATGTCGTGAGCATGGTTCGGGAGATGTCATGCGTGCATGGCCAAAACATATAAGCACCATGCCCTCATACCTCTTCTGCCTGGCCCTGCCTCCTTGCTCGTTTTCGTCTTCCTGAGTCTCACTTGGTGATGCGCAGAGGCCGTTGCGCCCAGAACTTCCCCTGTCCCCCACTATATTCGACCATTTCTCGCAGATCGTACCCGCCACGCAACGAGATCCATCAATCCGACGTTACGTCCACGACCTTTGAGCCATGGAATTTGCGTCTTAGGCGTGGCCTGCGGAGGTGGCGTACTCGCCAGCATACATCGCCTCGTCACTACTCCCGCTGCCCTCGCTCCCGTCCCCCTCCGGGGTCCGCGGGCTGTGCATCCCACTCGGGACACCGCTACCACCGCTGATACCAATGTCCATACCGCCGCCACCGTTGACGCCGATCATACCCAGCCCGCCACCAAGCCCATAGCTCCCGCCGAGCGCGAGGAGACTCGACCTCCTCGCGCCCGCGGACCCGGCGATCCCCGTCATGGACCCGGAGCGGCTCATGCTGGGCTTCTCGGGCAGCTTCTTGAGCAGCCCCGTCGAGATGTCGAGCATCCCCATCGCGAACTCCGTCAGACCCTTGCCCTCACCCGGTTTCGACGACACGGATAGGGTCCACCTGTACTCGCCCAGGCGGCGGCGGTACCACTCCGCCTCCTCGCGGCCGGGGCTCGTCGCCCACAGCAGCGAGCCGAAGGTCCCGATGAGCGCAAAGTTGGTCTTCGAGGCAAAATACCAGAATGCTCGGAGGTGCGAGGGCGTGAGGCGGTTCACAAAGTCCATCGCAGAGATGAGCCTCGCCTTCGCGGCGTTGCGGCAGATGTGCAGGACGTAACTGTCGCTCGCGGTACTGCCGGATGGTGAGGCGGCGGCGACACCAGGCGGGTTGTTGGGGGATGCTAGGTTCGGATGCGTGGTGGCCAGCGACCGCACGATGCGTCTGTGTAGGGTGATCTCCGTCGCGAAGTAGCCGAGGTGTAGGTAGCCTATGCTGCTCAGGCGGTTGGGGTTGGAGTTCGCCACGGGGGTCTGATACGTCGAATCCATACGAATCGACGCGGGCAGCGCGGCGTACCACTCCTTCAACTTCAGCTGGATCGGTTTTGCCAGGGACAGGACGAGGTGCGTCCCCTGCGCGCCGGCGTTGCTCACGTTCTGCATCGCCTGCAGGGTATAGAAGGTCTCGAGGATTTCGGCGAGGATCTGCGACAACTGGATCATCTGCATGAAGAGCACGCGGCCCTTCTCGATGTCCTGCTTGGCGTCGACGTCGTCCTCGTCCCATTCTACGTCCGGGAAGTCGTTGCCGCCGAGGGGCAGGACGGCCCACTGGCTGGCGAGGATGTGCGAGGGCCGTCCGTGTACGAGCGCGCCCCATTTGTCCTGCATATAGAGGCCCCAGGCGAGCCGTTTTCGCAGACCCTTTTCCCAGAGGGGGATCTTCCAGTTGGAGCAGTCGAGGTGCAGGCCGAGTTCCTGGGCGATGGCGATCAGCTGGGCTGTCGGTGCCCACTGATCACCTTCGGGTCTTTGCGAGAGCAGCAGGCCGGCCTGCACCGTCGACAGCTTCGGTCGGTACATTGCGTCTGGGAGAGTCGTCCGGACCAACCTCTCCAGATCCCTGACATTGGGCCGAAGCTGTGACGACAAGTCGTCGTCCTGATCCCACCAGTTGATGGCCAAGATGTACATTGCAGCCAGGAGCGGCGGTGAGAATTCCCTTGGCGAGCGCTCGTACTTCTCATAGAAGACGGTCTTCTGGATAATCGGGAAGGCCGGGTGGACGATCCGGAAGTAAAGGTCTACAAGCTTCCGGCCGTGGGGCGCGACGATCCTCTCGATCTCGTCGATGTCCTCGACGATGTGCTCATAGCCGATGGTGTTCTGGTCGGGCAAGAGCAGGAACGTGTCATGCTCGCTGACCTTCCGGAGAACACCTCGTGACAGGAGGCTCTCATCGTGGGGGTCAAAGGTGGAGAGGTTGATCAAGGACGGCTCAAAGTCCGTCGTGGGCCCGATATACTGACTATACCGATCATCCTGCAGACCCAACGTCCTCTTCAGCAGGGTTGGCCCACCGAAGTTGGCCATCTCCTCGATGAAAGAACTGCTTGCTGCAGTGCTGGACAGGCTCGACTGATGTTGTCGTGCGCCTTTACTGTTATCAGGCCCGGGGGAACTAGCTTGACCAATCAGATTTGTGTCGCGAGGGCACCGTACGGGGGAGGGGATGTAATCCTGGCAACAGCGTCGCTAAAGGCATCGATAAGATACTGCGATGCGGATGGCGGCCCTAGGAACAGGCAAGGGATCTTGTTCAGGATGTGGTGGTAGGGATGCCTGTGAAGATGGGGATGGGGAGATTGGTCAGGAGACTCACCCTCGCTTGCTCATGCTCTCGCTGTAATCGCCGTGCAGTTTCCTCTTCCGTGGAGGGGGGCTGCCGACGAGCGAGCACTCGGTTCCGCGGGCTCGGCAGGCGATACAGGCGTCGTCGTCGTCGCTCATCACGCACTTGTTCCGGCGCAGCTGGCAGGCCTCGCAGGGCCAGGCCGGGAAGCCTGTCGAGGGTGAACCGACGGAGTCTGGGGTGTCGAAGCCGTTGTGATGAAAGCTTCCCGGGTAGGCGTCCGGATGTGTGCCCCCTTGGCGGTTCGAGGTGAGGCGTGATGGCTTGGGCGCGATGGCGATAGGTGCCGTCCTGGAAATGGCGCTCGGTATCGACATCTTGAAGGTACAGGCAGACGTAATAAGGCAGCAACCGACACAGGCGTCAACCCGATCTGCGCGGGGATAACGGGAGGAGCGTAGGCCCAGAATCAGCAACGGCCCAGCCAATGTGCCCTAGGTTTGCTGATATCGGATTCCTGCGCGTTGGCCGGAGGTACCGAGTATCAAAACAGGAGATTGGATTGGGGCTCGCTCTGGGTTTTGCCGCCACGCTGATATTCCCGGATAGGCCTTTCGAGTTCTGTTTCTGGGTGTAGATTGTCCCTTGTGTAATGCAGCTTCCCCAAGAACCAGACCACCTTAGGCAGTTCAGTGGCAGGGTCCGCGAGATACGACAGCCGGAAAATGACCAGTCTAGCTCCTGTCACCGGCACGATCTCTGTCGCCAGGAAGGACCCTGAGGTTTAGACGACTGATAAGAGACCGGGGCAGTCAGAGGCGAAGGCAGGTCCGACGAGAGGTATATTCCCAAATGCGTATATGATCCAGGAGGAGTCGAGGTTCCGGGGGGCACAACCAGGGGTCTGGTGCGCAGGGCCAGATCCGGCACGCAGCAGGCGAATCGGTACACGATCTCTCGCACACGGGCACAGTAAATCGTCTTGGATCCTTGCGCACACTGCACTGTGGCTGCCCTCAGGTGTGGTCTAGATGTCACGTCGTGACCCCAGATTGGTTGACGGGACGGCAGTCGCGTGAGCCGTTGAAGAGGCGCCTCGAGGCTTGAATTTTGGCCTTATCAGCGGGCAAATCCTCGAGAAGTTACGGCGGCCGGATGGGTCAAAAATAAAAATGGATAGTCTCGAGCATTCCCGGGTGTCAATGGAAGCCAAGGGCCGACGCCAGATCTCTTGGCTGGGGATTTCTTAGGTGACGATCGAGACCAGGAGGAGATAAGCCTGGCTTATCTGTGTCATTTGAATTGGTATGATCTCCGTCAAGCAAACGCTCACCTTGGCGGGTGGTGGATGTGAGGTTTCCTGTAGGGGAATCACACCGGTAGCCGGGAGAAGAGATCTTGGCAGAGATCAAGTTGTGTGTGTGTGTGTGTGTGTGTGTGTTCTGGAGAGAGCATGTGAGGATGGCGTGGGTTGGCTCGAGAAGGGATTCATCCGGGTGCCTTTGTTCTACATAGTCTGGCTCGACGCGCGGAGATAACCCCAGGGCAGAACGCCGGTCTGGCGATCCAAGACAAACGGGCGGCTCTAGAGGGATGTTTTAGGTAAGCTGTCGCGTGTGATGCTTGGCCTCACGAGATACGGTGGCAGTGAGAGCTAGCCACAAGTCGTACAATACTCGATCTCTTGGGAGGGAGGGGAGGATCAGAGCAGCCCATGTCGCCAGCCATGTGCTGCTGTGTGCCGGGGCCCCGCCAGATTTTAGCCCCGTTGCGCTTCCCTGGGAGATCCATCGATCACAGTGAAGGTTGCCCCAGACCTATCGTCATTGACACCGCTGGCATTGGACGGACCGGCTTGTGCCATGGACCAAACCAGGAATGACGGCGATGTTTCATGTTGGTCAGCGGCCGCCAAGAAGGCTGCGACGTGGAAGGGAGAGATAAAGGCAAGCAAAAGCATGACCTTATCATGTCGAGGATTAAAACACAAAATTCATAATGGCAATTGGGAGAATCGACGCTGGCCTCGTGCCGCGTTGCGCTACAAGTCATCTGTACTCAGCCCGGCCCGGGGCCTCTAACGCGGAGTACTCCCGAGGCCGCAAGTCCTGTAACCCACCGCATACGGAGAAGGGATGAGGCTCAAGGTCAGCCAGGAGGTAATGCAGAGACCACATGGCAGGTAGAAAATACCAGGCCGGCGACAGCGGTTGTGGGCGAAGAGGTGCCGGAAAGAGAGTGCTATTAGGTAAAAGGAAAGCCGCGTTGCCGGGTTCTGGCGCCTAGAGTGAATACCTGTAACGTAATGACTTCAGGGCCCGGGGCCGGGTCGGTGGAAGCGACCAATGTGCTGCCCTGTGTTTGAGCTCTGGTCAAACTCAATTTTGACCTCAGCTTCCCCATCGTCAGAGCTGATATTGTTCGAAGGTCATATCACAGCTCGGCCCACCTGTCCAGCGGCGGACTCTGCGCTAATGAACGTCCATGACACGAACCCGACTGTCATCGCATCTACATAGTAAGGCGGCCCTCGTCAGGTCTGGTCCAAGACCTGCCTACTATAGTAGGCACCTTTGAGGCCTAGAGCGCTGAACTCTGTCAGGGCCTTCGGCCACGTTGACGTCGAAAAGACCCATCAACTTTCCCGGGACCCACTTCCTACTGGTCCCCAACCGGGCACCCAAATGTCGACATCGCCGCATGCATATCATACATAACCATAGGACCATGGTAGTAGCGCCCTCCGCATCGTGACCCACCACAGGTTGGTCAGGGACCGATCAGTGCTTAGGCCCATCGCCGCCTGGTCCGAGACCGCAGGTGCTGAGAACTCCTCGAAGTTATCCTGCCCAGCACGAGGATGAGGGTCCTGTGAGGATAGACAGCTCCTCGGCGTTGCCTGCATCACGCAGGTGTGTCGAAGCAGACATGGAAGGATACATAGTACCTAGAAAAGAAACGCGTGCCCCCACGCCGGTAGCCATTTGCGTGAGACACCATTTGCTGCGCGTCTTGGGCCCCCACCGGGCATCCCTCCTGCAGGTGTCACGAGATTCAGATTGCCTTGAACAGATTCTCGGGACTGGCCGTGGATTGTCAACAGTGCGATACATGGGTTCAGAGGGGAAGCAGGGCCTGGAAATCATACCAACAGGGTCGGGTGATCATTCTTCAGAGGGTAGTGATATGATCCTTGGGTGGGGGATTACCTGAGACTAGGTCGGATTACAAGAACAGATCCCCCCTTCTATAGAGAGGTTTACCGTCTTGCATTCGACTGAGTGATCCTTGGTCGGTGAAAGAGGATGGGGATGGAGGGTGGCAGACAATCGCTTCCAACGTTAGGGGTTCTGTGGCACGTGTGTGGGTCTGGGGCCCCAACGTGCCAAGCCTAAGCGGTGCGGCCCGAGATCGAGTGTTGACCTCTCTTCAAATGCTCTTCAACAGAGATGCTGACTCGACGCTGCACGGTGGGCAACCCACCACAAGCATGGCTGGCCACCTCCATTTCACCGTTTCAGAATGGACATGATGGCTCTACTCTCTCGTCATCAATACATCATCATGCCCCTCAGTCCGGGCTGCCTACTTCGCAAGGTCCTCCTCGGTGCGACGTCCTGGGGTATCACAGCACGAGAAGCTCCTGATTCCGTCTGGCTTGCAGATTGTCCAATCTCGCCCGAAGCCAAAGCCTCCCATACACCCTCACCGTCACCAGCGGGCTTTCATGATACCCTGACATCCCTACGGCTCTACCGGCATCGACACTACGCCATGACTCCGCCAAGTAGGATCGGTGTAGGCATAGGCGACACATTACGGCATCTGGGCTTGGCATGACTTCCAGTAATACGCGAGTCGCCAATGGCCTTTGTCTCGCGGCCTGCACGCGACATGTGTACTCTTGCGCGAGGCGGTTGTCTGATAGCTTGACCTCTTCACCGAACGCCTCCAGCTTTTTATGCTCCTGGTGCGTCTGACCGTTCCCACGTGACGAGGTAACCCATCTGGCGGGTCTCCGGATATCGAATCACAAGGGTCCCTGACTCTCGGATCTCGAGTTGTGACGCTGCGTGAGAGGTGAGGATACTTTGGAGACTGGCATTTCGGGTGCTTCGACACGGCACTAACGATGAGATCGGACAAGGACTTCTTGATGCCACCTCAGCTTGTCTCCGGTCCCTCTCCAGCAACAGATTACACGAACTACTAGGATATCCTACGGGTTCAGTTGGGTCAAATCAGCTCAGCATCTTCACGCGCCATATAAAGCGATCCTGGGCTACAATGACGTCTCGTTAGTCGACGAGGCATACAAACACATCGCCGCACATACCATGAAACCCGATCATCAGGACACCATTAACAGACTCTCGAAACTAATTAAACAGTTGGAACAGTCCCACCTGAGACATTGCCACCTTCTTCAGTACGAGCACCGGCCGCAATATCCACATCTATCTGCCGAACACGCAGTGTAGTCGGGCTCGAAGTCGTCATCATCCCAACCCATCCCAGCAGAACCGTCGGAATCAGCACCGTCCTCTCCGGAAACCAAAGCCGCGCGGGAACCGTCTGCGGCACTCACCCACAATTCCCGGACTCGCTTGGACACAGCGTCTCCAGCACCCAACAGCTGTTCGCGAACCTCGAGGATTCCAACCGCATCATGACGGAGCTCCAGCTTGGAGTCCGGCCTCGCCCCGACAAGGACTATGATGCGGTGAATCAGACCTGCTAGGCGTGAAAGGGCGCCGACGTGGTCTTTTTCCCAAGCCCTCACATCTCCTCTAGCATCCCTAATTGTGATATCCTTATCCTCGAACATACCATAAGTGTGGTAGGCGAGGATGAATCTAGGCACTTGAGCCACCCACAGTCTCGGCAGCTGGTCTCCAAACGTATCCTCGAAAGCAGCCGCCTCCTTCCGCTTGATAGAGCGCGTTTTGAGCTCGAAAATACTGTCCTGCTTGATGATATGGCCGGCCCGAATCACTGTGAGGTCGTCATTGTGCTCCGTGGGTGCGGTGGAAGTCACACGGTTTCCAGCAAGGGCAGCCGACAAGTCATCGACTGTTTTCTCGCCGCCTTCATCCGCTACGCCGGTGCGATTACGAATGCGGTTCGTATTCATGTCTTCTTCACCAACGATATATCCGTCGCTCTCAACCCTCACAAGACAACCCAGCCCCCCAAAACGGTACGAGAGCACCCGCTGATGTGAAGTCGACCCCTTGACGTCAGGGTCCCAAGTGGTGTATGTCTCAGGAAATGAATGGCCGTACCCTTTGACGTCGGGGATGAGCTCGCGAGGCGTGTTCTCACGCCGAATGAAGAAGACTGTGTTGCCAACAAGCTCGATCAGCACACGGAATTTCTTGTCCTCGGCCCTAATGAACCGTAAGAGGTTGCCGAGCGTGCTGCTGCAGGCGACGATGTCAATTTCTCGTGCGATGTCTGGGTCCGTCGTCAGAGCGGCGATGATAGCAGGCTCCATGGGGTGTTTGGGAAAGTTGGCAGAGTTACGATCGCGGAAATACTCGCCGCTATCAGATTTGAGCTGGCGAGGTTCGGCAAGGGGTGTCCATCTGGGCGGCTTTCCTGCAACTCTCTCAGCCGCTGATTCTATCTCTTCCGCGGGCCAAAGAAAGGCTTAGACGTGTTTGTTCGGCAAGCTTACCTGGGATGACGATCGTGGGCTGTCTTCTATCAAGCCAGTTGTAAGAAGTCACGAGCTCGCAATCGGTGATGACGGATTCGGAGTCGTAGTCCTTCGCGTCTTGGTCAAAATCGTACTTGTTCAGTGAACAGAGCAGAGGCCCTAGAGGAGGTTCTGGGCTGGGCGCATAGCTTGTGCTGGGCCTTCGAGGCCTGACCCAACTGTTCCTGTCGAACCGACCGGGGAATCTGCCACCTCTGACAGGACCACCGCCTCGGCCTCTTCCTGTCCATCCCCCGCGCAAGGAGCGCGCATCAGATGCTTCTTTTGGTATCCACATTCTGCTGGGATTTTTTGACGTATTTGGTCGAGGTGCAATCAAGAATTCGAGACCAGTGATCGATAACAGGAATGAGAAGGTCGTGGATTGTTGTGATCGTCTGTTAGAGCCCTTTCTACACGGACATTGACAAGTGGAAGGACATCTCCGACAATACGAGGGGCTGGGTCGAATCAAGTGTTTGGCCCGACAACCCCAGCAGATCCGGAACCGTTCTTCGAATGGCACGAGATCAATCTCGTCATTTGTATCAAATCGAAGCAGGCTCTCACTTCGCATATGCAGCAAAGTGCTGTTGTGCTTTGCTGTCCTGTCTTACCGTTCGCTGGGCAAAATTAGTGCCTGTCTCAATCAATGCGGGAGGCCCTCCAGGCAACGAACGAATGATATTACACCATTGCCGCGTGGGTACCGGCCAGCGAACGAGCACATGACAGCATTCCTGAAGTACATGAAAACAGGCCCGAGAAAGGGACCCAAACGAGGCTCAGACAGTAAGTAGGTCGGCAGATGTTGATTTGTTGGCCCACTATCTGGTAGCCTCCTAACCAAGACGCAACTTCTTGATTCCCCCTGAGAGAAGTCATCTTTCGTCTCCCTTGCAAAAGCACTGGTCTGCCGAAACCGAAGAATTAGTGAGAGTTTACGGCTCCCGCCCCAGAATCCCACTCATCGAACAAACCAGGGTGATAGCTGCCTTGCATGCCGTTCGGGCGCTGTACAAGGTTGACTGATAAAGCGCGCTGTCCGTCCCAATACAGCACCTGCAGCACGATTGGGAGTCCCCTGGGCTATCTACTGTCAAGAGTTATTGTGCCTCGACTCCTCCCTCTCTCCCCCCTCTCTCCCCCCTCTCTCCCCCCCCCTCTCTCTGCGTTATCCCTTTCTCTTCTTAACTTTTGATCTGTGATACACGCTGTTCACAGGAGCCATATTCACGAATTAAACAACTGAACCATGGCTACGCAGATGAAGGACGCATCTGGCAGAGCCGGACGACTGGCCGGACTATTCCGCAACGTTCTGAACGGCAATCGGAAGATACAATCTGCCAACGACGCCAGACTGTTCTTCGAAGCTGTTAGGGCCCAGCCGGCGCCAAGTTTGTGCATCGAGGGTATCGTTGCCGGCAAACATGGCATCGAGGCTCTGCAGCTGTCCGTCAGGGTGGACTTGAGTCCTACCTTCATCAAGTCCCAGACGCTCCAATTCATCGACTACCTGGCTGATGACCAGCTGAAGCTTCTCGCCGATGGTCAGATTTTTGAGATGGTCCTGACCGCCATTATCAAACCGCCTACATTGTGGAACGCCCTTGTCAGTGTCGTCAAGGCTGGCGGGCTGACGGGCGGAGAGCTCAAGATCTTTTCGTGGCTCTGCCTCGAGCTCCTGTCCCTGCCCAGATCCGCCGATGTTGAAGTCCAAGACGATGTCGAGACTGTTGTGCAGAAGGTCGAGCTCATCAACGTGTCATGCCCTGAGACTCGACGGCTAGGCTACAAGATACAGAGTCTGTTGCAGCTTCGGAGATCTCCCGCCAGCAAACCAGGAGACTCCTACGTCCCTGGCGGCAGGCATGACAATGACTTCGAAAATTTCAGGGATATCGCGGTCTACCCTACAACGGATGAGTTCTTGTTTACCGACAGGCCATTCTACCGCCGAGCCAAAGAAGTGTTTGACATCGACATGGCGCAGCGGCCTGCCGCTCACCTCGACAACATGTACCGCCTGACCCGTGAGGACCTTCTCGGAGAGCTACGAAACGACTGGCAGAACGCCCAGGTTCGGAAGAGAGGCAAACGGTCCGCCTTGACCCTTCGTAAGCTATGGCCAGAGGGCTTAGACCTCGGTGATAGCAAGAATCGAAAGAAGTGCTGCTTAGCCATCAGCTGCGGGGCCGGGCTGGAGCATCTGAAGAGCCTAGATCAGGGCCAGCGCAAGAAGTGGCTCAACGACAACAAAAATTTCCTTCGCCACCAGGCCTTCGGTGCTCTGTACCAAGGACGGGAAATTTTCGGGTTCGCCTTCGTCGACCGGAACTTGGACGGCCTGATCATGTCTCCACCGGTCATCGTACTACAGTTCACGGATGACAAAGCATTGAGAAAGGCTCTGATAGCCCTCAAGACCATGGACGACGTCGCTTTCACTTTGGTTGACACTCCTGTATTCGCATATGAACCCGTTCTGGAACGCCTCAAGGACATGACGGAGCTTCCTCTGCAAAACAGGCTACTGAACCCTTCAGGCGCCAGCGATGACTTCATTCCCCCTCCAGGTATACAAGAGGTCACGAGACCGATCTCATCATCTTCTCAGTCTGTGGACATGAACATCCAGAATGGATTTGTGAAGAAGCACTTTGAATTAGATCGTTCGCAGCAGCGGTCTTTGCAAACTGCCCTGGAGTCAGAGGTCTCTGTGATCCAAGGCCCTCCAGGTACCGGTAAATCTTTCATTGGGGCACTTGCAGTTCACTACATCCTCCAATGTACCGATTACAAGATCCTTGTGATCACATACACCAACCACGCTCTGGATCAGTTTCTGGAAGATCTTTTGGACCTTGGTATCCA
Source organism: Endothia cerciana (assembly GCA_026119935.1). Lineage (NCBI taxonomy): Eukaryota > Fungi > Ascomycota > Sordariomycetes > Diaporthales > Cryphonectriaceae > Endothia > Endothia cerciana. The sequence goes on along the minus strand of JALRMH010000044.1, from coordinate 41,088 downwards.
ACCGGACCTCATGGTTCGTCTGGGATCCAAGTCCACAGACCGCACATCGCCCCTGCTTCTGTATTCTCAACGGTCTGAATACCGGCGCACCATGGAGTCTTGGAAAATTATAGATAGCTTGAAATCTGATGCGGATGAGGACAGCGAAGAGCTCAAGGAGGCGTTCAAGAAGTATCTGCAGGCCCGACCCTCATTTGATGACATCAAGGACTACCTCGAGTTCTTAGAAGACGGAGAAAAGTTCTTCGAGGCCTTCATCGTTCCATCCGAAGAGAATGGGTACATGACGATCGGAAAGGGAGGCAAAGCCGTCAAGGACGACTATCTTTTCAACTGTTGGGAGGCGGGAATGGGGCCTGGCGTATCCAAACGACACGCATTGAGGCTTCACAAAGAGGTCTGGGCTATAGAGCCCACCGAACGCAAGAAGCTGATCAACAAATGGTTTACAGCCATGCTCCAGGAGAAGGTTGAGCGTGTTCAAAATTTAGCGAGGCAGTTCAATCTCACGCAGGATCAGCTGGATAGTCACTTCCAGGAGAGCAAAGCTCAAATCTTGCGGGAGAGGCGCATCATCGGCTGCACTACGACTGCTGCTGCTAAATACACAAGACTGCTCAAGGCTGCGCAGGCGGATGTCGTGCTTGTCGAAGAGGCTGGTGAGATCCAGGAGGCTCATGTGCACACGGCTCAGACGCCTTCGGTCAAGCAGCTCATTTTGATCGGTGACCACAAACAACTCCGTCCCAAGATCAACAACTACAGTCTGAGTGTTGAGAAGGGTGATGGCTACGACCTCAACCGGTCTCTTTTCGAGAGATTGATCCTCCAGGGCCATCCTTATACAACCTTGCGGAAACAACACCGCATGCACCCAGACATCTCGGTGCTCGTGCGAGATCTCACATATCCGGAGCTCGAAGATGGTCCCAAGACAAAACTCCGTGAGCCAATTCGTGGCCTTGATGACCGCGTCATCTTCGTCAATCACAGTCACCCGGAGGAACAGAATGAGAAACTTGCGGACCGACGAGACCAGGGTGCTAAGTCTAGCAAGGAGAACATCTTCGAGGCTCAGATGGTCCTCAAGACCGTGCGCTACCTCGCACAGCAGGGATACGGGACGAAGAACATGGTCGTCTTAACGCCATACCTCGGCCAGCTGAGGTTGGTGAGGGACATGCTCTCGGACGACGTCGATCCCTTGCTCAGTGATCTTGACTCACACGAGCTTATTCAGGCGGGCCTATTAACACGGGCTGCTGCGAATACAGATAAGTCACCGCTGAGGATTTCGACCATCGGTAGGTGATCTCCATTCAAATTAGTCCCTACCCCGATGCGAATACCTTCCATCCCATTCATAAAGTCTTCCCCAGCAGCTACTAACCTCTCTCAGACAACTACCAGGGCGAAGAGGCAGACATCGTCATTGTGTCGTTGACTCGCAGCAATAACAATGGTGATATTGGCTTTCTCGCTGCTCGTGAACGACTCAACGTTTTGCTGTCTCGAGCACGGAATTGTCTCATCATGTTTGGCAACATGGAGACCTACATGCACAGCAAAAAGGGCAAAGGCACTTGGATGCCTTTCTTCGAGTCGATGAAGGCAAATAATCATTTGCACGATGGGCTGCCGGTCCACTGTGAGAAACATCGAGGGAAGACGTTCTTGCTCAAGAAGCCTGAGGACTTCGACAAATGCTGCCCAGATGGTGGTTGTGCCGAGATTTGGTAAGCATCTCCACTCGCAGTCTATCCTATCTCCTGATGTTTAGACGATATGCGCGATGTTGTGTTCTTCCGGTGACTGACAGGACATAGCGGCGCTTCGCTGAACTGCGGGTTGCACAAATGCGACAAGCACTGCCACCGCGTGTCGGACCATTCCAAGATGCCATGCCCGTATAGAGTCGAGTCTACTTGTGCTCGCGGCCACAAGTTGAAGGTTCCCTGCCACAGTCGGAACGACAAGTGCTCGAAATGCGTACAGGAAGACATTGAGGCCGAGAGGAGAATCAAACGAGACCTGAAGCTCGAGGCCGAGCGCCAGGCGCGTCAGCAGGCCTACAAAAAAGAGCTCCAGGAGATCCAGGACGAGATCGATCATCAACGACGGATTATCAAGTACCAGAAGGATAGAGAAGAACAGCAAAAAACTTTGGATCAACAGCGGGCTGACCTTACGGCCTTGAAGGATACGGCGGGGAGGATTCTAAACGCGCCAAAGCCTCAGCCAGCCACAGCTAACACTGCACCTCCCACTACTCCTCCAAGCCGCCGAAAGTCAAGCGACAGCCTTGATGTTTGGGAAGGCGCGAGACAAGAGTGGGAGCACTTGAAGCAATTCGAGGGTGCAAAGAACGAAGCACTCGATGAGATCATGGGCATGATTGGACTGGAACAGGTCAAGTCGGCGTTCCTGGAGATCAAGGATAAGATTGATACTGCGCTTCGGCAAGGCATCTCGCCTCAGAAGGAACGCTTCGGCTGTTCTCTTCTAGGGAACCCCGGGACGGGCAAGACGACCGTCGCTCGTCTCTACGCCAAGTTTCTCACATCCATCGCTGTCATACCCGGGTCTTGCTTCGTTGAAGAGACTGGAGCCAGTCTTGCTAATTCTGGCGTTAGTGGATGCAAGAAGATCATCGAAAACATGTTGAATAACGGCGGTGGCGTTTTATTCATCGACGAAGCCTACCAACTAACATCCGGTAACAGTCAGGGCGGGGGAGCTGTACTCGACTACCTCTTGGCAGAGGTAGAGAACCTCACTGGCAAGATTGTTTTCGTCCTGGCTGGTTACAACAAGCAGATGGAATCCTTATTCAGCCACAACCCCGGTCTATTGTCAAGATTCCCGGGCCAGATGAAGTTTGAGGACTATACGGATGACGAACTCCTACGAATATTCGAGCTCAACATCCACAAGAAATTCAACGGCCGCATGAAGTGCGAGCTTGGCTTAAGGGGTTTGTACTGTCGCATAGCCACCAGGAGAGTCGGCAGAGGTCGCGGGAGAGAGGGGTTCGGCAATGCGAGAACAATCGAGAACACCCTAAAGACTATCTCAGGACGCCAGGCGACGAGGCTCTCTCGGCAACGTCGTGCAGGCAAGAAGCCAGACGACTTCCTGCTCACCAAAGAAGACCTAATTGGTCCGGAGCCAGCCTCAGCTTTGGCGAAGAGCAAAGCGTGGCGCGAATTGCAGGGTCTCGTCGGGATCGGCATGGTGAAGGAGGCCGTGAAATCGCTAGTCGATACCGTCAAGCAGAATTACCAGAGAGAGTTGGATGAGCAGCCCATCGTCGAGTACTCGCTCAATCGAGTGTGCGTCGGAAACCCCGGCACTGGGAAAACGACTGTCGCCAGCCTATACGGTAGGATCCTAGTGGACCTTGGTATGCTTTCCAACGGCGAAGGTAAGCACAATTCCTTTTTTGGGTTTCAATCTGGGCGGCTGCATGGCTTCCTTGGTACTATGTGGAGGCATGTATGGTGACTAATATGATTTCCAGTTGTTGTCAAGAACCCCTCGGACTTCGTAGGAGCAGTCCTCGGCGAATCCGAGAAATTGACCAAGGGGATCTTGGCCGCAGCTCTCGGCAAGGTCCTCGTCATCGACGAGGCTTACGGTCTCTACGGTGGCAATCGGACGACTGCTGACCCCTTTAAGACATCTGTCATTGATACCATCGTGGCAGAGGTACAGAGTGTTCCTGGCGACGACCGCTGTGTCCTTCTACTAGGCTACAAAGACCAGATGGAAAGCATGTTCCAGAATGTCAATCCGGGACTCAGCCGAAGATTCCCCATGTCGTCCGCTTTCGAGTTCGAAGACTTCAGCAGTGACGAGCTCAGCAGGATCTTGGATTTCAAGCTGAAGAAAGACGGCTTTGGCGCCACGGACCAGGCCAAGAGCGTGGCAATGGAGATCCTGAACCGAGCGCGGAATCGCCCGCACTTTGGCAACGCGGGCGAGATCAACATACTGCTCGACACTGCTAAGCTGAGACATCAATCAAGATTCTCACGGAAGGAGACGCTGTTTCCTTCCGTCTTCGATGCTCAAGACTTCGATGAGAACTTTGACCGCGCCGAGCGCGCCGATACGGACGTCGCGAAGCTGTTCGACGGCACCGTTGGCAATGAAGAGGTTGTGTCCTTGTTACGAGAGTATCAAGAAACTGTCAGGTCGATGAAGCTCCTGGGGGTTGATCCGAAGGAGAACATTCCCTTCAATTTCCTCTTCAAAGGCCCGCCCGGAACTGGCAAGACCACGACGGCGAAGAAGATGGGCAAAGTTTGTACGTTTGTGGAGATTATTTGCCCCTGATAATTCCCCTCGCTGCATTGCCAATGTTGCAGCCGCGATGTTGTTGACAACCCCACCCCGCTCTTATAAGCTGATTGCTAACATGTTAAATTGTACAGTCTACGATATGGGCTTTCTGTCCACCGCCGAGGTGATCGAGTGCTCTGCCACTGATCTTATTGGCCAATTCATTGGCCATACGGGGCCCAAGGTCCAACAGCAGCTTGACAAGGCACTTGGAAAGGTCCTCTTCATCGACGAAGCCTACCGTCTGGCCGGGGATCATTTCGCAAAGGAAGCCATGGACGAGCTGGTGGACGCTACTACCAAGGACAAGTATGCTAAGCGGCTCATCATCATTCTAGCGGGCTATGAGAACGACATCAACCGCCTCATGATGTCGAATCCGGGATTGACTTCTCGCTTCCCCGAGGAGATCAACTTCCGCAGCCTGACTCCGGACGAGTGCGTCGAGCTGCTCACCCAAGACCTGAGAGCACGACAGGCCGACCTGAAAGCCAAGGGGAAGCACCTAGACATATCTGCGCTCGAGGACGCAACTGATTCCCCACGGCAAGGGCTAGCCAAACTGTTTTTCAAGTTGTCGCAGCAGGACAACTGGGCGAGCGCTCGGGACATCAAGGAGGCCGCGAAAGCCATCTTCAGGAAGACCATCAAGGACAGGGAAGGTCTTGTAAAGGCTCATCTCACAGTCAGTCTGGACATCATCGAGACAGAGCTCAGGCGTATGCTTCAGGAGCGAGCCAGTCGAACCACGAATGCCACTCCATCATTCCGAATGCATCCCGATCCTGTCAACCAACAGCCAGCTCAGCTGCCCCCCTCATCCGAAGGACCACGGTTCACAACGACAGCTGCAACGCATCAAACCACCAAGCAGAGACCGCCGAGCCCGCCGCCAGAGGAACAAGAGCCGGATGACGCCTGGCAGCTTGTTGGTGAACCTAGCTCACCTGCCGCCAATCGGGCGACCAGGGACGCCGGTGTCAGTGACGAGGTCTGGGAACAGCTGCAGAGAGACGAGCATGCGGAGCGTGAGCGTGAAGAAGAGTACCGAGTACTCCTCAAGGCGCAGAAGGAGGCACGCGAGGCTGATAGGCAGGAGATCGTCCAGAGGTTGCTGAAAGAAGAGGAGCGCCGAAAGAAGGAAGCCGAGGCCCGCAAGAAACTTGAAATGATGGGAGCTTGTCCGGTTGGCTACCAATGGATTCGGCAGGCTGGAGGTTATCGCTGTGCCGGGGGCTCCCACTTCATGTCAGATGCTGCCTTGGCCAAGTGACTCTGAGCTGGGTAGCTTTTAATGCGATTTAAAATCGATTTTGATGGACTTGGAATTCCTCTCTACGAAAAAAAAATTCTCGTTTTGTGCCAATTATCGCTAAGTGTTAGACTTCCCATTCGCTGTACGATACTTGATGTCGAATACAAGCCCAGGTGCGGTCCACAGGACTAGAATAGGTATAGAGCGGGCAGTACTTAGTGTTCATACGTTCATCAAGGTGATGAGGAAGGCTGTGATTCTTACTGCATAGCCTGGGAGAGCTATGGCACAGGTCAAAGCCTAGTGAATCTGTCAGAAGTATAATCGCGTATCAGGGACTGAAAGGCATTACAATTGGATAGCTAAGACATTAGGTTCCCGCCTAGCGACGTTGCTTGAGACGTATCAGTCCAGCAGACAGGTCCGAGTCCGCCAGGGCACAGCTCTATCAACGACGCGAGCCATCGCCTTGTCCCCGCCGTTCCCGCTCCAGCATCTCGTCAAACTCCCTTTGTGCCTGCTCCTTCGCGTACGCCTTCTCTTCATCTGCGGATGGGAATTCATATGAAGTTCCGTCCTGTGCACCCCGAGAAGTGAGCTCATCCTGACGTCTCTGGTCCCAAGCACCTGTCTGTTCCTGGCGTTGCGCCCCTGCTCCGCCGCGTGCCTGGCCTCTAATCCTGTCCCATGCGGAGACTCCCTGGGTCGACTGTTGTGGAGTACCGCTCTGTTGATCTGACGCTGTGACTGGAGAAGCGTCATCAAATACGTACGTCTCGTCGTTGAGCGAGGCCTGGGCGCTTTCGGGCTGTGGAGTCTGCGTCCCAGGCCATGACGATTGGGCATCTTGGGTGCTCTGCTCGGTGCTAGCCCACGGCGAGGATGCCTGTGCTCCAGCACCAGGAGGTGGGAATTGACCGCGCTGCCGCACTGTCCCAGCCTGCCGCTGACTAGTTTTGGCTTTCACAGCCTCGCGGTAGTCTTGGAGTCGGGGATCGGTGCCATAGCCCGCCATGTATACGGAGATGGAGTAGGAGGTGAGAAAGAGAGCACTGACGACTCTGCAACCAGTGTACCATGCGACAAACCTCAGGCCATGCCAGGCCCTCTGTGATATGAAGCCCTCGGGAAGCGGGCCGAACTTGTTTGGGTTGAACTTCTCGGGGTTGGGTTTCCAGAGAGGGAACCCGTAGGACCGGTAAGTATAGCGGTAGAAGCCGAGCGAAGCGCCGATGGCGATTGGCACGGCGTAAGCTTGAGTGGCTAGTAGCTTTGCGTAGTGCTGCGCCAGTGCGTCCCTCTCGGGCTGTGAAAGCTCCCTCCCAGTCAGAACGGAGCCTGCCATGACCTTGGCCGCGACGTGAAGCTTGAAGTCATCTTCTGTCTTCCCAAAGAGGGGCGACCAGAAGGGCCGTCGGGGCAGCTCATCGTATCTGATACCCAGCTTGTCCACATTCCTGCGTGCAATCTCGATCGGGACATCGAGTCTGTCGTCCATGACCGGTGTGACGTTCGCTGGTAGATTACCAGGACAAGATAGTACGGTGAAGGAGTTGGCCGGACTGGACTGGTGTCGTCGTCGAGCGAGCCAGACAGAGGCAAAGACTGTTGTCACTGGCTCGACCAGCCCGGGTCTGGTCTGTCCGCGCTGCTTCGGATCGAGTCGACGCCGATGTGTACTGCAGTGTGGCGTGTGGGTGAGAGGCGTGGGTTGAGGATGGAGGTGAGACGTCATTAAGGTTGCATTCCGTCTGAGCTCCCAGCCCCAGCCGGCTTCCGGGGAAAGCTCGCGCCACAGATTCTTAGCGCCACTACGCAGGTATCGCTGCAGCCACAGCCGGCCTTCGGTCCAGGCGTTTCCCTGCAACGCGGGCAGTCGCCAATCACGCGCCTGGACGCGTCGGGAAGAAGCACTTGGCATAGTAACAGTAACTTCTCAGCTTCACCTAAACAACGGCCTTCCTTAAACCTTTCTCCTCTCAGTCCCCTTCGGCCGACATCGTTCCTCCACTGCACCAGACTGGCCGTCATCTAGACCAACAATGGGTTCAACCCTTCACAATGCCTCTTCAGAAGTCGTTCTCTGAGCAGCCGAGGTTTCCAAAGGCAAGTAAACAAAGCGCGGCGCAACGCTCCTCAGATGCTAACTACGTTCATAATCAGCGACAGGACCGTTGGCAAAGGTCGAAGACTCATTCAGTCCCAGTACCCCCCAGACAAGCGCCACCTCAGCCGCCCATCTCCGTCTCCGCGAAGGCCAAGGACAGGCTACAGCAGTTTCAGTTCCAGAAGTCCACAACCCAGGGACGCTCAAGCATTGCGCCTCTCTCAGAGAGAGGGAATAGGACGACGAGCCATAAGTCGCCCGATGGTGGCGACTCAGATAAAGAGAACGCTGTGGAGGACAGGGCCGATCCTCAGAGAACGACCTCGCCTGAAGAGCAAGGGCCCCACAATGGCAACTTGGTGACGCCGGTCAACCGGTTGGCCTGGCACGATCTGATGGGAGTGCTAGACGCCGAGAAGCAAGACAAGAACACATCACCCGACGAGCACCTCGAGTGGCACAACGTATATGACGAGATCGCCGCAGCCATCTCCCCTATCGTCACACGTCGACGAAAGAAACGCGCCCGTAGCTCGTCGCCAGTCTCCTCCCCAGAAATTGAGAAGCGAAGAACGCCAGCTGTCAACAGGACGAAATCGAAGCAGGCATTGAAGTCACCGTATGCCGACCCAGCTCTCGACTTGTGGAACCGCTTTGCCGTGGGCAGCCCGGACAGCCAGAATTCTCTAGGCCCGACGAATCCGGCTCTCGCCCATCTAATGGTGTCTTCCTCGCCTCGCACACGGAAGGATGCGAAGACTGCAACCACAGGCCACGGAGAGAGTGGCCTAAGACGAGCATTGAGTTGCGGAACTCACTGGCCAAAACGTCGACGTGTTGAATCGACTTCTGAAACTGGTCTGGCGAGAGAGCAGGGAGACACTTCAAAATCATCCATGGTCAACGCGCTCCTTGAGACTGTCAATGGCGAGATAAACAAGTCCGATGATCTAGATGAAGAAGACACTGCAATGGAATCACCATCATTTAAGAGACGCCGGTCACCACGAAAGTCAAAACATTCTGCAGACGCTCCAGGACTGCCACAGCCTCTCCAGGCAAAGGCATCAGCAGCGACGACGGGCCAAGCTCAGGGGACAGACAAAGAAGGCGTCAAGACACCAACCTCAGACTATGGAGACGACGCGTTTGACGACGACACCCTCTGGGAACTCGATGCCTCCCTGCTTGGTGGCCAGGTCGAGGCAGGGAGCTTCATGGCGGCGGATCAAAAGCTAGTTACGACGAAAGCGGAGGACCCAGAGAAAGAGCAGGGGGCATCGTTCGATGATGAATTTGATGATGTAGATGATGATCTACTTGCGGCGGCCGAAGACATGATTGCAGACATCAATCCGGAACGGAATCCACGATCCGGCCCACCAGCATCTGCCATTATGGTACACCTAGATGGTGGCACGGACGATTCAGACGACATATATGACGATGACTTTGGTGGTGATTTTGACTTCGCGGCCGCTGAGCTTGCTGCAACTCAGTCAGTGGATCAAAAACCCTCATCGTTAATGGCTGTACGTTCCGTCCGATAGCTTAAAACACCAATAGCTCAATCCCATCACCAGTACTAAAGCGAAATTCTAGCTGAGTCAAAGACGGGCAGCCATCCAGAGATACCTGGTGACGAGTGTGCTTCAAAACACCTACACAGATGACAGAGGCCGAGATTCCCCTGAGTTAATTTTGATTGTGCAAGCGGAGAGGTTACGGGGCACCAAGACCGTGCATCTTCGTGGAGATTGGGCTGATACGCCGGCACATCCCAAGTCCTTTGTCCACATTATCGGCGACTTCGAACCGAGCGGGCGGTGTATCGTTGACAACACCAGAAATATCGTGATTCTCCACCCGGATCAGCTCATCTCAGCCACAGTCGTGGCAGATTCTTTCAGCTGCATGAGACGCGCTGTCCTGCAGGACCGTGTGAAGGCTTCAAGTGAGGCTTCGGCGCCGCTAGTGTACGGAACACTGCTGCATGAGATCTTCCAGGAGGCACTCTTGGCGAACAAGTGGGACCAGACGTTTCTCAACGAGGTGATAGACAGGGTGTTGAAGAAGCATATCGAGGACCTCTACACCATCAAAGTCAATTTCACAGACGCCCGAGAGCATCTAGCGTCCAAGATGCCCGAGGTTCGAGGCTGGGCCGAAAGGTTCATCTCGTCGTTTCCGAAACCCGACGGTCTTGCGCAGGCTCGGAACAACGAGAAGACCAGCATTTGTGTCAGCAAGCTACTCGATATCGAGGAGCATGTCTGGTCGCCTTTGTATGGACTCAAGGGCAACATCGATGCCACGATTCAAGTGACAGTCAAGAATGCCCAGATGAAGAAGACCCTGACAGTGCCTTTCGAGGTCAAGACGGGAAAAAACGCCAGTGAAAACCACCAAGCCCAGACCATGCTATACAACCTGCTTTTGTCGGATCGATATGACATCGAGATCGTCTACGGCATCCTATACTACATGGAGACGTCACTCACGAAGATCATACCCACAGTGCGCAACGAGTTGCGGCACATGATCAAGCAGCGCAACCAGCTTGCCGTCTATATCCGTGAGCGAAGTGTCCAACTGCCTCCAATGAAGAAGAGCAAACACATGTGCACAAAGTGCTACGCTCAATCGCCTTGCTTCGTGTATCACAAACTTGCGGACGATGGCAACGGCGAGACGAGTGGTGTGAAGGACAAGTTCGATCAGGTCGTTAATCATTTGACTCCAACGCACAAGGAATTCTTCCTAAAATGGGAGGATTTGCTGACCAAGGAAGAGAAAGAGAGCCAGAAGCTTCGCCGCGAATTGTGGACGATGTTGAGCGCCGAGCGAGAGAAGGTGGGAAGATGTTTCGCTAATGTGATCATCGAAGAGGGATCGGCTTCCGAAGACCTGCACACCCAGAAGATCAACCGCTTCCATTACACCTTCATCAAAGAGGACTCGGCACCTGGCTTCTCCTTCATGGACTCCCAGCTAGCGGTCGGAGAGCCTGTTGTCGTCTCTGACGAGCAAGGACATTTTGCCCTGGCCCTTGGTTTCGTGACAACCGTTAGGAAGCAGCGAATCAGTGTGGCGGTGGATCGAAGACTTCACAACGCTCGCATTCGACAGCCTGGCTTTGACGAGCACAACAATCAGATCTATGCGAGTGTCATGGATGTCGTGCCCGAGGGCGTGAAACCCGAGCAGTCACAGGGCAAGATCAAAGAACCACCCATCAAGTTTCGGCTGGACAAGGACGAGTTCAGTAACGGCATGGCGCTTGTGCGGAAAAATATTGTATCGATCATGACAGACTCCCACTTTGGCTCTGAAAAGATAAGGCGTCTTGTCGTGGATCTGGAGCCGCCCGATTTCAAGGCGGTGGCCACGCAGTATACCATCTCAGACAGAGACAGCCTGAATGTGGACCAGAGGAAGGCGATCGAGAAGGTTATGAGTGCCAAGGACTATGCCTTGGTGCTTGGTATGCCTGGCACAGGCAAGACGACGACCATCGCTCACATCATTAGGGCTCTCGTTGCTCAGAAGAAAAGTGTCCTGCTCGCTTCGTATACCCACACTGCCGTTGACAACATCCTACTAAAGTTGAAGAATGACGATATGTCAATTCTCAGGCTAGGAGCTCCTGCAAAGGTGCACCCTGAGGTTCGAGACTTCGTCATCCTAGCTGGACAGCCCATGGATTCCTTTGAGGAGATTCGCAGTGCATGGCACGATACCCCTATCGTGGCCACGACCTGCCTGGGGACGAGTCATGCCATTTTCAACGAGAGGACATTCGATTACTGCATCGTCGACGAAGCATCACAGATCACACTGCCTATATGCCTCGGGCCAATTCGTATGGCGCGCACGTTCGTCCTTGTCGGCGACCACAACCAGCTGCCTCCCTTGGTCCAGAACGAAGAGGCGAGGCTGGGCGGTCTAGACGTCAGTCTGTTCAAACTCCTCTCGGACACGCACCCAGGCTCGGTCGTTAACCTCGAACATCAGTACCGCATGTCAGAGGACATCATGATGCTCAGCAACATACTTATTTACGAAGGCCACCTGAAATGCGGAACAGAAGAACTCCGCCTTCGCAAACTCGACGTCCCGAACATGAATGCCCTTCAACGTCACCACTTTGACATCAACGCCGTTCTTTCGCAGCCACAATCAACGCCAAACTCCTTCTGCACAGGCGCCCAGCCCTGCTGGCTCCGTGACATAATTGATCCCGAAACACGCGTGAGCTTCATCAACACGGATTACCTCCCCTCATCCCGCGAGGAAGCCAAAGGCAACCGGATCGTCAACCCGTGCGAGGCGCGCATTGTTGTGCAGCTCGTCGACGCGCTGCTTACTGTCGGCGTGCGAGCAGCCGAGATCGGCGTCATGACGCACTACCGTTCCCAACTCTCACTCCTCAAGCACGGGCTGCGTGGCCACGGAAACGGTGCTATCGAGATGCATACGGCAGACCGATTCCAGGGGCGAGACAAAGAAGTTGTGATTCTGTCTCTGGTAAGGTCGAACGAGGCGTGCAACATCGGGGATTTGCTCAAGGACTGGCGGCGGGTCAACGTTGCATTCACGCGCGCCAAGACGAAGTTACTCGTCGTAGGCAGCAAGAGCACGCTCAAGGGCAGCGGTTGCGAGGAGATGCTGGCGAAGTTTATCGGGCTGATGGAGACGCGGTGCTGGATATATGATCTGAAGCACGATGCGCTTGAGGGGCACTGTTTCGAGGATACGCAGACGCAGATGACAGCTACGGGAAGGAGGGGGAGTGCTAATGGCGGCATTCGGAGTCCGATGAAGGATACCATTAAGGTGCCTAAGAAGAGAATTTCGGGAGCTAGACGATCAGGCCAGAATAATGTGCCGCCGGGCGCGAAACGGGTGACAATTAAGCCCGAGGTCGCTCTGAAGGGTAAGCCTAATGTGGCGGGTATTTTGAATGACATGATGGGCGGCATCTTCTAGGTGTCTGGGTGGTGTAGCAAAGGACATGGGTATGGCCAAGAAGATTGATATCAGCTTGGACAAGCATGCATAGGGAAGACGGGCAGAAGGGCCTTGGTCTACTATTAGTTCTAGGATGACAGCTTTTGCGATATTGCTCGCATTGCCTAGTCCTCTTGCTGGGCTTTCCGAAGAGTGCCCATGAACCCAAGACATCGCCGTGGTCATGAGCATGCCTTCAGGACGGGGAGTAGGAACATGCGGAGCTAGCAGCTTGATAACCTCGCACTAGGCTATACTATCGCGAGCATGAACTAGACGTCATGTCCAATACATCATCACTAGGACTAGAACAGATGCTATCCCATGATCACTAATAATTGCGTGATAGGCCTGGCCGCGAAGTCGACATCGTGACATGCCTTATGCAGCGAAATATCTCGGATAACCTTCGCATGAGCGGAGCTGGACGGGATCGAGTCATAGCCAAGATTAATGTTGCTATACGCCCGCCCCGATATTTCAGATTGCACGCCTGAGCGATTTCTTAGTATAGCTATCCGATAACAGCCGGTGACACCTGGATAGGTTGGTACTGAATTTGCGGGGACGAGTAGAAGAATGCCATCGAATGCCCCTCCCAGCCATGCCATCTTGTCACCACCACGGACAAACGCGGTTCTCCATTCATGATCATCTGATAGCCAGGCGGACGGATTCCCCCCCCCCCCCCGCGGATCCCCCATTGAGCCCGGCTCTGCAGGGTGATGTCTTTGAAGGACTTTCTACCACCTGTCTCGTCTTTTACAACATCCACTTCTCATGCTCTGAAATAAAAACCCTCTAGACTGCACGAAGGCCAAGAAACAAACTTTTCGGCTGAAAGGAACAGGGCGAGTTGGCCATGGTAACAAGGGGTCAGCTTCCATAGAGCCGAGTCGAGGTCGCGCTAAGGTTGTTCCGTTCCGAGGCAGAGCTTTCCCGGTTCCCTCCTGCGGCCCCAAGCCTGGCTGCTCGGCCGCTACGAGCTCCCCGAAGAAGGACCGTAGACCGGACCTCACCCGCCCCTTGACGACGGTGCTAGTCAGTCAGTCATTCAGTCACAACAGAAACGGCCATCTCCACTCCCGACGACAGCCCCAACCTCGTGCCACCACATCGTCACAGCCATCGACGACCGCTTGGCCCACCCCACCAGTCGAGACACTCCGTTCCAATCAACACAAACCACCCGCCGATCTACCTGTACGGGCACCGCCTCCGGAAACGGGAGGGGGAAGAAGAAGAAGGGGGGGGGAAAAAAACCCAAATAAGCAAACCACCATGCGCGGCCTGCGACCTATCGCTCGCGCAGCAGCGCAAGCGACGGCCCCCACCCGCGCCGTCGCCAGCCGGCGGGCAGCCTTCTCCACGACGCAGCGCAGGGCGGGCGCCGGCCACGGGCCCCAGTACGACCCGCCGACCGGCTGGCTGTTCGGCGTCAAGCCCGGCGAGAAGGCCGAGAAGGAGGGCTGGGAGGCGCTGGCCTACTACGGCTTCTGCGGCAGCCTGCTCGTCTTTGCCGTGGCGTACGCCTTCAAGCCTGATACCTCGTGAGCCCTTTCTCCCCTTCTTTCCTTCTATGCCACGGCACCCGTGCATGGATGGATGGCACGGGTCCTGTCGACAGCGTGGGAGGTGGTGGCGCGATCGAGTCCCCTCCGTGCAGTTGATAGGACGGGCATTGAGTAGCCCGACGCGGGCAACCAAGATATGTCTTTCGTACAGATGCCTGGCTAACGGTTGTGTCATCGATAGGATACAAACATGGGCTCTTGAGGAGGCCCGCAGGCGGTTAGAGGCCGAGGGCATCTTGGAGGATCCCGACCAGAAGAAATAGATGACCTTAACGTCACGGCGGTTGCCACATCGGCATCGGGACGGGATGGGCTGGAGGATGGAGGGACGAGGGTGCTAGACGGTCAAGGCCGGCCAGGGAGCCTGGATAGGGTGTACTCTATCGACCGGGAGGAGGTGTTCACGGCATAGACTTGGACGGTGTTGTCATCACAGCCCGGTCCTCACTTAGGGAAGATGATGAATATAAGTACGAAAGATTTCTTTTTGTCCCTCCGAGACCTGTCTATGCACCCTTGCCAGATTGCAGCTGCCACTTCTTGTGTTCAAGGTGACCTGCGCTGGATATGCGATTTAACCAAGGACCTCTTTTGTTGTCATTGCCACTGCTCCTGCGTTTTCCACGACGCCTCAGCTCCTTCGCCTTATACCTATTCGCAGAGGTAACTCCACTCATGCTCTTCCTCGCCGTACTGCCTCGCCTCGATCCACTGCTTCATCTTGGTCGCCACCTCGCCCGACTCCTCGTGCTCCGACAGCCCACAGTCCACCAGCTGCCCCTTCCAGGAGATCGTCCGCACCGGCGCCACAATTGCCGCCGTGCCAGACCCGAACGCCTCCAGGAGCCTGCCCTCGGCCGATGCCTCCGCAAGCTCCTTCATCGTGTACTTCCTCTCGCTGATCATCCAGCCCTCGGGCGCGAGCTTGTCCCTCGCCAAGGACAGGATGCTGTCGCGCGTGACGCCCGTCAGGATCGTCCCGTCCAGCGGCGCGGTGACCAGCTCCTTCTGGCCAGTCTCCTTGTTCTTGAGGGCCACGAACATGTTCATCGTGCCCACTTCCGTCACGTACTCCTCCTCCCCGAAGAGCCACAAGTTCTGCTGGAAACCACGGCTCGCCGCCTCGCGCTGAGGCACGATGCACGGCGCGTAGTTGGCGCCGAGCTTCTTGTCACCCACGCCGCCTGGCCACGCACGCACCGCGTAGTCGGTCGCCTCGAGGGAGATGGCCTTGAAGCCGGTGGGGTAGTACGGTCCCACGGGACTGGCGATCACGTACAGCAGCGCGGAGCCGGGGGGGCCGACGCCGAGGGTCCTCTGGGTCCCGATGATAGTGGGGCGGAGGTACAGCGAGTACCCGTGCTGGCTGGGGATGAAGCGCTCCTCGAGTTTGGCGAACTTGGCGATCAGCTCTATCATGGCGGTGGAGGAGAAGGTCGGCAGGGCGATGCGCGCGGCGGAATCGTTGAAGCGCTCCATGTTCTTGTCCGGCCGGAAGAGACGAATCCTGCCCTGCGCGTCCTTGTAGGCCTTCATCCCCTCGAAGGCGCAGAAGGCGTAGTGGAAGACGCATGTCGCCGGGTCGAGGGCAAGGTTCTGGTAGGGAGTGATCTTTGGGTCCAGCCAGCCTGAGTTCTTGTTCCACTCGATCGCGAGCATGTGGTCTGTGGCGGACGGTGCAGGTTAGTCTGTGGTGCCCTGAAGACTAATGCGGCCATGGAGGTCTGACCTGTGAAGGCTTGGCCGAAGATGAGCTCCTCATTCTTCCTTATTTTGCTGGGAGTCTTGGTCGTTTCTATGACGAGCTTGGAGACGTCGACATCTTGGGGCTTGGAGGTGGAGGCCGCTTCGGGCTTGATGCTGTAGCATCTTCTCCCAGTGTAACATGACCTCTGAAGCAATGATCGAGAGATTTGGCAAGAGCCCGACAGGGAGCCGTAGCGAGGCATAAAGGCGCGCATCTTGGGTGATCGTCGTAAAAGGTTCCGTGGCGGATGGTGAGGTTCACGATCAGCACGGCCGAGAGGCAGTCACCAACAGAACAGCGTAAAGGCTGGAAAACTGGGAGGCAGAATCGGCGAATACGACGAATTGGCCGGAGGAAGGACGTTCAAATATATCAATTGTACTTGGATAGTACAGGGACAATCTGATAGATGGAGGTCCCCCACGATGCAAGATCACGAAGCTTGGACTATGACCCTACAGCACATCGCTGGTGCGCTGGATGACGGATAGTCGAAAATACTCGGAGTGTTGATCGGAGGCTTATCGAGGGCGATTGTCAATTGCCAGCGCTGGAATGGGGGCCAAGGGCGACAAGATCTTGTGGTAAGACGACCCTGAACTGCTCCTGGACCGGCGCTGGGAGGAGGGTGGCCGCTAGTCACCGTTAGGCTTAGCGAAGGGGACAGGGGCTTGGGCCCTGTCACAGGCGTCTTAGATAAGCCCAGGGGGAGCTTCGATAACACCCTGGCTAGGCTATAGCTCTGAATGATGGAGGCTCAAAATTGGATGTTCCGGGCTATCCAGTGCTGACCATCTGTTCTTTCTCTGGATGGGGAGACTATTCTGGGCCTCTTATTGTTTCTATGCTTCCGTGCACGTCGCCTTGAGGAAACCGACCGTATCAACGAATAAACCTGCGACAGATTGCTCGACGGGCTAATTTTGGAACACTCGGACAGGTTCCAGTCCCTCCCGGCGGTGGGTGCGCGGCCCTGCAACTGGCCTCGATCCTCGAACGCTACTACTTGCTCTCTGCATGCGATGACACTTTCGAGCCGTGCGCGAGACCCGCCCTCCACCTGTCTAAGACGATCATGACAGTCGCCCTTCCCGACACTTGAAGATGTCGTCCATGTTCTCCTCTGCCCTGAAGTCCATTCAGGGCACGAACATCAGCCAGAACTACACGGTATCCCAGAACGCGACGTCACAAGCCGGCCCCTGGAGGATACACGATGCGAAAAGGAAAAACACGGGCAAGGCCTATTCGGTCTTTATATTCGACAAGAAACTGCTAGACTCGCATGGCACCTCGTTGGGAAGGTCAAGCGCCTCTGCGTTCAAGAAGGTCACGGAAGAGGTGGTCGAGAGGTTGAAGAAGGAGGCCTCGTCGCTGGCCAAGTTGCGCCATCCTAGTGTTTTGGAACTCGTCGAGCCGGTCGAGGAGACAAGGGGCGGTGGTTTGCAGTTCGTGACCGAGCCTGTCACGGCGTCGTTGGCCAGCTTGCTGCAAGAGAAGGATGACCAGGAACGAGCAAGTGGTGTTGGAGGGCGGTCGAGTCGCTATGTGACTGAGGACTCGGACGGCACAAGGAGGAGGCGCGAGATCGAGATCGACGAGCTGGAAATACAGAAGGGCTTGCTGCAGATTAGCAAGGCACTGGAGTTCCTCCACGAGAACGCTGGCCTCGTCCACGGCAACCTTACTCCTGAGGCCATCCTTATCAATGCCAAGGTGCGTAGAAGATCCGGAGGCTGGAAGAGTCTCGACAAATCGGCTTGAACGTATGGCAGCTGACAATAAAGCAGTCCGACTGGAAGATCAGTGGTCTTTCATTCTGCAGCCCTCCCGACAACTCCTCGAAGCCGACCTCGTTCCAACCTATGAGCCTCTACGAGATCCTGAACCCGGACCCGAGGCTGCCACGATCACTCCAGCTCAACCTCGACTACACCTCTCCAGACTTTGTGCTGGACAACAACCTTAACGTATCCGCCGATATGTTCTCTCTCGGCATCCTGTGCGTTGCGCTATACAACTCGCCTCACAAATCTCCCCTAGAATGCAACTCTAGCCTGTCCACATACAAGCGATTCTTCCAGTCCAGCTCGACGATACCAACAGTGAACAACAACTTCCAATCTTCCAGGCCACTTCCAAAAGATTTAGTTGCACATGTACTGCCACGGCTCATTACCAGGAGGCCGGCACAGCGCCTCACGGCGAAGGAGTTTCAAGAGACGGAATTCTTCGACAACATACTTGTGTCTACGATACGATTTATCGAAGCCTTCCCAGCAAAGACGCCTAACGAGAAACAGTCGTTCTTGAGGGGCCTGAGCAAGGTTCTCCCTTCGTTCCCGAAGTCAGTGATGGAAAAAAAATTGCTGCCAGCACTCCTCGACGAGACCAAGGACAAGGCACTGTTATCTCTGATTCTCGGGAACGTTTTTAAGATCATCGATCTTCTGCCGTCAGGGAGACGCGCATTCACGGACAAGGTCCGACCAGTCTTGAAAGACATCTTCGTGACGAATGCAAAGCAGACTGAGGAGAAAGATCCTCAGAGAGATGCTGGACTGATGGTCGTCCTAGACAACATATCCACTATTGCCAAAAATACCCCTGGCAAGGAATTCAAGGATGGTAGGAGCCCTCCACTGTCTCTTGTATGTAGGCCCATGACGCTGACTTGTGATCAGACATGCTGCCAGTGGTTGGAGCGGCCATTGCAGCACCGACTCATTCTGTGGTGGATGCTGCACTCCGCAGCTTACCCGTCGTCCTGCCCGTTCTGGACTTCAGCACAATAAAAAATGAGCTGTTTCCGGTCATCGCTCATGTTTTCAGCAAAACTACCAGTCTCGCCATCAAAGTGCGTGGCCTACAGGCGTTCGTGGTTCTCTGCGGGGGGTCCTCAGACTCTGCCGATAGTGGCGGTCTGGATGGACTCGACGGCGAACGCAAGAAGGCTTCCTCATCTACGGCACTCGACAAGTACACCATGCAAGAGAAGATTGTACCGTTGGTCAAAGTTATCAAGACAAAAGAGCCAGCAGTCATGATGGAAGCTTTGAATGTGCTGAGGGTCGTGGGCGACTACGCAGACCCTGAGTTCATTGCGATGGACATCCTGCCGATTCTTTGGCACATGAGTCTGGGACCATTACTCAATCTCAAGCAATTCCAAAGTTTCATGGATCTCGTCAAAACCCTGTCTAGAAAGGTTGAAGATGAGCAGACGAAGAAATTGCAGGAGCTATCGGGTGTTACCAATGGCTCTGCTGCTGGACCCGCGGACGACTTCATGTCATTCGGGGGTATCAGCGGAACGGAGTTCGACGTCGCGACTGGAGGCACGGAAGACGATTTTGAAAAGCTCGTCAAGGGCAAGGCGAGTGCAAACAGCTCCAATCCCATGGACGCTGGCTGGGATGAGGCCGCCTCTCGATCTTCGATAGGGTCACCGGGATTGAAGAACCCAGCAGCCTCACAGACAGCGGCATTCTCCTGGTCCACGCCCAGCCCTACGACCGCAGCTCCTGCAAGCTCAACTGGAGGTTTCAAAGCCCAGCAAGGCTCCTTCAGGACCGTCACTCCGGACCTGACCTCATTTGGGGCACTGACGCCCTCTTCGACACAATACTCCCAACCTCTCCAGCCCAACACCGCACAGTCCGCTTTTCCTCCACCAGCCCCTCAGCCATCGACATCGACCTCCATCAACTGGTCAGCAGCCGGCGCTGCGACCGCCAACCGTTGGTCCTCATCGGCCACGCCGTCACTGCAAACCAGCAGAAGCGCAATCTCCCCACCGCCCAGCACAAATTACGGCAGCGGGCTAAACAACTCCATGGCCTCGCTACCGATGGGTCAGCAGCGGCCAGCAATGAACACGCTGAATCGCTCAACTTCAGCGTTCTCGTTACCTCCGCCACCAGGTGGTGGGACGGCGAGCCCTGCGTCTACATTCAGTCTGCCGCCACCTCCGGCGCAACAACAGCAGACGTCAGCATTCGGTCGGCCGACGGGATCAACGGGGTCGATAATGAGCGGTAATACGAGCATGAACAGCATGGCGAATAGGCCGATGGGCGGTTCGGGAATGAGCATGAATAGCATGATGAGCGGTGGAGGGATTGCTGCTCAGCAGGCGCAGCAGCAGCAGCAGCAGCAGCAGCAGCAGAGTGCGCCGACGGGCGGGTTGGATAAATACCAGAGCCTGCTGTAATGGCACCATTGGCTAGGCTGGAGCGAGCGAATAGATACCTATGATGATCATGAAAGATGTCCACTTAGTTCACACCACCACCACAAACAGCGTAGCACATTGTCGGAGAGGAGAAAGGTACATAAGATACCGTGCAATGACCTCGGGATTCTGGCTCGTGGTTGTCCTGATGCAAGCTCCGCGATACCACATGGACTCCTGAGGGGGGGGGGGTTATTCCCGCCTTGGCTTGTCCTCACGCCACCACAGAGAAAGGACCGTAACATTGAACACTGATCTATTATTAGACCTGCGCGCCGGCAGAAGCCCTACCTATGCATGTACTGTACTATACCCAGGTGTTCTTTTGTGTAGGGGTAAACATCGCCCGCCACGCCTTTTGATGATGTACAGCTAGCTGAACGAACAGCAGACGGGAGGAGAAAGCTCTTGTCAGAAAACGTATCGCAGGTATACCGTGCACCTTCCTCTCGAATTACTCCTTCAACGCCTTGCCCTTTCAAAACGCCTCAGGACCAAGTTCTTCTTCTTTTTTTTTCTTTTTTTTTCTTCTTCTTCTTCTTCTTCTTCTTCTTCTTCTTCTTTTGGGCTCGCCCTTGCAATCGCAACCATTAAGAGCCTGGTCTCGGGGGTGTAAAAGCAAAATCCAATCATCGAACACATTACCTGGCAACGCACACCGGGAACCGCTGTGCGGAGCGCAGACCTCCCCTTGCATTACTCTCAACGGCAGACCAGGATACCTCCATTCTCCAGAGTACAAAGCCTGCGCGAGAGATAGTCCTCCGACACAGGGGACGTGCAGCTCAGGGCCGCATGGGGAACAAAGGTGACAGGCAGGAAGTGCCCCCCCCCCCCCCAATAAAATTTTTTTGATTGTTCGCCTCTCGCAGATGCTGCCGCCATGCAAGCTGGAGGGAACACAGTCTCGGAAACGAAGAGTGCCTGCTAGGGAAGAACATAAATAGAAAGGGGAAAAGGCCCAAAAAAATAGTTAGGCTAACAGTCACAGACAGTGGACGCATAGTATGCGTCGGGGTGTTGTCGAGGTTTTCTCGGTTGCTCGGTGAAGGTTGCGGCTGCTCACGCCTTCGGGTTTCCGAATCGGTTCGATACTGCAGGACGGCCCCCGATAGGCTGGTTGCTCACTTGGGGCTGGCGCGGCCACTCCGACGACCGCTGCGGGTCGTAGTAACAGCACCGTTGCCGGTACCGTTGGCGTTTCCGCTCGTGGAGGCCAGGGGGTTGCTGTTGCCAGAGGCGCTCGCAGGAGCGCCGCGGCCGGTGGCTGCCTCCGCTGACGAGGCAGCAGCAGCATCCTCGCCACCGGGGCGGTGAGCACTGAACACGTGCCGACTCAGCCAGCCCGGCTCCGCCTCGACCTTGATCACTTGGTCCTCGGGGATCATCTCGTGTCGCAGGTCCCAGCCGGCTCGCTTACACAGCTCCGTCACGACCACGTCGCAGTCACCGAGCAGGTCGATGTCGAAGTTGTGGTGGCTGACCGGCGTCCTGGAGATGTAGATCTGGGGGATGTGCGGGGGCAGGAAGGGCACCAGCTCGCTGACGGGGGCGACCTTGAGGCTCGTGCCGATGATGACGACCAGGTCCGTCTTGTACCGGTCCTCCTCGACCAGCCGCCGGCTGAAGGCGTCGGGCAGCGCCTCGCCGAAGAAGGTGATGTCGGGCTTCATGATGCCGCCCTTGGACGGCATGTCGTACTCGGAGTCGCTCGCGCTGTCGTAGTCACCCGGCCGCCGGCGTACCTTCTTCTCAGTGCCGTCGCGCGCCAGCTTGCGCTTGCGGCTGCTGTTCTTGGTCGTGCGGCGTGGGACGGCGCACCTGGGGCAGTACGGGATGTGGCCGCCCTTTATGTCGCCGAAGATGCTCTCGCCAGGCACCTGGTGGCCGCACTGGATGCAGGAGGCGGTGGCGAAGGAGCCGTGGCTGAGAGGAGATTTAGCGACTGAGAGTGGAAGGCCTAGACGGACATGGTGCAGCGTGCTTGTTGCGCGATGCAGATGTGTCTTTTTGCGAAATAGCAGGAACGAAGAAGTGGGAGAGGAGACTAGAGAGGTTGCTTACCATTGAATCAACTTGTCAGGGGTGATGCCGGCCTTGGACTCGAGGTTGTCGATGTTCTGAGAGTAGTTGGTGAGAAGCTTGCCCTTCTCCTGCAGCAGCGCAATGAACTTGTGGGTGGGCGAGAAACGCTCAGTCTCTGGCAGGATATCCCGGGCGACCGAGAAGAAGATGGAAGGGTCTTCTTTGAAGACCGTGATGTTGAAGACTTCCTGGGGGTCGTTGAGGCCCAGGTGCTCGAGTTTGGAGTAGAGGCCGGTTCCTGCGGAGCGGAAGTCAGGGATGCCCAGGGAGGTGGATATGCCAGCGCCGGTCAGGACGATGATGTTCTTGGACTTTTTGAGAAGCTCGACGGCATCGTCGACAGAGTTGTAGGCGGGCAGCTTGGCCCTCTTGGCCAGCTCTCGGCTGATGGCAAGGACCAGGAGACTCCGGTAGGACTCATCAGGATGCCCCTCGAGAAAGTCAGGAGGACGCACGCCAAAGGCAGTGAGCAGTTTCTTGGCGGAGATGTGGCCAGCGTCGATAGTGCGACGACAGAACTCCTCTGGGCCCAGGGCGCGAAGCTGGTGGCGGAAGTTGACCGCCTCATCAGGACTGCAAAAGTCGGGGTCTGGCCGTCGACTGTTAGCAACCGAGCCCACTGAAGAGAGCACCACGATTAAGTGCAACGGCCGGCGCCTCGACTTGACGTGTGCAGTGTCGGGCGGGAAAGGTCAGGTTTTATGGCGATTGAGGAGATGGCTTACTGTTGTGAGCGTTATCGTCAGTCAGGCCCTCGAGCATCTCAGCGAGAAGAGACTCGGTCTCCCAAGAGTTGTCGATGTCGTTGACGTGTTCCTCAAGCTCGTTCATGGGCTTGGCGACACCGTGCTGGATGTCCTTCTTGATGTCGTCCTTCATGTCGTACTTCTCATCAAAGTCGACGACCTCAGAGACGCTAGAGACGGCCTGTTTGAGCTCGCGCTTGGACGACTTGCGCTGAGCGCGCACGTCGTGATCGGTCATATCGAGGGTGACACCGCTGCCGATACGCCAGCGGCCAGGCAAGGGGTGGGTGTAGAAGTGAGGTGGTATTGCAGAGTCGCAACAGATGAGGACTTGATGGGAGGGATAGGTTTTTGCTCCTGATAGACGATGGTACAAAGCGGGGCGGTTGAGATGACTATGCCTCAGTGGGTGGTGGTTATCGACATGTATGAAGTTTGATGGGGTGGTTGGCTGAGGTTGTGTTGAGAGTTTTGTTTCGTCTGATTGCCAATTCTGTCAACCGCAATGCTGGCGGGGTCTTCCACAAGTCAACTTGAGAATAATCCGGATCAGGTGAATCTCAGCAAAAGCTCAGCTCGGGATCGAGGCCCCGGAATGCCTCGAAAGACAGGACTCTCGGGATTAGAGGACGAGGGTACCAAGGGTGTGGAGGGGTGGGTGCGTGGGTGTTGAGTTGAATGTTTTGGGGGATGAAGGTGTCGCCGCAGGGGAGCGGGTGATGACCGCCTATGAATGACACTTGGGCGAGGGCTTTTAGGAAAGGTTGCTTGTTCCATGCCGCCTGCAGTTCGAAACCAGCGCTGGTCCATTGGTGGTGCACGCTGCCCATTGTCATTCCAAGGGCCCCCGCCGCCACTTTTAGCACCATTTTTTTTTTTGCGCAGACATGTGTGAGTCTGGCCTGGAGCTAGGCTCGGCTGACGACACTACTCCTGATGTGACTTCGTTATCCTGCCTCCAGAGCTGGCTCCTTTCACTCGCACACAACCTCGCGGCTTCAGCTAGAGCACGCAGCACGGGAGTCTCGGTGCCGACCAGGTCACCAAGTCCCCCATTCCCGGGTTCCGGAACGGAAACTCTTGGCAGCTCAAAAGGCCGCTCCTGGCTTTCATCTCTGAATCATCGCCCTCGCTTCAAGGATAGCACACTTCACATTCTCCAGACAAAGAAGCCTCCAAAGCAAGAGGAGCTTCTACCGTTTCATGTGCGGGACCTCCAAACAGCCTGTAAAGACTTGTCTCGCGGGGTCCCCCCTGGCGTTGGTGTTGTGGTTGTGATCTCAGATCTACAGAGATCGGCTTGACGGGGACGACACATTGAACGAAATGGGCCCGGACATTACCGAGGCACCCAAGATTCCCAAGGACAGGTTCACTTGCCACTGCACTCTCCCTTTGTGATGTCTTCTGACGATTCATGATCCCGACGACGATCTCTTTTCCGGCAACTAGACTTCCAAGACTAGAAGACTTATACAGGAATTTCTTGTTCACGCAACGGGCCAAGTAACCAGGTTAGTTCATCTGTTCCTCCTTTGCGCGGATAATGTGTACTGGATCCCGAGGGCCAAGTGCCCCACAGAGGCAGTAATCATCTCACCACGCCCGAGTACAGCACTGTGATACTCAGGAATAAATTGTTTGTCGCCCCTGAACAGAAATTAATCTCGGCCCATTCGATAAGAGGAACTAGACTCTTCTAAGCTGAGGATCTGCAACACTCTGTTTTCAGCATGCAATTACCATATGTACGCGTTGGCCCATTAAACAGTAGTCTTCTACCATAGAGGAACGAATGCCTGGCTGCCATGACCTACGTAATCATGATACATCTTTGAGTGGCAGGACCTTTGTACATTGCATTGAGCAATCCCAAAACCCAACGTGTGCATACCATGGCATGTTGTTGACATCTTTGAGAATCTGAGCCCTTGTTCTGGCCATGCCGGTCTTCAGTCCGCCCCAAAGTCACTCCTACGGAAGCATGGAGGCTTGTGGCGCAGAGGGGGAGCTGTCTCTTGGCCTTTGTAAACCACTGCAATATTCGGAAAGTCACACAGCGCGGTCAGAGAAGGACGTAACTCGAAGATTGCGCCCTTCTGACGGCGCTCTGGGCGGCACAAGTGAAAGTTGCATTCTGAGGCCAGGACAATATAATTTGCCTACCACTTTAAGGCAATACAGCTTTCTGTGTGTCTGCAGGATCTTTGTGGCAGATTTTCAAGAACAAGAGCGGTGTCTGGGAAAGCAATAAGCACAGATGGAATGGTATCTGTGATTCACAAACGGACGGCAGGGCAGCTAGAGGTACAGATTTTCTTACCCAAGGCAGCAACGGCTTTCTTGGTTATGATGTAGAGAGCGAGGCATCGGCTTTTATAGAATCAAAAGGAGATGATGGGAACAATTTAGGACCATGTTTAGAGGGATCTGAGTGGAGAGAAATTGGAAAACAGTCGCTGGAAGAATGTGGTCAGATTGTTGAGGTTGGAGACGAACCTAGCACAGCAAGCGGCTGAGCAGGACCCCCTGGGTCTCCATTTATGCAGCCTAGTCCACTCGCCTCTACCTATAATCAGAGCAGCTCAGGCATATTTGTCACGGTCATTTGCTTCTCGTAGTGTCCGTACGAACGTCTCGAGCCTCGATATTGATACCCTGAAACTGAGGGAACATGATACATCTAATCCCAATAAGCCCAACCATCCGGTGCCAAAGCCATATGTTGCCCCTTGCCGACGAAGTCCGGGCTCTGCGATAACGTCACCCTGTCCCTCGTCTCCTCGAGAACCTGTGCCTCCAAGGACGCCGTGAGCTTGGCACTGTAGTAGGACCAGAGCCGCGGGAGGAACTGAACGTCCTGGACGCAGTAGGCCGTGATCTCCTGCGACAGGGGGCGCACGTTGAACACCTGATAGCTTCCGCCACAATCAGGCGCGAAGAGCCTGACGCCCTCTTCCTTAGCCGCCTTCCAGATCCTCTTCTCGCCAGGGGTCACATTGGCATCCCTCTCGATACACCTGGCCAGGCCGTGGACATACCTCCTGGAAAAGTCCCGCGTTGTGAGCTCCATCAACTGCAGGTCCTGGATGCCGGCGAGCTTGACCTGGAAGTGGCTGTATAGCGCGTCCGAGTCCGTCCGGACGTCAAAGATCACCTTGGGGACGGACTCTGACTCCAGGATATCCTTGAGATGGCGGCCGTCCGCCCCGCGGGTGAGAAATGCCTCGTCTCGCAGAGTGTACACGTCGATGAGGTAGGTCTGGCGCCTTGGCAGGACAAATATCTGGAGTATCGATATGTTGCCATGCCTGGACAGGTTCTCCCCCTCGAGGTCGATGTAGAGCGACGGTGGCGTAGTTGGTAGACCGTGGAGAGCATCTATCACGCCTGACATTCCGGCGACGGTGTCGACGAGTTCGGCAGCAGGGTGTTTATTGTCAGATACTCCCGCAGGTTTCGTGAGCTGAGCGTCTGGCGCGCCACTCGATCGAGAAAGAGAATCTATTGCTGTCATGGTGATCAATTCCCTAGACCAAGTGCCAGAATTTGTTAAAGTATCTGAGCACGAAAAAGAGGATGAGAGGATCTACTCCAGAGCTTAGAACAACGTGAGCTTGTTGCCGGGGCCGTCAGAATGGTCGACTTCTTATTCCACTGGCTAGGTCATAAAGCAGGGAGGGGCAGGAGTGAGCTTCGGGAGGGGGGGGGGGTTAGCAAAAAGCTGTTGGGAGCCGGCCTCGTTGGCTAAGGCATCTTTGTCTTAGGCCTCAGGATTCATCTGACTAAATTTAGCAAGGCTTACAATTACACCGCTCATAGCTAAAGTCTAGTACAGAATGGAAGCGTCATATAACCGACTAGGCTGATACTACTTGGGATGGACTACCATGTATTGAACCATAATAAGCTGGTTTCAAGGTTGCTGGGCCAGTGCCATCCACCTACTGTTATGTAGATCCTCGTGAGAGCTAGGAGAGACGTACTAAATTACCTAGTGGACGGAGCCCTCAGGAGGATCCCAACACCGTGCTCTGCCCAATGCATCCGTCCCGGACGTGCTGGCCAGATCTCCCCTCTCAAACCTCGTGAGGGCTGTCGCTAATTAACCAAGGGTTTAATGCGGTCAGAAGGGGGGAAAGGGGGGGGGGGGAAGGGGGACCAACGGCGTCGTCTTCTCGTCCGGAGAAGGCCCTTTCAGGTCGACAGGCCAAGGGTTCGGAGTCCGAGGGGAGGCAGCCACAGAGGTCGCGTCGAGGTAGACATATCAGGTGTGATTTATTTAGGCGCGAGGTGATATCTAGGATCGCTCTCATACGATACCGCGTCTGTCCTCACAGGGGACCCCGTCCCCCCCCCCCCCAAAAATAATAATAATAATAATAATTGGGTCATGGAACTGCAGCCTGCGTTGATGATATTGTCGATTATGCTTGACGGAAGGTTAGACGATGTGTTGGCTATTGCAAGTCGGCTCTGAGGGCCTAATGGACTATCGGTTCGTCCACCATCCGTGTTTCGCCTGCGATTGTCGCTGTGTTTTGTGAACGTTGAGGTATGTACTGCTCCACCAATCGGTATGAAAGTGTCAAGGGAACCGCTGTAGGTATTATCTGACGCTCAACGACGCTATATACCCAGGGTCCATCTCTTCGGACCCATGCTGTACGATATTCGAGGGAATCGTTCCTCCCTTCCTAAGAATAATATATTATTGGGTATTTGAAGCACCACACCATCAAAGAGAGATACCAGCTGACCAAACCGCGAAAAATTCCTATCCATCCATCCGTCCGCCCGCCCGCCCGCCCTTCTGCCCATTAATACCCGAAACGCCCCGTCCCGCCGTGCGGACTGGATCGCAGCCTCCCGCGCCATCTCGGGGCTGCAGCCAGGTTGAAACCATACAGGCTCCCTGTGGCTAAAAGATCAAAGCACACCTAGTACTGAAGCTTCTCTAGAAGGCCCTCGCCCTTGCTCTCCTGCCCCTCCTCCCCGCCCTCCTTCCTCCTCCTCCCGTGTGACCTCTCCCTGAAGCCCAGGCCCGGGATCCTGCTCCTCAGCGCGAGGCTGCTCATGACGACCGAGATGCTGCTCAGCGCCATCGCGAGCGACGCCCACACCGGGTCCAGGCGCACGTGGCTGCCGTTCGAGACGATGGGCATCAGCACGCCCGCGGCGATGGGAACCGCGACCATGTTGTACACCAGGGCCCAGGCGAAGTTGACCTTGACCCTCCCGAAGACGGCCTGGGACAGGTCGAGCAGCGTGACGACGCTCCACAGATCCGACTTGACGAGGACGAACTCGGCGGAGCTGATGGCCACGTCGGACCCGGAGCCGATGGCGATGCCGACGTCGGCCTGCGTGAGCGCGGGGCTGTCGTTGATGCCGTCGCCGACCATGGCAACCGTAGCGCGCGTGGAGGTTTCTTCCTCCTTCTTGTCACTGCCGCGGCGGGCCTTCAGTGTCGACTGCAGGTACTTGATCTTGTCTGCCTTCTGCGTCGGCAGGACGCCGGAGATGACCTGACCCGCTGGGATGCCGATGAGCATCGCGACGGCGCGGGCGGTGACCTCGTTGTCGCCGGAAAGCATCCACACGCGTGTGCCCCTGGACTGCAGGGAGCGGACAATATCGACTGACTCGGGGCGGATGGGGTCAGAGATGGCAAGGGCCGCGGCGATCTTGTATGGTTCTGATGACGCCGTGGGTCTCATTGCGACCAGGGCGATGGACTTTGCCTCCTTCTTCCACGCGTCAGTCGCCGAGACGACCTTCTCTGAGA
The DNA here is from genome assembly GCA_026119935.1 of Endothia cerciana. Taxonomy (NCBI): domain Eukaryota; kingdom Fungi; phylum Ascomycota; class Sordariomycetes; order Diaporthales; family Cryphonectriaceae; genus Endothia; species Endothia cerciana. Next base: position 12,198 of record JALRMH010000044.1, on the reverse strand, counting down.
GCTCAACGCCGTGATCCCTCATCATGGCCTCGTTGCCGACCAGCATCTCATGGGTTCCCCCACCTGAAAATGTGGCCCTCAGGCCTTTTCCGGGTTCCTCCTGCACATCTGTGGTCTGGACGTAAGGGTCAAGCTCCCTCCCGGCACAGAAGGACACGACAGCCTTCGCGATAGGATGGCTGCTGCTCTCTTCAACAGCCTTCAGGGCAGCCAACATGGTTGGCGTTTGCTCCTTGGAGAACGCTCCGGGGTCAGGGAAGATGGTAGAGTCCGTGATGCTCGGCAGGCCCCCCTGGGTAAGGGTCCCTGTCTTGTCGAAGACGACACAGTCGACCCGACTCGCCTTCTCGAAGGCCTCCCCGCCTCCCTTGGCAAGGATGCCGTGCTTGGCAGCGAGCCCGCCACCGACAAAGATTGCCGTCGGAGCAGCAAGGCCTAGGCCGCAGGGACAGGCGACCACGAAGACCGCAATAGCGAACTGCAGGGAGAACGCGACCCAGCCGCCCGAGGTGACGTCCAGGTACCCGTCAGGGATGGCGCCGCTGAGGCCTAGGATCATCCAGATGAGCCAAGTGACAATGGCGACCAGGGTTATGACGGGGACGAAATAAGTGGTCAGGACGTCTGCGATCTGCTCCATGGGGGCGCGCTTGGTCTGACCTTCCCGGACGACCTTGACGATCTGGTCGAGCATCGAAGTACCGGCCGCGCCGGTGATGCGAATGACGACCGGTTTGTCTTTATTGACAGTGCCGGCGTAAACGGCATCCTCGGGGCCTTTCCTGATAAGACGAGCCTCTCCAGTGAGGCTAGACTCATCAAAGCTGGTCTCGCCCTCGACGACGACACCATCCGCTGGAGGCGACGCACCGTGCCGTATGCGAACTGTATCCCCGAAATCGAGCAGGTCGGCCTTGACGACCTTGTCCCCGCCCTTGCCTTCCCCCTCGCGCTCAACAAGCACGGCCTCCGTCGGACGCAGCTTGCCAAGGGCTGTCACTGCATCTCCAGTCTTGGACTTGCTGTATGCCTCGATCCATCTCCCGACGAGCAGGAACAGTGTCAGGAACACTACCGAGTCGAAGTAAAAGTCCTGGTCGTTGACGTGCTCGGGCTTGTTGACCCCAGCCGCGATCAGTTGTGCCACCGAGGATACGTATGCGATGGTCGTGCCAAGCGACATCAGAGTGTTCATACTGCCGAAGCGGTAGAACCGCCGGAGGACGGGTACCTTACTCCCCCTCCGCCACAGGGTCTTGATCTCCTTGAGCGCTCGGGTGTGGAAGACATCGGCGGCGAAGAGATAGACCGGTGTCGCCAGGATGAACATGGCGATCTGGGCGCGGCTGATGCCCGAGACCCATGGCCCAGTGAGGTAGTCCCTGGATGGGTTTGTACCCTGGATGAGAGACATGTAGACGACGCCGATGATGAAGGTCGGTATGGCCACGATAAAGGTGCCGATTGCCCGGTACAGCAAGCGACGCTGATGCCTGTGCTGTGCCAATTTCGACCGCTCCTCCAGGCTTGGTGGATGGTAGACGGATACCTGCAGGGCGGGGTCGCTGGCCTCGACAGCTGCAAGTATCTGCCGGATGGTGAAAGTGGGGGCCTCGGGCACGTAGGCGATCTTCATGACAGGCCTTGCTTGTGTCGGCTCGGTGATGATCTCAATATGTCGCCTGAAACCTGCGAGGCTACTGACCACCCGGCCGGGGCAGTGTGAGCAGTAGATCCCCTGCAAGAGGATCTCGACGGTCCGCTCCTGGGTCTCGGCCTCCTCATCGCCGACGGGCTCGACCTTGTCTAGGTGTGCCTCATAGCCGCTGTCCTCGATGGCCTCAGCTATGTCGCCGGCATGCCCCCTGCCGTAGAACTCGACGGTCGCACTGTTGGTCAGGAGGTTGATAGCGGCCTGCGTGACCCAGTCTATCGCGTCCAGCGTACCCTTGATGTTGTTGACGCAGGCAGCGCATGTCATGCCGCCCACGGCCAAGGTCGCACGCCATATCTGCTTGTCAGCGGAACTGCCCTCGTCCGAGTCGACCGTGACAAGAGACATGTCGTTTGGTTTCTGTGCTGTAGCTGGTTGTCGTCCGGGCCCCGGGTCCTGAGGGGTGACTGGAGGTGGCGGCGTTGGTGAGGCGGCACCATCCCGTGGCCGCACATGACACGGCTTCGCGGTGGGCGGTGTGCCCTGGGAGTTGTTGCGGCATTGCTCACAGTTTAACAGATGGACGCGAGCCGCCTCCGACCGGGAGTGATCCCCCGACAGCCATGTGGAGAGGGCACTGTAGGGCGTAGGGCGTGCCTCCGGGGCCTGGCCGTTATGGAGGGATCCGGTGGTGGCGTTTATCTGAGACGACGCGTCTTCGGAATCAGCAGCGGAAGTAGAGACGCCGGAGACCTCATAGCCGGCGTCCGTCAAGACATCGGCCATCTTCTTGATCTTGACTGACGGATCGTGTTCCACAGTGACGACGGAGGTGACTATGTTGGGCGAGACCCATAGTATCCTGTCGGAGAAGGCCTCCTTCAGCTCGTGCCTGATGGCGGTGACGCAGGTGGGACAGTGCAGGTTCGAGACGCTGTAGGAGGTCTTGACGACAGCACCGGAGCGGCGACCCCCACCCCGAGGCCCAGTGGACGGCTTAGATGAGGAGGTCATCTTGGCCGTGGTGGGACCTGATAGACGGGGTGTCGGGTAAGGTGAGGCGGCAAGCCGGAGGTTGCCTTCAGGGTGGTGGCCTCGTGTAGATTGAATGGTGGCCGTCGCAATGTCACACAGGAGCGCAATTGGCGGGTGCCAATTCTGCCGGTGAGATTAAACCTGCACAGAGCCTTTCGCCCAGCCCGTTTACTGCAACACGTAAACTGGCACCCGGGGCAGGTTGCGATGAGAGGCCGTCCGGGGAGATACGAGCGGGGGACTGTGGCTCGCGGTCCGGCTGAAGCGTGGTGGTGTTCAGGCTGTGTGTGGTTGATATCGACAGCGGGTTGGCGAGGCGGGAAATATCAATAGGCGGCCTGACCACGACCCGTCAAGAGAACAGGGGGCGATTGATGAGGAAATGCACTTGGTTGGGCCGGCACCGACTGTTCTGGGTGGTTCTCGATAGAGGATTGGATTTGTGACCATGCCATCTGGAAGAGTCTGCATCTGAAATATGCGAAAGACTCCCTGAATGCCTTCGGCGTTCGATCAGTGGTTGCGGTTTCCGCACAAAAGCCGCAGTCCCCGTCTGACACAAGCGTGGTTTTGGCGTGGAGGAGAATGCCACCCCAACACCCATGCATGCGCCTGGCCCCCTCTGGGGACCACCCTGTCATGCCACCCTGCGGAGAAAAGGCATAGAGCGACCTGGGGGGTTGGGACTCGTGGCCTCTGCCGTCCATACATAGTAGTAAATACAACCTTCTCTTGGCTTCTTTCGTTTCTTTCTCTTGGTGAGGCTGACTGGCCGACTGACCGACTGACCGACCGACTGACTGACTGACTGACTGGCTGGCTGGCTACCATGTCGTTGTCGGCAGGTGGATGGTGCCCAAGGGGCCGGTATGAGCCAGATGCGGCAGAGGCACCAAGACCAGGAGGGAGAGGCCAGAATGACTGGCATTCCCTCTGAGAACGGTCTCAAAGAGGAATGGTAGGTCACAGAAGAGGGTTGGGCAGCCTCCCTTAGATGCGGGACTGGAGGTCATATTGTTGGTACACAGTACCGTACTGACACGTATGCCACTCATCAAGAGAGCAGGTTGATGATGACAACGAGATCTCGGTAGGTATCCAGTTGTGGCCTCTCGAGGAGCCATCAAGAAGGCGGACGTCGAAGGGACGAAAAGACACCTCATGATAACAGCTGCTTACCAAGAAAGAAAAAATAAAAGAAAACCCCGAACCGCTTCCCGAGTGGGCTGGGCTCGGCAGCTGCCGGACGGAACGAGCCACACTGGTGAGCCGCATGCAGGAGAATACTTTATTCCGTCGGTTGTCTCCACCAGTCTCCTTCCAGGCTGGCCGGTGTTTTGTAATAGGTATCATAGTACTAAGTACCAGCGAAGGGGTTTGCCCATTCTGGAGCCGTCGGCCCGATCCAGGGCTGCCAAGCGGGCCATCATCCGTGGGAGAGGGGAGCCAGGCGAGATTTGTACCAACGACAAGACACGACTTGCCCTTGGGTGCTGCCGGGTCTCAGGTCAGGATGCCTCGGGTGGATAGTGACTCGGAGCCTGGCTGTTCGTGTCCCTGTCGACATCACGCCTTATACCTTGGGCTCGACGCCTTTCCGCGGAAGGATCAGCCTCGGCCGCAGGTCCTGCTGGCCTTTCACCGCCCTCACACCCAGACGTCCTCCCCGGGGGGGGCGGGGGTCTGGTGGGTTGGCCCGTCATGGGCTCTGAGGAACCAAAGGAGTCATCACAGGCCTGGGGCCGGGCCACGTGAGGATGGTGATCTGCCTGACGCCTGCTCCATGGCGCTCGCTCCTCCACGCAGCGGTCGACTTTTGTTATGGAGAGGACTGGTCGGGAGCTTTTCTTCGAAGGGGGTGGTGAGCTGGCGCGGGTGGTGCCAGCCTGATGAGGGCCTGACACCTGCGTGCTGAGACAGAGGTGCTACTACGGCACGCCAGCCACGCCGTTACTCGCTGCCGAGACTAACATACCTACCGAACACCAGGATGGAGTTCGTGATACCCCCCCGGCATGTCGCCATTGCTCACGTCTCACCCTGAACCCTCCCCAGCACACAGGCAGCACAGGAGAATCATCGGCCGGCTCGGTAGGCCCCACCTGTTAACCGGCGCTCCCGCACCGACAGCCTCCAGCCTTCCGAGTCTTCCCCCGTTTTTGCCGCCTCCCTCAGCCTGCCAGGCCGGTCCCTGGCCGCCGAGGCGCGGCAAACGAGACTTCCCGCATTGGGACTCCTCGCCGCACCTGATTGGCCGCCGATGGCGCAATTCTCTCGCGACCTGATCTAATGCCAAAACGAGCTGGGTTTACAAGTGCTCAACGGGCTCATACACACACACACACACACACACACCACCGCGGCGGCGGCGGCGGCGCCGGAAGAAATTTCTGTCAGGGCCTTGGCCATGCGTGTGTGTTGTTTGTCAGGCTGGGAGGGAACTCCTCCGGTCGCGCCTGAGCTAGGGGCGAGGGTCGGGGGACGAGGGTCGTGCTGCTCTGGGATATTTTCTTAATAGACGGGACCTCAGTCTCACCTTCTCCTGCCTTCTCCCCGCCAGCCCTCACTGTGATCATCGTGAGCGAGGAGGGACCTCTGTAGCTGCGGACCTCAGCCCTCACCTAACATCATCGAGGTTGTTGTTCGGCATATTCTTCTCCCGCATCCCATCCCCCACCCCCCCCCCCGCGGCGCGCCCCCCAAAATATTGGACCCTGGGACGACCAGACCCTGGAGCTGCCAGGCCGCCCATCAGTACCACCACCAACAACAACAACAACAACAACAACACCACCACCACACCACCATGCAGCTCAGGCACGCAGAGTCCGGGGCGACCGCCCTGGCCTCCGAGGAGCAGACCGGCGCGGCGCCCACCTTCACCAAGCTCTCCACCACCCTCCCCCTCGGCCAGATGGTGCCCCTGGCCTCCATCTCCGGCCCGACCTACGTGACGGCCCAGCTGCTCGTCCAGCAGGTCGCCTACAAGCTCTCGGACAAGATCTTCTCCTACTCCCCGCCCACCTTCGACCTGGACGTCGCCGTGAGGGAGTGGTCCCGCGGCGCCGAGCCCAACATCCACGCCTCCACCACCGCCGTCCACCCGCTGCAGACCCGGGCCGGCGCCGGCGCCTTCGCCCTGGGGTACATGTTCTCGAGCGACTTCGACCTCGCCAGGCGGCACATCCCGCAGGCCCTCCTCGCGCCCAGCCTGGGCCTGCGCAGCCTGCGCGCCTCGCTCGACCAGCTCAGCCTGCTCTACAGCGTCGCGAGCCCCTTCGTGGCCCACGTCGCCGCCGTCGAGTACGCCGACGGGCACGGCCTGGTCCCCGAGTACGGCTCCGCCCTGCAGCTCGCCGAGGACCTCGGCCTGGGCCTGGTCACCAGCTCGTCCGCGTACGAGGCCCAGCACATGGCCCTGCTGGCCACGCTGATGGCGCACATCCTGCCGAGCGTGCACATCTATGACGGCATCCGCACCTCGCGGGAGACGCTGAGGGTCATCGACGCCCTCGGCGAGGTCGGCATCCGGGAGGTCTACACGGACCTGTCGGCGCACGCCCGGGGCCTCAGCAGCCACCTCGACACGGCCGGCAAGGTGCTCGACCTGCTGGACGCGTTCAACGGCCACCTGGGCACGGACTACAGGCCTTTCGAGTACTTTGGCGACGAGGGCGCCGACACGGTGCTGGTTGTCTTTGGCAGCGTCGAGGCACAGGTCGCCAGCCAGGTCGTCCCGCAGCTCTCGGCCGAGGGCAACAGGGTCGGCGCCATCAGCGTGCGGCTGTACCGCCCCTTCGTGGAGGAGGCCTTCCTGAACGCGCTCCCGGCCTCCGTCCGCCAGGTCGCGGTCCTGGGCCAGGTCCGCAGCACCTCGGAGGTGGAAGACGCCGCCGTCCAGTCGGTCCTGCACTCGGACGTGCTCACCGCGGTCTCCTTCTCCGGCAGGTGGGCGCAGGAACCCGCCGTCACGGACGTCAAGTACGCCGCGTCGGATGCGGTGACGCCGGCCAGCTTCCACTCGGCCGTCCGGAAGCTCATCGGCAAGGGCGGCAGCGGTGCCGGGCCGAGGCGGTCTGTCCTGCCCGGCGAGGTGGAGCAGTACACGTTCTGGGACCTCGACAGCTCGGCCGCTGTCAACTCGCCCGCGGTGGTCGGCAGGTTCCTCACGCGCGAGTCGTCGAGCAACGTCTACGTGCACGAGACGCACGACAACCTGGTCCAGGGCGGGATCATCCGCACGGACATCCGCAGCTCCAGGAAGACCATCGAGGCGGCATACGCCGTGGACGAGGCCGATGTCACGTACGTGGGCGAGGAGAAGCTCCTCCAGGACGTGGATGTCCTGAAGGGTGCCAGGAGCGGCGGCAAGCTTCTGCTGAGGCTGCCGGGCCTCAGGGACGACGAGGAACTCGGGAAGCGGCTCCCCCCCGCGGTGAGGAGGGCCGTCCTGAAGAGGGCCGTCCACCTCTTCGTCCTCGACTCCTCGTACTCCCCGGCCCTGGAGGCCGACCTGGAGCTCCTGGTCGAGCTCGCATTCCTGCGGGTGGCCAGGCCCGGCGGCGCGGTCGACGCCGCGAAGAACCTCTCTGCCCCCCGCGGGGGCACCGTCCAGGAATGCCGCGACGTGCTCAACCAGTGCCTCCGCCACGTCGAGGTGCCAGCCTCCTGGGCCGAGCTCCCGGCCGACTACGTCGCGCCCGGCCTCGCCAGCACCATCAGGACGAGCGCCTTCGCCGGCTTCGACAAGGAAGAGCCCGGGCAGGACCTGCAGCTCACCGGCTGGGAGCCCGCGGCCAGGGCCCTCGCCTTCAGGGAGGCCCACGGCACGCGGTCCTCGCTCCGCCCGGACCTCTCCGTCAAGACGGCCACCGTGCACGTCAAGGAGAGCCGCCGCCTCACCCCGCCCACCTACGACCGCAACATCTTCCACATCGAGTTCGACCTCGGCACCTCGGGCGTGACCTACAACATCGGCGAGGCCCTGGGCGTCCACGCGGACAATGACCCGGCGCAGGTCCTGCGCTTCATCGCCTCCTACGGCCTGGACGCGGACGACCTCGTCCGGGCCCCCTCGCGCGAGAACCCCGCGGACCTCGAGACCCGCACGGTCTACCAGGCCCTCGTCCGGAACCTCGACATCCTGGGCAGGGTGCCCAAGCGCTTCTACGAGCAGCTCGCCGAGTTCGCGACGGACGAGCCCGAGCGGGAGAAGCTCGCCGCGCTGGGCGGCAAGGAGGGCGCGGACGAGTTCAAGCGCCGCTCGGAGGCCGACATGGACACGTACGCGGACGTGCTGGCGGAGTTCGCCTCGGCGCGCCCGCCGTTCCACGACCTCGCGCGCCTCGTGGCGCCGCTCAAGCGGCGCGAGTACTCGATCGCGTCGGCGCAGGCGGTCACGCCGACCTCGGTGTCGCTGATGATCGTGGTGGTCGACTGGGTCGACAGCAGGGGGCGCACGCGCACGGGCCAGGCGACGCGGTACCTCTCCACGCTCCCCGTGGGCGCGGCGGTGACCGTGTCCGTCAAGCCGAGCGTCATGAAGCTGCCGGCGCGGGACACGGCGCCGCTCATCATGGCCGGGCTGGGGACGGGCCTGGCGCCGTTCCGCGCGTTCGTGCAGTACCGCGCGATGCAGAAGGCGCAGGGCAAGGAGATCGGCGCCATCCTGCTGTACATGGGCTCGCGGCACCAGCGCGAGGAGTACCTGTACGGCGAGGAGTGGGAGGCGTACGTCGACGCCGGCGTCATCACGCTGCTGGGCGCGGCGTTCAGCCGCGACCAGCCGCAGAAGATCTACATCCAGGACCGCATGCGGGAGAGCATGCCCGCGATCGTGGACGCCTACATCAAGGGGGAGGGCAGCTTCTACCTGTGCGGGCCGACGTGGCCGGTCCCCGACGTCACGGAGGTGCTGCAGGAGGCGATCGCCGCCGAGGCCAAGGCGGCCGGCAAGAGGGTCGACCCGAGGAAGGAGATCGAGAGGCTGAAGGAGGAGGGGAGGTATGTGCTCGAGGTCTACTAGGGCGGTATCTCCTCGACGACGGGGGCGTGTGTATCTTGGTGTGTGTCCGCCCGGGGCTCACGGGCGGTTAGGTAATGAAAATGGGACCCATGTGCCCGAGTATTTCCGTGGTATATCCATTGCCTGCATGCAGTGAATTAATTCATGTGTGTGAAGCCCATACCATAGTACAGGCTCTCCAGCGGATGAGCTGCCGCGTTGGAGGAATGTCACCTGCATCTATATGCAGTGGTGTGCATATACACACACCATATAGACAGACTTGGGGGATCTTAGGTGGGGGGGGGGGGGTTCATCATCACATGGGCCTGCTGGAGGGACCTAATGAGGTGACTGATCGATCACTGTTGACCATGGCAGGCCACAGCCACCCCCGAGTTGCAGATGTCGACCCTCGTCAGCTATGGAGCCTCAAGACAAGGGCCCTGTCTGGCTACTGGACCAAGCCCCGAGACACCAGTCTGTCTAGGTTCTGAGGACAGACAGGATTTCTTCTTGTCCTCATGGTAACCGCCTTCCCCCCGACCCGGGGGTCCAGTCCGGAAGAGCTTCAGCAGGGCAGCGGAGACAACGTGCCTGTCAGGACAGATAGGTTGTCATGACCAATAAGAGGCAGCAGCGCAAGGCTGAGCCCATCGTCCCTTGAGGTGATATCACGTGGGGTGGCAGAAGTCCCCGGTGGGATCAGTTCGGAGCTGGGTTGCTGGGTTCTGCGAGGTTCCAAAGCCACACCAGAGAAATGGCTTTGCCGCCCAGGGGGGGTTAACCCCCTCCCCCCTAAAAAAACCCCCCCCCCCCGCAAAAAAATAGCTGCAGCTTGCCTCGCTACCCACCCGCCGGCTCGAGAAACAGGGGGCTATCATTACCCCACCAGCCTGCCCAAAGAGCGCCTGAACCCCGCCGGCGCCCTTGCCAAGGTTGCAAAACATCAACAACGTGAACGAGCCCAACCACCCGACCCTCACAGATCGCGCCCCCCCCCCCCTCTCTCTGCCTCACAAGAGGAACGACCGACGGAATTCGTCTAGATTTTTGCCCTCCTTTCCCTCTCCCTGCCGGTCTAGAGCTTCCGAGAGCAAGTACGTCAGCGTCAAGATGGCTGTCAACTTCCAGGAGATCGCGAACCAGTTCGTGCCGTTCTACTACAACACCTTCGACAACAACCGCGAGGGCCTGGCCCAGCTGTACCGCGACAACAGCATGCTCACCTACGAGTCCACGTCGGTGATCGGTGTTGCTGCCATCGTCGACAAGCTGAAGGTAACTACCACACGTCGCCAGCAGCTTTGGGCTCCCCCACCGGGCCGTGTCGGGCAGACTGGGGCGCAGCCATGATGGATTGATTCTTCTGCCCGCCTCCTTGCCCCGTGCCCCGCCCGAGAATGGACTTGTGCTGATTGTTGTCTGTCGCACTAGAGCCTGCCATTCCAGAGCGTGAAGCACGAGACTCACACTATCGACCCTATGCCCGGCCTCGCGGAAACCGGCGTCCTGATCCAGGTCACCGGCGCCATCACTGTACGTTGCCCCCCCCCCCCCCCAATTACTCGATCCCGACCAGGTCTACATCAGTCACGTGGACACGGGGAGCCCCTCTTCTCAGGAGGAAGAAGGATCTCCCACAAGGCTGGGCAGCGGGCTGACGGTTCTGACCCTCGACGTGACAGGTCGACGGCGACTTGGAGAAGCCCTTCAAGTTCGCGCAGACTTTCCACCTCAACCAGGAGCCCGGCACCGGCAGCTTCTACGTCTCCCACGACATCTTCAAGTTGATCTTCTAAATACCCGCGCCGCATGGCCTGTCCGGATGGGAAGGAGGGAGAAGGAGGGGAGACATGGTGGTGTGATAGGGGGGGGGGTGGGGGAGAGGGGGAGAAAAGAGGCAGTCAGGTTAACTCAAGGCTGACCGAGTGAGTGGTTGGCAGTTCGTGAGCGATTTGTAGGGATGAGCAATCATCTTCGCAGGATGGAGGGGGAATGTTCGTCATAGGTCTTCAAGATGCATGACAACAACTGAGAGAGCGCGTGGTCAAGAACACCCGGCCTATTAGTTTTTTTCTTAAATTTTATTTTTCTATTTTATTTTCCTTCTTCAGGTTTCCTTTTATGTTTCGACCCTGTTACTTAGGGGTCCTGCGGGTGAAAATTTGCAGCTTGCAGGTGGATCAGGATCGTCGGTCCAGAACATACATTCTGTCAAAAAAGTTGCGTGGCCCACCGGCATGTAGGGACAACCAACCTCAGTTGGAGGAGCCTGACTTGCCAGTGTTGTGTTTAGCTTGCAGGAGGGGTCATATGGATGCCTATCGCGATGCACACAAACCTAGGTGGCCCGGGTTGGGCACAAGTCGTAGATCAGCTCGCAGATCAGCTCGTCGAGACCCGATAGCCCAAGCCCATGGCTGTGATGGCGAGCGGGGAACGGGGACTCAGGATGGTGGCCCCTTGACCTGTGGGCAAACCGTTGGGACTCGGGTTTGCTAGCTGACGGTACCCATCTCGAAAAGGCGCAGCTCTTGGTCGGAATGGCCACGGCCGCGTAAGTAACACACGTAGACCCAAGTCTTTGTCAAAGAGTCGAAAGGCCCCTCCCATGGTATCCTGTGGCCTGGAAAAAGTGGTCTCGCGGGCCGCCTGGCGGTCTTTGTCTGCTTACACGGCCGAGTAAGATCAGACCGAGAAACGAGATGTTTGGGATTTGTTTCTGGTGGTGGATAGTACGAGAGTACAAAGCCGCCAGGTCTGAAACGGCCCTGGCCGGACCCTGGGGCCACTGAGGGCCAACCGTTGGTGGCTGCACTCACGCCCCTGGGTGGCCCCCTGTGTTGGGCCCCCAGCGGTGTTCCGGAATCATAAGCGCTCGTCACAGGTCCGGGCAGCCGATCTGGGAGCATCACCCCGGCCGTCAGGCTAGCAGGGCGTGTCAGGGAGCTGCGCAAGCTGAGGCTTAGAAGTCATTACCGACCACCCTGTACTCAACACCCCGTCCGACAGAGGACGCCGCCGCGTTATCAACACCCATCTTCCCAACGATCGATCCGCACCGCCATCACGCCCGCTTTCTGCCACGACCGAACAGCCAGACGCGCGAACGAACGCCAGGAGATTGCACATTACACGGCCGCACGAGGGTCTGAGACATCCGACGAGGGACCAGGTAGACTCACTCGCGACGCCGCGGCCCCATCCGGCACCACCAAACCTCTCTCCCTTCTCCCCTGCGAGCGCCCTCCAGAGTGCATCTGAGCCGACTCGCCCCTACGACCGCGAAGACGACAGAGGAGGCTCTGCCGGAAATACACAGTCAAGATGACGTTGAAGGAGGAACTCGCGACTAGGAACTTCAGTACGTTTTCTTTGGGGGGGGGGGGGGGTTTTTTGTTTTTGCCCAATATACAGCCGGACGGGGCGCCCCGCCCCCCCCCCCCCGGGGGGGGGGGGGGGGGGGGGGGGGGGGGGGGCGGGGGGGGGGGTGGGGGGGGGG